>LQNS02277291.1:25118-67649 GCA_001587735.2 Parhyale hawaiensis | reverse complement strand
AGGTACATCTTATAGGCTAGACAGGTGCGGCCTAGTCTTGACGAGCTGGTGTATGTCTGAGCTCTGGGCTATGTCTGGGCTGTCGAGGTAACTAGGCGGCCCCTTTTATAACCTCCGCACATCGCGTGATGGTCACGCGACTGTGAAGCATCAACGATACTTCCGGTTGGTGAACAGGCGGCCTCACAAGAACATCTCTTCATAACCTCAGGCACTAACGGTCAAATACCTCCATGATTCAATTAACCCTTTCCGTCACATCGCAGGTGAGATGTGCACCATCTCAAGCCGATGCGATTCCTCATTAACCTTAAGATAATGGTAGGTATTATTTTCATTCATAGTGATCTATACTAAGAATAACCGTCGTGTGTTTACATATAAATATATATGTTTTGTAGGTAAGAGTTAAAACGCCTTCTGGGTTTTGTAGTTTATTTGACCCCGAGCTTTCGAGCCATGTATAATGTATAATGGCTCTAAAGCTCGGGGTCAAATAAACTACAAAACCCAGAAGGTGTTCTAACTCTTACCTACAAAATGATTCAGCCTCCAATCTTTGAATATATATATATATATATATATATATATATTTATTCGTAGTTTCATCCCACAGATGATTTCGTTCCATGAGCTATTCTTCCCCCTTTGATGCAATTGTCAGCGAAACTGACGAAACATAAGTTTACACGGCAGTAGACAATTATTTCTTCTAGCTTAATGTTTTCCTCTGACGAAGCAGTTTTCTCTTCATAGGTCAAAATTTGAGCACCTCAAATGAAACAGACATTTGAGGTGGGAAGACGGTATCTTTGCTACGGAGCGATCACATTGTATATAAGCTGCTATTTTGTTTAAGTTTGTTGGAGTATTTTACTCAAGATGTTACTTCTGCCTGTCATATAGAAGACCTAAGGATGCCAGCACGATAAAGGATCAATGAAGAAAAGAAGAAAATTAAGAACAAAATAAGAGAAGAGGAGATTCCGAACCGGCCTAGAGGCATTAGGCAAACGTATAGGTTATTGCGTGAATTCCTCACGCACGGGTCCACTAGTGGGGAAATAAAATGTGGAGGTATTCGGGAGCGACTTTATATCTCTATACGCTAGCTGAAATTTCCGATATCTCTCATCCTAAAACTTTGGCTTTACAGGAAAACATATACAAGATGAGTTTACCCTTTTCAAGAACAAAGAAACGTATTTACGTTGGATGGTCTAGCTAGATATCCTTTCTTTTCTCGACCTTATGACCTTGCAACATATCGATTGACTGTTCCAGCTATCCTCGTACTGTGTCCGCCTTCAGGTTCAATCATTTTTTTGTTTTAAGAAAATGAATTTTCATACTTATTACATTAACCGTCATAATTTGACATACACTTATACAATTTTACCAAAAAAAAATCCAAGCTGGTAGACGTTAAGTACGTTTCTGAGAGACCCTTAGTATAATATCATACATATAATTGAATTTCTTTTAGACTGTTCCAAATGAACATTCGATCTATAACTTGATATAATGTAATAAGGTAAATATTGTTAAGCGAAATTCACTGCTGAATCGCCAAGTAGCGGCTGCGGTGGGGAGACAAATCATAATAATAATTGCAATCCCAATCCCAGTAGGTTCGATATAGTTCATTCGAGCTAAACTTCCCTATCTAAGGGAACATCCTTATCCATGGCTTCCACATTGCTATAGACATATTACGCGTCCTTTTATTCTTGTCTCGATTAGATTGTCATCATGAGAATCGGAAGAATTTTTGCATAATATGTATCTGTAATTACAGTAATACCTGACGAATTCAGCGTCATACTGAAAGGTCATTTCCTTAAAACTAATTCCATAGCTTACACAAGCAATGACACCTCGAATGGAGTTTCCTACGTTAACTTCAAACCGATTGCGCCTAACCCACTTGGTCACTCTTTCCTGCTAGGAAAATTACTGTTTTCAGTTGTCTCAAGGCAATCGTCTTGTTCGTATTCACGTTTTACCGAAATCTGCATTTAGACTAGTGACTTCATAGATACTATCAGTCTAACCACATCTCAATTAATCCGTTACGTTGGTGCGATACCTTCAAAATGTGTACAATCAATCTATTCATTCGATATTATATCATAGTGTCATAACACAACTCCAGCTCACTCTCAGGGAACTGCATTTACCTGTAAACTTACATGTATAGGACATAGCTAAAGTGTGGAAAGAACAAAATCTGTGATATTTTATAATCACTAGGAAACCAAACAAAACTGTGTACGAGCATATTCCAGCATTTTAGCGCCTACTCAGTTACATGAATAGGGCTTACCTATAGTACAGGAATAGGCAATATCTAGCCGTGAACCTCTCTGAGGATGTTTTTCTTGTAGCAGTTTAGGTTTTGTAACACTATGACCATGCTCGCGCATATTCCATTCAATTGCCATCTTTTCACTTATCTGAAATACTGCTCTGCGGTTCTGCTGCAGATTATCATCTGAGTTTGCCTGACAAAATGGTTCATCGATGTGCATTCATATAGGACGATGTTATGTTGCACCTTGTGCTTCGTCACAGAGTTAGTGGGTTTGCTTGCTGCATAAAATATATAATTGTCCTGATCATCTACTGTTTTTTTTTTTCAGAGAAGTTTGTTCGACTGAGGTATACTCGACATACTGATGCTCTTCATAAGTTGCCTTAGAACCGGTGCGATACCATACGGCTTAGTATTCTCATTCGATTTTTTCCACATATAGGACTACTTGGAATAGTCTTGCTGGCTCTGTCTTTGCTGGTGCGGGTATTGGCTGCCTGAAACGATCTGTAGACAGAGCTTCTCTGGGATTTCTGATCTTCTCTTTCTTTCTTCGCTCGCGGGGCTGGTTGCATAGGGGTTTGTCAACCTCACAGAGTTTCTGAGTTCCCAAGTCACCAGCCTAGAAACTTCAACTTGGAAAGGAGCTGAAACGCACCTCCTTCAGGAATGGTCAAAACCTGTCCGTTTACCTGTCAGGATTAGATCTATTATATGGCAATTAATAAATTTAATCTATATAAAAATGTAATGATATATGAAACATTTTTATCAGTCCTTATAAAATCATTAGGCAGAGTTTAAAACTTTCATGTCATCTATCTATGCGCGAAACTAAACCAATTTTCATCAATTCATCACTTCAGAGGATCTGAAAGCAAAACTGGAGAACCTCGGCTCGGGATCACATGCTAATGGAATGGACACCCGGTCCCGGTCTGCTTCCCATCAAAACAGCGCAACAAAAGGTCTGCCTTGGTAGCGGGGGCCGCAACAAGATCATAGTTACCAGCGAATGATCGCTGATTAAGGTGAGTGTAAAACTGATCGGGAACATTCAGCTGGAATAGCTTTACCATATCAAAAGATTGGGAATAAAGCGTAATCAAGCTAATAAAGCGAAAATAATCGAGAGGCAGGGAATAGATAGCTTACGGGTAATGTAAGCCTGAATAGTCTTTTATGTGTAGCTTTTGTAGTTGCGAGTTCTGGATTGGAATTTTTACATATTATTGAGATTTTCCACGACGTCAGAGGTGTTGAGCACTTGCTAACTAATCAGATGACAGGAGTATCTTTAATAAATTACTGCGAGGGAGATAAAAGAGATGAATTTTCATATTTGTTTGAGGATGAACGTACATACATGTGTTAGAGGGAGGTTGGAAGTGGAAACTTGAAGCGATACGGTTGATGGAAGAGAAAAATCGCTTAACCTTGTATCACCCTAAGGATGGTGGGTGCGGGTAATCGAGGGTGCGGGAGGAGTGAGGGGTGGGTTTTCTAAGTATGCGGAGGGAAGAAATAGCTAAAAATAAAGTGGTGGTAAATAATGAGTTATCTGATAAAAAGGTCTTGCAGCTATGTGGTTAGTAAGTAAGTAATCATAATTTTCTCCTTACCAGCATAAGTGATGTCGCTTTAAAGAGAGAAGTATAGTTATGTCATCTACAAAAATAGGGAGTATAAGTCTATCACAGACGTTATGGTAAGGGTAATAAAGAAAAGTGATTGAATCAAACTAGACAGTTTACTGTTATGAGCGAGGAGACACAATGATGGCGGATATCGTGATTAACTTAACAAAGAGACTGCGTATGTGATATCAGCTACGTTAAGTGATTTTGTATGAAAACTGTAATATTTTTTATATTTTTTTATACATTCTCCACTTATCAAATGAAGAAAAAAATAAAGATTTCCTTAACACATACGTACAATTCTCATCAAGCAGAAATATCAGTGATATTATGAAAGAAACATTAAAAAATATGCTGGATTGAGAAAAATATTATCTTTTGGCTAAAATGTGAGAAAAAGCTCAATTTGATGCTTCAAAGGGGTATCTTACAGCAAGAAATCAATGGTGACTACTAGCATAAGAGTGACTGTATGACAATCACGAGTGTTTTACCAGCATAACGGTGAGAGTTAGCATGAAGAGGAGAGAAATCCATGCTGTATCTACGGTTGCAAACATATACTGTCGCACAAAAATCAATGAACTTATTTCCTAAACCAATGAAATACCTAATGGAGTTGCGTATTGAGCAACTGATCAGTTAACAGAAAGAATTGCTAGGGGAAGTAATTTTTCGTATCGGTTGGTGTGCGCAGTGAAAATTTCTCTAGAATAAAGCGGTATCATAACCTTCATTTCCCATAAGCAATTGTTTAATTCCAATTCTTGTACACTTTTTAATGGAAAATGGCACGAGAGGTGAGTATGAATAGGTATTATACTTATACAACTTCCCTATTGGAAGTTGCTTGTAAAATTTGAAAGTTTTTCCTTACGTTAGGGGAATAAGAAATGTGAAGGTGGGTGTTTTGTGGGGAAAGTTATTATTGCTAAGGATTTTGATGCAAACAGCGGGAGCTTGCGGGTGTCAAAGAAAATGTACACGCCAGTATTTTGGAGAGGTTACATGTATTCTTGTTAGGTTAGAGATATGTAGATTGTATTGGGAGGGATCCCACACTGGACGCTGCGTGGGAGAGTTGATGCATGGGTCCGCATGAATGAGGGGTGAGACTAGACTAAGTGCCAACGAGTGTTGAGTGAAGAAGCGTGAGGATGATGTAGAGTCTCTAGTGAGAGAGTGCAGATATATAGTGGTTGAAAGCCTCGGGAAGTGACTTCACATTGAAGTTCCTGTGCACGATGTTGGGTTGATGGGTCATTACCACGGAGTGATTGCGAAAACATGGGTGAGAGTATATGAAAAATAATTTGACTATAATGAACCTGTGAGTTGGTTATGTGCCCCTGCTATGACACGTCTGAACACTGGACCAGTGAGGATGAGCAAACTGCCAGTGAATTGCACATCCGGTTTTAGAAACAGGTGGAAGCAGGGTTACGTGGGAGTGGGTGGGCAGGCATAAGCGGCTGAATTGGAGCATACCCTCGGGTGAAACGGATGTGTGCTAAAGTTTCAAATTCAAGCGAGCGAGAAGTAAAACCGGTTCTGATTAAGTATGATAGCATGTCGACTGACCAATCGCTGCTCGAGATTTGAATTAGAGAGGTATCCTGGAAGAATGGGAATGTCCGTGTAATGTGTAACCGCTAAAACTGCCAGGTGGGTATGGGCGGATCAAATGGCAGTCTGTGAGTGTGGTAAACTTTATGCTTTAACGATGAAAATTCCTAAGATAATATCGAACTTGCAAATAAAACATCAGAGGCAAAAAAAAAAGAGTTCCATCTTAAATCATATTTCCAACAAAACAAATAATTATATGCGTAAAAATAAGGCAGAAATAAAGTAATGACAGTAGGCAATGGAGTATTAATTTGATACCTGCATGAGCAAGACGATGATTGGATATTAGTGAGAAGATTTGTCCAAGGTAAGCAAATGTGGGTTAATTTGCAGTCCGGGCAAACGGATATTAAGCCATTTACTTGTAAAATTGATAAAAATTGGTTTAGTTTCCCGCATAGATAGATGACAAGAAAGTTTTAAACTCTGCCTAATGATTTTATAAGGACTGGTAAAAATGTTTCATATATAATTACATTTTTATATAGATTCAATTTATTAATTGCCATATAATAGATCTAATCCTGACAGGTAAACGGACAGGTTTTGATCATTCCTGAAAAAGTGCGTTCCAGCTTTTTCCAAGTTGAAGTTCCTAGGCTGGTGACGTGGGAACTCAGAAACTCTGTGAGGTTGACAAACCCCTATGCAACCAGCCCCGCGAGCGAAGAAAGACAGAGAAGAACCGAAATCCCAGAAAAGCTCTGCCTACAGATCATTTCAGGCAGCCAATACCCACACAAGCAAAGACAGAGCCAGCAAGACCATTCCAAATAATCTCATATGTGGAAAATATCGAACGAGAATACTGAGCCGTATGACATCGTACCGGATCTAAGGCAACTCAGTATGTAGCATCACTATATAGAGTATATCTCAGGAGAACAATTCTCCTGGAAGAAAATCAAACAGCAGATGACCAGGACAACTATAAATTTTATACAGAAAGCAAACCCACTAACTCTGTTTTGGAGCACAAGGTGCAACATTATCCAACATGAATGCACATCGATGAACCATTTTGTCACGCAAACTCAGACGATAATCTGCACTAAAACTGCAGACTATTGAACAGTATTTCAGATGAGGGAAAAGACGTTAATTGAATGGAATCTGCGCGAGCATGGTCATAGTGTTACAAAACCTGAACTGCTACAATAAAAACGTTCTCTGAGAGGTTCACGGCAAGATTTTGCCTATTCCTGAACCATAGGTAAGCGCTATTCATGTAACTGAGTAGGCGCTAAGATGCTGGAATATGCTCGTACACATTTTTGTTTGGTTTCCTAGTGATTATAAAATGTCACAGATTTTTTTTCTTTCCACACTTTAGCTATGTCTTTTACATGTAAGTTTACAGGTAAATACAGTTCCCTGAGAGTGAGCTGGGGTTATGTTATGACACTATGATCTTATATCGAATGAGTAGATTAATTGTGCAGAAATTGAAGGTGTCGCAGTAACTTAGCGGATTAAGTTAAAATATCATAATAGGTTAGGATTGGTTATACTCACAACAACTGCATGTTGCGACGTCGCCGCTAAAAACCGCCGCCATAAAGGCCCTAAAATTAAGTCTGGTCCTGAAGAAGAATTTGATGTCGATTACCTGAAGTGGAATTAAGCTGTATGTATATAAGTTTTTGTTCTGCTGATTCATGACATGTGTTCTGTTCATGAATCAATAGCTCAGAGGAATCTTCATACCAAGATATTGAAGATTATTGCTATAACGGTTTTAATTATCTAATTTGTAAGTAAGCGCGGCGAGATGAATGACGTGTGAATTTACCCATATAAATACAGAATATTACCATATGAGGTTGGACGTTTTCTGAATCCTATTTAATGTTAGAGAGTAGTTAGGTTGTTCGAATGGCACTAGCTACTGAATACGTTGTCAAACTTTTCCCAGAAAAAGAGAGATAAACATTGCGCTGCAATGAAAACTGAACACTGATAATCATGAAGGGGGAAGCGCGTCGGTTGCCTAACTGTTAGCTAGCAACCACTTATAAATAAGATCCTCAGAACATCATCTCAATATCATGATTCTACAAGAACCCTGTCCCTTTAGGATGATCCTCGGTATGTTCGGTAGACATCAGATTGTGACATGGTGATTTCTCAATCTCCTTGCAACGTTCCCGGTACATGATAACCGGATTGAGAACATAGAGGGAAGGTTGATGATATCCGGGGAACATTCCAGGAACTTTTCATGTTGCCTGGGGCGATTCGCAGATAAAGACAAAGATTTGTCTAAGTTACGACAATATGTACTAAATGGTTTTCCATGTAAAGTTGATTCATCTCTTAGTGCATATGTTAAGTTCAAGGATGAATTATCCTTATTAGACGTTTGTGTCGTCGCGTATCAGAGTAGTTGAACCTGCTGCGTGTAGAGATAAAGTTCTTGTACAATGGCACGAAAACCATCCTGGAATTCACGTAATGGCTATTGCGCGTTCTCTTGTTATGGTATACTAAGATTGACAACGACATAGAAAATACTGTAAAAAAACGTGTCCTGTTTGTCAGCAAAACTCTACGCTAACTAATCAAGACTCTAAAGGCCACTGCTAAAAATAATGGAGTCGCTTACACATTGATCATTTCTTTGCAGAGAACAAAGTATATTTTGTTGTAATTATTGATGCAATAACAAAGCACATTGAGTGTGAAGTAACACCTTCAGTCTCAAGTGCAGATACCATCACGGTATTACGTACAATTTTTAGTAGACATCGCCTACCAGACACTATTGTGTCCGATGATTCAAGCAGCTTACGCCTGAAGAGATTTCAATTTTCTTTCTAATAATGAAATTCGTCATATGACGTCAGCAGCAAATTGTCCATTCTCTAACGGCTAAGCCGATCGAGCTTTACAAGTATTGTTCAAGTTCTTTGCGTGTGAGGGATCTTAAAAACGCATTGATATTCATTTCGATGTTAAAATACTTGTACTTTGGACGTCAAACCTAAAAGAACTACATGTATATTATCTTAGCAACGTTTCGATATCACAGATATCATCATCAGGCTAGTATGTACCATCTGAAATGTACAGGGTGAAATTGAAGTACATAAATAAACAAGACTGTCAGTAAGCTAGAGTATATACAATTTATGAATAAACATGACTAGACACTGTAAAGGAGCACCCTATCGTCCCAAACGTATTGCTCTAGCTATTGGCTATGTGCTACCCGCATGCCCGCCCAACAGCAAATGGCGGCAGCATGAGAGACACGGCCGGCGCATAGTCCTATGTTCCTAACACGTCGGTACTTGCACTTCTACGAAACGGTTTTAGCGCTTCAAAATCTAAGGTATTTTCGTTGAGATTTGGTTTATGTCTATATATGAGGAGGGCTTCTACAATATTCAGATGTTCTCTATTTGCAGCGCTGTACAAGACTTTGGTATTACTATGGAGGTCTTCTTTACTGGGTTTACCGTTGTGCATAATGCGATAGTGATTAATTATTTCACCCTGATATTTATGATGATACAACCTATTTTGCTGCATCATCCTAGTAAGCCCGATGCAGCGGTTGTCCAGAGACATACATTCTCCGGTGTTACATTTAAACTCGTAAACCACACCGGACTTACCGAGGTCACCAGTTCATGATTTTGACCAGTTGTTACGTACAGGTAGGTCGCTAGTTTTTCTATTCTTATAATAAATGCAAAGTTGAACCCGTGCCTGGCTGTCAACTGGTTTTATATACGTTTGTACTATGCTCTTTAGTACCCTTTCGTCCATCTTTACAAGTATTATTATTACTAAATCACACCAGACTGGCGACGTGGGAACGGAGAAACTCCATGAGGTTAACAAGCCCCACGCAACCAGCCCAGCGGGGGAAGAAAACAAAAGAATGAAAAAAGAGAAGATCCAAGATCACCGAATAGCTCTGTGTACAGATCGCTTAAAGCTGCCGATACCCGCACCAGCAAAGACTAGCTCTCTAAAGTAATGAAAAATCTATTAAAGCGTAATGCACAAGGCAACTTGAGTACGCGATTAGCGATCATTCTTCTGTATTAAAAAGACACACCACATTGTACAAATGGCATAACTGCGTCTGTAGCTCTTAATATGGAGGACCGTACACCCAAATCGTCTTTTTGGATTTTTCATCTTTTTTCTAGTGTTTTATGAACGGAAACTTGTTGTATATGATCTAAAAGAAACTTTCGTATAGAAAAAAATTCGAAATCGGCAAAGGGGGTAAAATATTAACACTTTTTTAAAATTTTATTTCTACGCCCAGCCCACATTTTTCACTCAATTTCAATGAAATTTGGCACAGATATACTATTGATGATTACCGACAATCGTAAGGAGTTAGATTTTTGAATTTCATTTTAATTTTCAACCTAATATATATATATATATATTGTCACTTTTTTTTCAAACTCACTTTTCACATTTTTTAACAAATTTTTTTGAAAAAAAAAGAATCCTTACGATTATTCTAAATTTATTTTCCTTTGATTTAAAAAAAATCATGACATTTTGCGCATTATTCATTGAGTGGCGTTCATTTAAAATCAATAACTTAGATGTGAGATATTCACCGAAATGCATAAGCTACTAAAATATACATTGTACGTCAGATAGCAATCAGACTTTCAGTTGTATTGACATTCTTTTACCTTTTTTCCAGGCACACGATATATGAGTACAAATTGAGAGAATTTCATTCAAATCGGCATATAAATAAAACCTCAAATTTGAATCCTTCGGCTGAAAACTTTTTATGTGAAATTCGAGGACGCGACCGTGATTAAAGCTTTTTCATTAATGTACCGATTTGGATGAAACTTGGCACAGGTATGCAAAAGTAAAAATGAATGTAGGTTACACTCGTGTACTTTTTCCAATTTTCGCCATAGAAAAAAGTACATGAGTACAACCCACACTATTTTCCAATTTTACATGTTTCTGCCAAGTTCCATGAAGATCGGCCGAATAATAAAAAAGTTTTTGTACTAAAAAATCAAGTGTTACAAACCCCTTCCCATCCCCCTATTCAACCCCTTCAGGGTTACACTGGCTGCCACTGGCTGTCTGTAGCCGTTAACGGTCGATTGTACATTACTGTTAAGGAACGTCTGAACGCTTTGTACGCTACGAAACAACCTAAATTAGTTGATACTTTAACCTTTGATGTTGGTGATGATGTACTAGCTCTAAACTTATGAGATGGCAACAAATGATTCGAAGCTGTTAAAACAAAAATACTTGGTTTCAATATATTATGAGGTATACGTTAAAGACATTTATAAAACCTTGAAACACACCTAAAGCAACTTTTGCCTCGTAAAATATCTACTAACAGTTCAGTGGAAAATGCAACACCAACCATCTCGAAAGTACCTGCTTATTTTTTAAATACATGTTCGTGTACCGATAACATTGTTTCAACGACGTCTACACCCACAAGTTCTTTGCGAGTACGAAAACAAATTGTAAAGTATCAATGTAAACCTTATACTATGTGTAGAATCTAAACGAAGAGGGTGTATTCTACAGTACATGCATTTCGAACATACAACATTCTAATGTGTTAGCTCTAACATTTAAATGCGAGCATGCATTCTTTGTATCATGCGAGTTCATGTTTGGGCGGATGTGACCACCACCATCTACAGGCCGGCTCAGATAAGGAAGGACACGGTCATAAATAATATCATGGAAAATGTGCTTGTTTTCCAGTGTCATTAAAATGTGAGCGACATGCATAATTCCAAATGACCTTCCGGCCGGAACCTTTAGCAGTAAAAACTGTCTGTTAAAGCCTGTAACCAGAGTTTCGGAGATATTTGTTAGTCTCATAAACGTACAGTAATTTACCGGCGGACTTCCGACTCGATTTCCGGCGGAAGCAACCGGTGTTCTAAATGAAGCCATTTGTTATTCGTCTAACTTAAATGAGAAACCAATACACTTTGGATCTCTAACTTTCATATGAGTGGTGTTATAACTATGTTGAGGCATTTTGTTAAACAATCTTACTCCTTGTACGGTGAAGCTGTTAGAATATTTTGTCGTCACGGCTCTGCCACCATCTCCGCTTGGAATAGGTATATCATTACGGTAGTCCTTCCAGCACTTTCTGAGTGTACGGCAACAATCCTTTCAGTGACATTCACAGTCGAACTCTCCAGAGTTTCTCACATGTTATGCTTGGTTTTGTGAATTCAAAATCTATCGATTATAGTAACTTATCTGTAACCAGTTGGTTCTCATAGTTCAACTTCATAATTACCGATCTTTTTTCCTAAAAATTTTTTTTTATGGACGGACGGCTCAGTATTTCGCTCATCTCTTCATTGTCATCAATCACTGATCCATTTTCGTCCAACAGTAGCCCTATTTCTGTTTCAGATAAGAAGATTTTGATGCATAAGAGAACTTAGAGAAGTACTTGCTGTTTCTTTCATTTTCTGGATGCCTTACACTCTTTTTCCTGTGTCTCTTCGTGAGATTTTGCAAGTCTATTTTCAATTTCTTCCAGTTTTCAATCGCTGGCCTTTAATTCGTCGCTTCAATATATACGATGACTTTTGGCCTAGCTTATATCATCAATTTTGCTCATTTCCTTAGTACCCCTCAGAGGGCATAGAATGTGCCATATGAGTCATAGGGTTGGGGTAGCTTAGATTGGCCCATCCTATGCTACAGGGAGCAGCGCACCCAGGAGGGACCCTTTCGGTTCCCTTAGCCATTAGCTAGGCTTTGGCACATGTGTCTTTCGGGCCCACTTTACTTCCGTCTCCTCTCATACTCCAACTGAACTTTCTTCCTTATGTCTTTCCTCTTCTTCCCCGACTCGCTGTTCTCATGCGCTTTGATCCTGTGTGGGAACACCCTCGTGCATGGGTTCTACGTGTCTATCGTCATGGTATATGTCCCTTCTTTTTTCCTCTATGATATCGCCTTTGTTGTGGAAACTAAGACCCATACTTCTGAATATAATAATGGTAATTTTTCTTTAGTAAAACTTTGCAGAATTCATGGCACAGGTTTTTTAGGGTATTTTCCCTTATCTGTGAGAGGTACTTCACGCACTTTTCCAGCAGATCTTCTTCTAAATTTCCTTTGTTGTTTCACTTTTAGTAGAGTCTTTCTTAGAAAAGTGTTCCAGTTCACAGACCGCAGCTCATTGCCCAAACCTTCCCAGATTATCTCGATGAAAATATCTAAATCGTGAAGACTGTTAATGTTATTTCGCCCATCATCCTTCTAGTAACTCGCTTCATAGCTACTGAACTGGGTTGTAGTATGAATCAATTTGTAATCAAAGGTGTAATTCGAACAAAGACGAGGCCTAACATGTTTTCCTCGTTGGCGAAATAATCACTGCACTAACGAAAGTTCCTCCATTACCTGAAGTATAGATAGGACTTTCTCTCATCTATTATCTATAAACAATTGCATCAATTATAGAGGAACCACTTGATTTCACCTCACTGGATTTCACCATGCAGGAATGCCGAAACTGACATTTTGTTAATACATGTAAATAAAAATGTAGAAAGAAGTTTTGTTTCTTTGACTTTAATATGATTCACATGCAATAAATAAATCTGTATGCAGAGTATGTTGTATCACAACGTGCTAGAGACGTGCTAGCAAGTTGTATCATAACGTGCTAAACACGAGCCAAGAACGTCATGTTTCGGTGCTTAGCACGTTGTGGTTCAACGTGCTATGGACATAGAATTGTGAACTTCAATATCGTTGTAAACACGTTGTATCCAACGTGTTAGCGACGTGCTCAGCTCGTTGTATCACAACGTGTCTGGCACGTCGTTAGCACGTTCTATCACAATGTGCTAAGCACGTTATTTTTGTGCTGATCACAATGTAGCTTATCGTGCTATGGATGTTGTTTTGTGGACTCCAGATAAAGTTGTAAGCACGTCATATCCCTACGTGCTAACGACGTGACCAGCACATTGTTAACATTGTGTATCCAACGTGTTCAACACGTTGTTAGCACATCGTATCACAACGTGCCCATTACGTCATTAGCACGTTCTATCACAATGTGCTAAGCACGTTATGTTTTGGTGCTAAAAAAGTTGCGGTTCAACGTGTTATGGACGTTGATTTGTGGATTCCAGATAACCTTGTAAACACGTCAAATTACTACGCGCTAATGACGTGACCAGCACATTGTTAACACATTGTATCCAACGTGCAAGCGATGTGTTCATTACGTTGTTAGCACGTCGTATAACAATGTGCCCAAAACGTCTTGAGCACGTTGCAACGTGCTAAGTACGTGCCCAGCACGTCATGTTTTGGCGCTGACTAAGTTGCGGGTCGACGTGTTATGAACGTAAAAGCAACGCAAAATTGTTAGGTGGGATGCACTATCATGTATACACAAACATTCACTTATCATTTATTGCTTTCTTTATTGTTCATTTTATTTTTATCAACCACCGTTGTATCAACGTGTCTGTGTGTAATAAACGTATCACTTATCAAGTATATGCTTTAACAAAAGAATATGTATAACTATATTTATTAATCTCCTACGCTTTTTCGCTCCTGACAAAGAAAGTAATGGGCGAAAATTCGTTAAAACTCCCCCTTAAGTGTCGTTTCTAGCTATTCACCATACATCATACCTCCACATCGAACACAAACGCTCGATTGCTCAAGCTTAAACTTACTTTCCAATTACCACCGTTGAATATACTCCATTGCGGCACAACGTTGATTAATTGGCATGTGGCTTTGCGTTCCTGCCTTGGGAAGTCAGCCTGGGGCGATAAGTGACCTTTTACGAAAACAGGGTTCTGGAAAGTATTGAAAAAAAAAGAATGAAGTTAGTACCTCATTATATTTAAAACAGTTTTTTACCTCTTGAATATCCAATTGAATTAGGCATAGTAAAGCGAGATAAAAAGTAAAAAAAGGTCATCATACTAAAATTAAGTAAAACACAAACTAGTAAAAATTAAATAGACGTTGCGAACAAATATGTCCATTATCAGCAAAAGTCTGAAAACATAAACTTTGAAAGACAATCGGTACAGTAGGTATCAGTAGGTATAGGTTTACCCTGAGTCCGACATTTGCTAATATTTTTATGTGTTTTCTGGAAAAAATCTTGCTTGACGGTTGTCCTGCCGAATTTAAGCAAATACTTTATAAGCGCTATGTTTACGACACATTTGTTTTATTCCGAGAACTTAGTCATGTGCAATTATTTTTTAGACTACTTCAATACTAAACACAGTAACATCAGACTCATGAGTGAAATAGAGCAACATGCATTATGCATTGACCCCCGTGCTGAAACTTCAGAGTGAATAAGGTCAACAAAATTGTGTCCCAACTAAGAAAAAAGCAACCTTAACAGCCTGCGGTGTCTGCCGTTACCTTGGCGACTAGCGAATTAAACATGCTGGTTCCTGATCTCATTACGCCAGGCTAGTTAACTGACATGTCGCCTGTTGGCATGAAGGTGCCCCACCTGAGGTTAAGTTTTCTGCTCCAGAGAGGTAAGGAATAACGCTTTTGAGGCAATCAAACGGCCACGCCCTTCAGGCTCATATCCTTCTGAATACCTGACGAAAAACCGATCTAAGCTCTTTCACGATGCCAGGCAACTAAAAATGAAATATAATAAAATTAAATCAGTGTATAAATTCAGTGGCGTTATGTATGTGAAGCTGGTGAATGATGACAGTCATCCGATTTCTGTTTATACAGAAAAATATCTTACTAGAATTATCGGTAATAAATAATTCATGCCATGACTCCTCCTATTTTCCACT
Source organism: Parhyale hawaiensis (assembly GCA_001587735.2). Classification (NCBI taxonomy): domain Eukaryota; kingdom Metazoa; phylum Arthropoda; class Malacostraca; order Amphipoda; family Hyalidae; genus Parhyale; species Parhyale hawaiensis. The sequence goes on along the minus strand of LQNS02277291.1, from coordinate 52,251 downwards.
TTGCTGATTAATGATAATCCTAGCATTGTATGCCAAGTTGTTTCGCCAGATACATTTTCTGATATGTCAGTACCCACTGGCTCTGTCTCGAATATTTGTATAAATATCAGAAGCCTAAGAAATAATTTTGTACGATTGGAAAGATTTTTCTCGGGTTTCAAATTTCAATTTGATTTCATCGTCCTGACTGAAACGTGGCTTGACAGTTCGGTAAACTTTGGCTTTGAAATTGTAGACTATTTCAAACACAGCCTATATCGGAATGTACATGACGGAGACATTGGTGTTTATACGTTGAATAAATGGAAAGTTACTCAGCAATCTCGCTCAACTTCTAATAATGCGATGGTAGAACTACTTACGATTTCTATTAGAGATGCTATTGCTAGTTTTACTTTGTCATATTTTTACAGACATCCCTAGCTCCAATATTCTGCATTTTAATGAATTTCTGAGCGTTTCATAGCGTTTCTTACTTTTCCAAATTTACCGACGAATATCCCATCTGTAGTGTGTGGCGACTTTTATATTAACTTATGTAATCCGATGAATTTAAGCTGTGATCAGGACTTCGTGCATTTGATGAGTAGCCATTCGTATTTCCCGCTGGTAAATATACCCACACGATATTCGCCTGAAAATCCTATAACCAAACACTCTCTATTGGATCAAATATGGACAAACAACTCATTTGAAGCCATTTCAACTTCGGGTATCTTAGGGAGTGACTTAAGCGACCACCTCCCATCATTTGCCATTCTTAAGGCTGGAATAAATCAGCAACTACCGGAAGTTAGTTAGGGGAACTTTGCGAGTAGAATAGTGCTGGTAAATTTGTTCGGAGTGTAGCTGGTTTTGATATCCCTGGCTCCTGCGATGGTCACCCCTGCGAAGAGATGACTAACTTATCGACAAAATTTTATAACTTGTATTTTGAAGCAATTCCACTGAAATACAGCTGCAAAAAGAAAACGTTAAAGTCTAAGTGGATGACAAACGAGCTCAAAATGCTATTGATGAAGAAACGTGTTTTTTTTTAGGCATTTCAAAAATGGGACTATCACGAGGAAGTCTTATGCTACTTATAGGACTGTTTTTAACACATTCTTACATAAATGTAAACAAATCTATTATCACAAGCTGATCAGCAAACCAGATAATGATCCAAGGAAGATGTGGGCTACAATCAACAAGTTGTAAAACCGCGGATGTCGCGAAGTGGTGGTGAAGTGACAACGGTTCGGCATCGCATCAACGGAGGCCCGGGTTCGATTCCCCGGACGGCACGCTACGGATTTACACTGTGTGGAGCACTCCAGCATCGAGAGGCCAGGCGATGCACGATGAAGGATCCTAAATTGACTCTCAGCACGGACTGCTTCTCCTGCTCTTCACACTAGAAGAATTAAGGCAAAAGAAAACCTCGATAGGTGTAGCCATTGTACCCTGTATACGAGAAAATAAATGATATTTGTTTGTTTTTGTTTTGTTTGTTACGGTGGGGGCTGATCTATGATGGGAGGCGAAATGGCGAATGAATTTAATACCCATTTTACATCGGTGGCAACTAGCCTAGCTGGTAGCTTCCCTTCAAATGTCATGTCATATAATTTACTACGGCCACGACTTGATGAGGCTATTGAGCTGGATCCTGTGACACCTGCCGAAATCCTTAATATTGTAAAATTAATGAAGAATAATCGATGCCCCAAAGATGAAATTCAGCCCAGACATTTAGTCCAGGTTTTACCCTCAATTTGTGATTACCTACGCGCAATATTTAGCCAGTGTTTACAATTGCGTGTTTACCCAAATGTTTTAAAGGTAGCTAGGGTAATTCCAATTTTTAAAGCTGGTGACCATATGAACGTCAACAATTATAGACCCATCTCTGCCCTTAGTGTCTTGAATAAAGTATTTAAATCAATAATCAATTTTAGAATGTCGTCTTTTATTAGTTCACATAATGTTTGGATTTAGGAAAGGCAGGAGTACTATTTTAGCAATTTTTTATTTTATAAGCGATGTGCTACCTGCTTTTATCAATAAGACCTATACATTATGTTTATTTTTAGACTTTGAGAAAGCGTTTGATACTGTTGACACGGCAATATTATTTAATAAACTTGAATATTACGGTTTTAGACAAACCGAATTGGCACTTGTTCAGAGCTACGTGCATGACTGAAAGCAGTACGTCTCTATATATGGTAATACTTCTGCCTGCAAGTCAATAGCTCATGGTGTTCCCCAATGGTCTATATTGGGTCCCCTTTTATTCAGTATCTACATAAATGATATTAGAGAATTTTCTGGTTCTGACGCCATTTTATTTTCTGACGATGCCGCCTTTTATGTTGCCGATGAGATTTTGATACCGCTAGAGCAAAAATGAATACACTCATTGAGAATATCTTACGTAAGCTTGAATTAAATCGGCTTACACCCAATGCAGAGAAAACTATACTTATGATTTTTACACCCCATTCTACTCCACCTCTGCCTGATCTTATCTTAATGATAGCATGTTGGAGGGGGTCACCTCATTCAAGTACCTGGAGCAAACTATTGATCGGAATCTTACATTTGATAAGCATGTAGAACAACTCTGTGGTAAAATCAATAGAGCAAGGGGAGCATTCTACACAGTTTCAAGGTACTTATCCTGCAAATCTCTGATTTCATTACATTATGCAATTGTCCATTCCCACTTAACTCACAATATAATTCTGTGGAGTAGTGCTTCCGCGTGCGCTTTGCGTCCTCTTAGGGTGGCAGTGAATAATGTATTGATGGTTATCCTTAACGTCAAGAATAATGCACATAATGTTCCAATGATGTAATTAATGCTAGTTTGTCAAATTCTCATTACTCAAACTTGAGGATGTCTACGAGTATTTCTGTTGAAATTTATACTTATTGCAATGTTCTGTGACATTGATTTATTTATAAAATACTTTAATAATCTTGTACGAGCCCACGCATATGACACAAGTGGCCAGAGACTTAACTTACCAGCTGCAAGACTCGAATTAAAAAAAAAAGTTTGTTGTCTTTCAGAGCGTACGATCTTTTAATGCAATACCTTTTGATTATATTCCACCCATGAGTAATGCAAGGTTTACATCGAAGTACAAACGTTATATTCTAAGTCGATATTAGGATGAGTGCAATATGCATAATTGTGGAAAGTCCCAAATGAGACTTTAGGTAGAAAGACAACCACCAAAAAATCTCACTCAGCTTAAACAGAAATGCCCTTGCAGATGCTGAATCAGCTAACCTCTTCAACAATTATTTAACTTTTATTGCAAGGACTCTGGTACAAGACTTACCTCAACAAGCTGCGAATTTGTCCATTGATAATGATTGTATTCATAAAACTTTTGTCTGCAGGCCCCCTGATGCCCATGAAATAATACAAATATTAAAATCATTCAGCGGTAAACGTTGCAACCGTAACGAAATTCAACCTTTTCTTCTCATAGGAGTTAATAATTGTATAGTCTCAACTTGTGTTTGCTACTGGTATTTACTCCACTGTACTGAAGTATGCTAGTGTTATACCAATATTCAAATCAGGCAATCCTAACGATGTAACAAATTACAGATCAATATCACTGCGGACAACGTTCTATAAAATACTTGAAAAAATAATTCACTCCAGATTAACCGAGTTCCGAGCGATCCAGACGTAATTTCGAGCAGACAATTTGGCTTTCGTGCCTAAGCTAATTCTATCTTAGCGATATTTCATCTAGTAACAGACTTATTAAAGTATTTTCACGATAAATCGTATGGGGTCAGCCTGTTCTTAGACATGAAGAAGGCCTTCGACACGGTTAACAAACAGTTCTTGTTAAAAAATTCGAACACTATGGTCTTCGTGGGACAGCAAACTCATTTTTTGCAAGCTACTTATCAAACCGTGACCAATATGTACTATGTAATACCTTTAAATCTAAAAGTTTACCTATTAAAATTGGAGTCCTTCAGGGAAGTGTACTTAGACCGTTGCTTTTCAACATTTTTATTAATGATATAACTACTCTTGGTATGAAGTGTGTTCTGTTTGCAGATGATGCAGTGTTTTACACTGCTAAATGCAATTTTCTCTCAGCCATAACTTTTATTCAACATATTCTAAGTAAACTGTCGCAATGGTTAATTCAAAATAGATTGATTGCCCATGAGGATAAAACTAGGCTGATGTTATTCACTCCAAGTTCTCGTCCTGAACTACCGACGATTTTTTTTTCGACGGTAAAAAATGGGAATGGGTGTCTCAGTTTAGATATCTTGCTCTGATTCTTGATGATAAACTGAGTTTCAAAGCCCACAGTGAAGAGCTGAGCCGAAAGCTCGGTAGAGTTCATGGTATATTATATGCAGTGTCTAATTATGTTAATCGTGATTCGTTGAAACAAATTTACTATTCATCAGCTTATTCCCTGTTAATTCATATCATCTGGGGTGCAGCCCCTCATCGTTACATTCGTAAACTAGAAGCTGTGCAAAGTAACATACTGAAATGAATACTTCGCGTTAAACGAGATCGAAATAATATACTGTTGATGAATTGTAGTGATATGTACCGCGACTCACAAGCGTTACAATTTCAAGATGCGTATAACTATTCGCTTCTTGCGTTTTTCCGATCGCTTATACATAACCATCCTCTTGTTATTCAACAATATTACGGATCACTCATACTCCATCAAAACTACGAGATGAGACCCTCCATTCTCAATCTTCCAAATGTGCGTGCTGATGTAAACAAACGTTTGACTATTTTCCAAGCAGTATCACTTGTTAATCGAATTCCAACACCCCTATTAGATCCCATATCTAACGACGCCTTTAAAAAGTGGTATAAAGATTACGTTATGCAATTGTATTAGTCTAGTTACTACTTGTTACCCAAAAAAGTTCTACAGCTATTCTAAGGGCTATGCAGATATATTACTGTACGTATATTGAACTCAGAAAGTTTTCATTATTGTAATGTTTATCTGTGTGTAATTAACCTATCAAAGCTATCAATGTTCCATTTGTTTTACTGATGACCCTGAATTGAGATTCATACCAAGTAGTTATAGAATCATTATTACTTCTCTGTACGGTCACCACGTGCTTATCGATGTGCACTATCTGTACCAATATGTAACTTGATTCATCAACCAAGGACGTAAGTTTCGTACTAGTGCCACTTCTATGTATCTATAACCGCCGTTATCGTGAAAGGAAAGAATTAGGTGTATAATGAAATGCTAGGTAATTTACAAAAGAATATTTGATACATATTTTCAATATCAATAGAAATAATATTCCAGTTGATTAACGGGTATCCTTGATCATTTTTCGTAAAAAAATATTTAAAAAATTGTACGTATATAGATGTATTTTCTTGCTGTTCACCATAAGTAAAGTTAATCGTGTCAGTGAACGATTGGTGTGGTTCAGTCGTGAAAGGAGTACTGGAATATTGTTGTCTCTGAGAATTCATGTACATTTTTTTTCTGTTTCAGGATGATATAAACGTAGATATTTTGCTTGTGAATAGGAGTGTACTAGAAACGTAGAACAGCAGTAGTGCAGTGTTTCCCATGAGCGTTTCCATCACTTTTCGTTGGGTGCGTTCTCTATTTTAATGTTTGTTGTGGTTGTTTCTAACCCATGATTGTCATTGATTTGAGAACAAATAAAGGTCCAAAGGTCTAAGAAACTATCATTCTTAGATGTATGTATTCAACGTATAGACAATTGTTTTAGCACATCTGTTTATCGTATGCCTGGACTTTGTACGAGTTTTCTGGACTTTGTACGAGTTTTTTACCTCCGCCAAGGAGGTTATGTTTTCGTCGTTTTGTGTGTCTGTCCGTCACCAAGATAACTCAAAAAGTTATGAACCGATTTGGACGAAATTTACGGGGATTGTTAGGTATATCTGGAGAAACAGATGATTAACTTTTCATGAAGATATGTTCATCCGTTTGTTTGTTTGCCTCATTTTTCTTGATATATTGCTCCAAAAGTTATGAATGAATTTTTATGAAACTAACATGAGTTGTTAGGTACATAACAAAGAGTAAATGACCAAATTTTGATAATGATCAGTGTGTTTGTTCGTTCGTTTGTCATTGTTCCTAATTTTCTGCTTGTTAGCACAATAACGCAAAAAATAATGTATGGATCTTTATGAAATTCACAGGGGTTGTTAGTAACGTCAAAAGACATAAATGGTTCAATTTTGGTACAGATCGGCTTCTTAGTTTGTATATTTGACTCATGTTTGATTTATTGCAGTTCCCGGCGTTCGTGCAATAACTGTAATAAGTGCAATAACTACAATAAGAGCAATAACTGCAAAGAGAGCTATAAATGCAATCTATTAGGCCTTGTTCACATGTCCCTCATTGTAACGTGTTCACTTAAGCTGATGGATGCGGCGCGTTGATTTGTGAGAAGCAGCAGCAGCAAACGCAGTAGACCGGAAACTGAAGCATGTCCCTTTTTTTGAACGCGCTGCGTCATCCAACTTCAGTAAACAGAACTTATAATTGATAAATTTATCCTCTGCAGCGTTCACAGATCATGGATAAGTCAACAAAATGTTTTCTTTTTATTTTCACTTTAATGATCAGAACCACTGTACAGTACTCGCTTCAGAGATGAAAACTATAAAACCTAAAAATGTCATAAGAACGCGGACGCCAACTTTAATTTGGTAGTCCAACTGATTACTCTGTGGTGAGTTCTCATCTGTCGGTTTGTGAGGCTATAACTATTATCAAAATTAGTCTCTAAGATTATGGTATACGAATGTGACTTCAAACCGACGCGATATATAAGCAAAAATGTAAAGAAACTATATCATAAGTGAACGCGCAGTATCATTCATATGAATAAAGCACACTTCTACTGTGGACAGAAAAAAAAAACAGTTGACGCACAGCTCGTGTTCATTTTCGTAAGTGAACGCGTTACGATGAGGGACGTGTGAATTCATGCCACTTATAATCCACGTGTCACAAGACTTCAAATGCAATGGCAATTCGTTTCCTTATCAATGATTGTATTTGTTGGGGTAAAAATATAATTGAGTCGTCATATCTCAATATCTGACTAATAAACTTTTAAGACCTTTTTCATTCGGGGGTTACATCATGGGAATAGGTAAAGCGGGATATTTGCTAGAAACATTCTCGCCATTGGGAAGAATTGCCAATTAGCACAAGTGCAATGTATACTGACAATTGGTATTTGGCACTGAAATAGGTGCCTGTTAAACCACTGACATGCTATTCCCGTTTGCCATCCGACTATTTATTTTGTCTTTTCAATTTTTGCTATATTTGCCTCTTCTTTGTTTCCTACTTCTGCCACTCCTGTTGCTCAGGTGCAGTAAGTTCAATTGTTAGGTGCAATAAGAGCAAATTTTAGGTGCAATAAGAGCAATTTTTCGGTGCAACATGAGCATGTATTACGCGCCATAACTGCAATACTTGAAGCGCAATAAATCCTGGCTCTAGTCATAACGTTTTAGCAGTATAACTCCAAAAGTTATGAACGGATCTTCAAGAAAAGTGCACAAGCTGTTATTGATACCAAAAGGCGCAAAGTATTGAATTTTGAAGCTTATACAAAGAAAATTAAGATTTCAGAATCAATTTTTTTTCTTGCCGATGCTTTGCTTGACGGAGGTATGCGCTCTCAGAGTGCTCTAGTTTAGTTGCTGTGACAATAGGAACAAATTTAGCAGTATCAAGACCCTATTACATCGTGCCTGGAGAGTGCTTTCTAATTTTACTAATCTACATTTTGAATTTATTATCTAAGACAATTTTTTGTTTCTATGGGCTCTCAGGCCAGTCATATAGACTAAAAAATCAAACACTTTTTGAACAGTCGTTAAAAACAAAACTGGTTCAACCTTTCATTATGTACTCTTTTTACCAACGCATTTACTGTGCAGCGATAGTTTGTGCTGGAATTCTGTTAACTGTACTTGTGAGTGACCCACATGGCTGCGAAAAATACAGTTGGTGCTATGCTGACTATGCTGGTGCTCTGAAGACTCGATTACGGGGAGGGATCAGAATCATACACCGACCCAGCCGCATGGAGATATTACCGATGATAGATCTGACAGTGAAGATGAGTCGTGTGTTACTGCAAGTCAGGCCCTGAGATCGGAAATGAAGAACGTAAAAAAGATGATCAATTTCCTGAAAAGCTATGAGCTTCTAAAGAAAAAAATGGGTAAGCCATCAAAGAATAAGCAAGCGGAGCCTCGCACCGAAGAAGCATTCTGTACACTAGTAATCCAATGCCTAGAACAAATACAAGGATTGAACATCAAAATAATAGGTTCGCTCGAGCGCCTCGAGATTGAAAGTGTGGGATTGAAAAAAGATATTGCCTCACAGAAGAAACCGAAGTCATTTGCTGAAGCAGTCGGTGGCAATGGTGCGGGAAGTGCCGGATCCAGTTCACCTCTTCCTGGTGGTTCAGGTCACGCATCCACGGTAGAAAGAAAAAGAGTGCCGTCAATAGAAAATGTTAATGGCCGTCTCGACAATCTTGAACAAGAAGCATTGTACTCGACCCTAAAATTTCAGGGTAATGCTATGGCTGACATAGTCAAAGCTATGAAGTGTAAGGGAGCGAGTGATGCAGATACTGGCCCAGCAGCTCAGTTCGGTGGATTCGACCGCCATCAGCAAAGATGACATCAAGACTGTTGTGCTTGTTTGCAAGGAGGTCCAGCACTTGAAGGTAACGTTCAGCTCTGGTAAGGTGAGGAATAGAATCCTGCAAACCGTTAAGCGTGATAACCCAGCAGACATCTTTACCTGTGAGTATCTGACCCGACACCGAGCTGGATTGCTGTATAAAACTGAGATGCATGAAAAAGAACACTGATTTCATCAAGTCTGTTTATACATACAATGGCAACATATTTGCCCGTCAATTTGATTTTGTTAGAACAATGCCAATAAGCTCAGAGGATGACATTGAAAAACTTCGTAGTTAAGGTTTCAACTCATCGATGGACGATCCGAGATTTTCTGTTCGCGATAACAGCAAGGCAGATTTGCCATCCTTAAAGTGTAACCATGTTTTTGTTTCTGATTTTGATTAAATACAATCCCAAACGCATCACATTGGGATATTAGCGTTGAATATTAGAAGCATACGACGGAAGTTTTGTCTCTTACAGGAATTCCTTTGATCTTCTAAGTCGCGATTTGATGCAATTGCTTTAAACTGGGACTTGGTTGACCCCGGAAACTGACGTTGTGTTTAGCATCAATGGATATACCAAGCACACTATATACCATAAGTACGGAGGCGGTATTGCAGTCTATGTTCGTAATTCTAGGTCAGTTAGTGTCAGAAATGATTTCACCTGTGTCAATAATAATTTTGAGCTTTTTACTATAGAGTTAAGTCGTAAAACTACTAAGATGACATTATCATGCTTCTATCGACTACCGTCGTCCTCCATTGATGCTTTTAACTGCTCTCTTGAGAACGATTATTTTTCTTAAATTAGTTAGGGCTACCTCAACTATCATTTGCGGCGATCTTAATGTCAGTTTTTCTAATGCTCCAAATTTTCAACAGATCAGTGACTATATTACTTCAATGACTGGACACGGGCATTTCCCCTTGATCGATTTGCCCACTCGGTTTTCTCCCGATAATCAAATCATTAAATATGCCTTGCTTGATCATATTTGGAGCAATACTACTTTTCGTGGTATAAGGCAGTGTGGTGTTGTGAGGGTAGATATTTCGGATCATTTACCTGTATATGCAATATTTGACTGTGGGGTGATGAAGAAAGACTGGTTTCACTATCGTTTGTACAATGCTTGTAACAGTGTCAACAAATTTGTCCGTAGCGTCTCTGATCTAGATTTCCCTTCTCATTGCTCTGGCAACCCCTCTGAAAAAATGGATCTCTTTTGGATAAGCTATATAAGTTGTATGACAGGGCTTTTCCTCTGAGACAAAACCGTTCGCACCACATTGGAGCAAAATGGATAAATGAAGATATAAGATTGCTCGTTAAGAAGAAACATAAACTCTTCCAGTTATATCGTTCAAACGGTATTTATAAAACATCCTACACTGTTTTTCGGAATATGCTACATTCAGTCATTGGATCTTCGAAAGGAATTTTTACTTATCGCAAATAAAACAAATGGCTGGCAACCCGACGAAAGTTTGGGGAACGGTGAATGACTTACTCCGTCGTGAACCGCGCCGAATCACAGAGATGCAAATTGACAGTAGAGTGATACACGGAACCGACCTAGCTAATGATCTTGTGCTATATCTATAACAATATGATTTTTCCTCATATTGTTACCCACCTTTGCTCTATTTTTAATAAATATACAACCATAGGTATTTATCCAGATGTACTCAAGCTAGCCAGAATTGTGCCACTACACACACAAGTCATGAAGTTTAAATTCTCTAGCTAATTTTAGACCGATTTCAACTTTGTCAGTTTTCAACAAGGTATTTGAAACATTGATTCACTCCCGTTTGACACAATTTTTAGATTTTCGGGGAGTAGTTAATGAAGTGCAATATGGTTCTAGAAGGGGTAAGAACACGACCGATGCAATATTTAATCTAATCTCTGATATTTTACCAGCCTTTCATAACAAATCCTTCACAGTTTGTTCATGTCTGGACCTCAAGAAAGCGTTCGATACCGTCAACAGGGACATTTTGTTGAGGAAATTGCATCACTACGGCATTCGAGGTTCTTTTAATTCACTTTTTGACAACTACTTAACAAACCGCAGGCAATTTGCTGTGTGAGAAGCAAAGTCCCGTACTCATAATATAAACATTTGTGTACCCCAGGGATCAGTATTGGGACCAGTTTTGTTCAATGTTTATATCAACGACATGCTCTTCCATGGCGCAGGCGCGAAGCTTTTTGCTGACGATGCCGTTTTTTATGTTAACGCAAATAATTTGCATGATGCCATTGAGAAGCTGCGTCGGTTGATTGACAGAGTAAACACTTGGTTAACCTGGAATAGACTGACTCCAAATGTAAACAAAGTTAATGCTGTTTAGTACAAGAAGGATCGTTGATTTACCAGATGTGTATTTTAGTGGCGTCAAACTGGAGTGTGTTTCGAGTTTAAAGTACTTCGAGGTGATTATTGATAGAAATTTTGCTTTCTCTGAACATATAACTTCCCTCTGTATTAAACTCGGAAATGCAAAAGGTGCAATTTATGCTGTCGTCAAATATTTATCATGAGAGACTTTGTTATTGTTATATTATGCATTGTTGTACTCTCAATTAACGCATGGTATAGTTATTTGGGGCGGTGCTACTGACAATGTAGTGAAGTGTATCAACACGTTGTTGAATGACAAGCTACGAATTATATTGAACGTGAACACTAACCAAAATAATGTACCGCTTATGACAAGGAATAGTATGTACTGCCAGCTGAGATTGTTAAAAAAATTAAAAAAATGTATAGCGATATTTTATTCTAAAGTTTCTACGTAAGGCAATATCCGGTGAAAACCCCTATTTTTTTACTCATTATAGCCATTTACTTCCAAATCATCAATATGACACAAGAAACACACGTTTCAACTTGCCAGCTGTTCGCCGTGAAATAGAAAAGCGCTTTACAATATTCCAAGCTGTCACTGCATATAACCAACTACCACAGGAATTAGTTCAAGCAATGGCACACCAAACCTTCATTGTAGAAACCTCTGTCTTAGCTCCTACAGTTATCTTTAGTAATGTTCTGAAGGATATGACAGATTTGACATGCGAAACAGTGGAATTGTATAGGTAGTATCAAGCTGGCCATTATTGATGTGTCTCTAAACAAAGGTACCACTGCAACACAATGAGACTGGTCTATAGCCTCAGACAGTGCAATATTTCTGTGTTTTAGGTTGAATATTTTTGTTTTTAGTGTTCATGTACCAGTGCAATATTTGTCATAGTTATAGTCGAATATTCCATTACTTTTGTAGTTTTACAACTGGGTCATAAAGATTTTATATATGAACAATGATTCTTGATTATAATTAGTGCAATGAACATACGTCTACAACAGTGTACTAGGTTGTTATGGCTGGAGGTAGAAATATTAGGTGATTGTGAGTAACTAGCAGGCCCTTTCCATGCCACGGTATGTTTGGGATTCACAGACACAGGGATCCCGGGTGCCTTCTTCGCGGGGGATGTTGCAGCTTCCCGCAGTTCCTGCTGACGAGGTTGGTTTTGTGGAGTTGTATGCGACCTCGCCTCGCGCTTGGGTGTCAGCGTAGAGGCTCGTCCCGCGGGCGGCGGATGGGGGAAACTCTATGACCCCTTGCGGAGTCATGGAGTCATGTACTTGTACGCCGTGCACCAGACACCCGGCAACCTAACAGCGGACCAGTCGTCTCGGGCTTATCCCCCGCCACTGGAGTCTCCACTGCGTGGCTAAGATAGTGAATTATGAGGTGTGCTCTCGTCTTTCACTTTAAACTCTGCGCTTTCCCTGATTCTTCTACTTGTTCCTTTCTTTTTCCTATCTTCCTGATGAGTCCCACGGCGATGGCGATGGAGCGACGGGAGCAGGTGAAGAATGCCACCGGAAGCTCTTAGTTCCTGACCTACACGTGTGGCGGCTCTGAGGTGATGGTCGCTGATGAGCTAGGGCTGGAACGGCAGCTCTCTTCGGCAGCTCTCAGAGTGACGGGGCAGCCCTTTTTAGGAGCCGCACTGCCCCCTCCTTGGAAGGAGAGCCCTAGAAAAGGTGGGCTAAACATTGCCCGTTCAGCCTTTCCATGAACGGGTAACCGCTCTCGTTGTGGCATTTCGTACAGCGGTCGAAACAATGAAATAAAACTTACCTTGGCGGCATGGAATGTCCGCACTCTTCTTGATAGAAGTGACACTAGCCGACCACAGAGGCGCACGGCTTTGATTGCTGCTGAGCTGAACAAATGCGTAGTGGATATTGCTGCACTCTCTGGGACGCGTTTTGCGGAGGATGGTTCTCTGGTTGAGGAGATCCTCATGGAGATCCCAGCCTCTATGGAGTGGCATTTGCTGTGAAGTCGCGTCTCCTCTGGGGTATCCCCTCCAGTCCCCGTGGAATAAATGAACGAGTGATATCCAGGCGTCTGCCCTGGGAAACGGGTGTCACCTAACCGTGATAGGGGTTTATGCACCTACCCTTGACGCTGAGGACGCTGTGAAGGACCGGTTTTATGAGACGTTGCAGGAGGCGGTCCAGTCTGTGTCTGCCAGCGAGAAGCTGCTCGTACTTGGCGACTTTACTGCTAGAGTTGGAAGAAGTAAACATCTGTGTGATGGAGTCCTTTGGAGCCACGGAGTGGGAAAGTGCAACGATAACGGTCTGAGGCTGCGTAGTTTTTGTGCCCAGAACGCACTTGTTGTTACTAAGACGCTGTTCAAGTTGAAAGATATGCATAAAACAACATGGATATACCCGCGATCCAAAACCTGGCACCTAATAGACTATGTTTTAACTAGAAAGCAAGACAGAGGTGACGTTCTTATCACACGAGCAATGAGAGGTGCGGATGGCGATACTGGTTCGAACACTGAGGCTCAGAATTAAGTCAGCCGCACGCCTGGGTGCTGCTCGAGCTGGAGTTCATGTCGGTAAACTTGCTAATACGACAAAAAGGGTTGAACTCATTGGTGAGTTGAGGGGCCGCCTTTGGGTTGATTTCAACGACGCAGATGGAGTGGTTACGACCGAGCTCCTGACGCAGAAGTGGAGTGATGCAGTGGCTGTTCTTTCTGGCACCGCTCGCGCTGTGCTTGGAACAGTGAAAAAGAAGAACCGTGACTGGTTCGATGAGCAAAGAGCAGACATTCAAGTGTTGCTGGATGAGCGGAAAAGAGCACACAGGAGGGCTCTGATGAACCCCTCTGATGCAAACCGTGCCATGTATGCGCAGCATCGGTCTCACTGCAGCGAGAACTCAGGATTATGGAGAACGACTGGTGGTGCCGGCTCGCGGAGGAGTTTCAGGGGTATGCGGACTCTGGTGATCAGCAGGGATTTTACTCAGCCTTGAAGGTTGCTTACGGCCCGAGGAAGGGTACGCAGTACCCCGTGCGCAGTGCTGACGGTACAGTACTCTTAACTGAGAGAGCCGCTGTTCTAGAACGCTGGGCGGAACGCTACAGAGGTCTTCTTAATAGGGAGACAGTTGTGGATGAGAATGTGCTGGCTGATTTGCCTGAGCTTCAGACACTGTGGGAACTTGACCAGCCTCCATCTAAAGACGAGGTACGGGCCTCTGTGCAGACATTGAAAGCCTGCAAGGCAGCTGGCCCGGACGGGGTGCCAGGGGATGTGTTGCGGTATGGCGGTGAGCAGGTGGTACGGTGCTTATGTGCCTTTGTCACTGCGGCGTGGGATTCGGGGTGTGTGCCACAACAATGGAAGGACGCCGATATCATCAGTATCCACAAGAAGAAGGGCGATAGATCAGTGTGTGACAATAGCCGAGGTATTTCCCAACTGGAGTCCTGGCCCTGAGTCTACGAAGGTTAAACAAACTCCTGTCCAGTCTGTACGACACTAACATGCAGTCCTCCGGACGGATGTCTCGCATGGCAACCCTCGTGATCGAGGCCAAAAACAGGTTGAACAATACGGGGGCTAGTACGCATCCCTGCCTGACGCCAGCAGTTACGTTCAAGGGTTCAGACCCGTCACCCATTTGCAAGACCCGCGCCCTCGCTCCGTCATGCAGTGACACAACGACGGCAAGAAAGCGCGGAAGACAGCCCAGCTTCCTGAGCACTTCCCACAACAGTCCCCGGGAAAATGTGTCCACGGCCTTTGCCAGGTCCACGAACACCATGAACAGGTCTCTATGCTGCTCCCGGCACTTTTTCTGCAGCTGCCTTGCAACAAAGATCATATCGAGGGTACTCCTATCGCGCCTAAATCCACATTTGGCCTCGGGAAGTACGTCGTCTGCTTCGTGCTCAAGTAGGCGCACCAACAGGACACGGGCAAGGACCTTACCGGCAGTAGACAGCAAAGATATACCCCTGCTATTCCCGCAAACAGCACGGTCACCCTTTCCTTTGTAAATGCTGACAATGTCAGCGTCCTTCCACTGCTGTGGTGTGCATCCAGTGTTCCAGACATTGGCAAATAGCCTCAACAGACAGTCCACGATGACCTCACCCCAAACTTCAACACCTCAGCAGGCACACCGTCAGGTCCCACCGCCTTATTATTCTTCAGTCCAGCAATAGCATTTTACACCTCTTGTCTCGTTGGAGGGTGATCTATTTCTAACATCACAGGGCTCTGTGGCAATTCGTCAAGAATATCTGGATCAGTTTGATTTCTTCCATTCAACAGATCCCTGAAGTGCACCGCATATCTGCTCAAAATGCTCTCCTTATCGGTGAACAATGTTGCGCCATCACTGCTCCTCACAGGCGTCGGAGCCCTGAACGTGAGCCCGTAAGCTGCCCTGAGAGCGCTATAGAACTCCTGCAGGTTGCTGGTGTTCGCGTGCATCTGCAGTCCCTCGGCCAGTGCCACCCACCAGGCTTCCTCCCTCTCCCTGAGTCTCCTCTGCACTCTCGATTTCATCTCTGAGTATCTTGCTCTCAGTTCAGAGGAACCTCCGTCCAAAACCGCCGCGTGCAACCGATTTCTCTCATCTATGAGAGCTCTTATTTCCAAATCAGGCTCGTCAAACCAATCTCTGTCCTTTTTTTTTTGCTTTGTACCCAAAACCCTCCTAGCTCCCGCCAGCAAGATACCAGACAGGCGGTCCCATTCCTCCGTCAGCTGTTTTGTGTTGGTGCAGTACGCCACTCCTGTTCCCCGGAGGTGAATTTTTTCCTGAACCTTTCAGCAAGTACAGTCTCACGGCAGCCAATGGCGTGGCAGGTCACGGGCCACAGTGGGAGGGGCGAAGAGTGATGGTTTGTGATGGTGTTGCAATCAGATGCGTACCTCGAAAAGACTATGTAAATTCATAATTTACGTGCCGTGAAGTTTATTCTGATTATCAATAGGCATCATCAATTAAGGTTTGAGATGTACTTGAACTTCGTTTATATGTGAGCAACATGTGAAATTGCTAGTGTGTTAGCAGTTTATATTGAGTCTCTGTGTATTTTATGTACATGTTATAGGGAATAAATTTCGCCAAGCATTGCGCGCAATGCCTAGTCAATAAGTGAATTGAATCACTCATACATTAAATGGATAGGTTTGTTTTAAGCTATGTTAGACTAGGCCAGGTTCTATTAGTTCAATGAACAGTAACATAAGAGATGCGTGCATAACTATTAAAGTTTACGACGAGTACTTTCTGAAGTGTTACATAGGTTATGTTCTCAGTTTTTTATTCTCTAACTTGACATAACTCGGCCTAGCCGTGCCTAGGCTAACGTAATGCTTGCTGAACCCTAATTACCATGGCATAACCTACCCTATCTAACCTAATCATAGCTGACTTAAATCAACCCGTTTATGAAACAGCTGATTCATCTCACTTATTACCGAAGCAGTACGCTGGGCTCGGCTTGTTCGTTGTAACATACACACACATTGTTTGCAGACACTGGTCAGTTGATACAGGAAATTCGTGGCACATTACGCTTACGACGACTAAAGTTTTAAAGAATGTTAAGGCACTGTACGTTCAAATCATTCACAAAAAGCGTTCTATATGTTCTCATACCCTTGGTGATGCACTTATATTGTACTCTCATTGTTCAGATGTACTATAAAAAAATGAATGGTTTCGATGCATGATGAGCGCCCTGCAAGTGCTGCAACTTAACTTAAAGCGTGTTCGATTTGGATATAAACTCAATGTGCTTAGTTTAAATCAAGAGGGACTAAGGGCGTGATCGAATTGGGATCCAAAAGTCGAACTAAAACTAAGCCCACTTGACTTAACTTGTCCGGACTGTTGGCAGGAACTTGAGCTTCGTCGTTTTGAATCGTGTTTCAGGTGTTAGAAGCTACTCGCTTATGTTGAACTGACTGAAATCTCAATTATACAAAGTAATGGGTTTTTAGAAGCCTCACACGTGATAAATTTTGACTCATCGAATGAAACTTCAATAAACGGGACGAATTTGGGACACCTGTCTGCAGTTTCGGACAAGTTAAGTCAAGTAGGTTTGACTTAGATCAACTTTCAGGTCCCAATCGAACACGCCCTAACATACCTTTATTGATGTCCATTGATTATCAATGGACATCAATAAAGGTATATTATGCACTTGAACTTAGTTTTAGAATTGAAATGCGTGTGAAAAGTGCATGCGTATATTATACACTGGGCTGTATGTACATGATGCGTACGCGTATAGTGTCTCTATCCATTGTTCAGTTAAGACTGTAGATGAGCAACAAATTACCGCTCGGGGAAAAACTAGGTTAGAGAAAAAATGCTGCTTTTTTCGGCCCTTAACAATGGGCTTACTTTACACCTACACTATTACGAAGTAAAGAATTTGAAGGTCGCATTATGACTCACTACCAAATATTCAAAATGACAGAACTACTAGGCAAACCAGCGTAGATCATTCATCATTTCCGGTCGCATCAAACACCTGTAACACAATGCCAAACGACGAAACTAAAGTTCCTGTCAATAGTTCGGACAAGTTAAGTCAAGTGGGCTTGACTTAGCTCGACTTTTAGGTTCTAAATCGAACACGCCCTTAGTCCCGCTTGATTTAAGCTAGCACATTGAGTTTATGCCCTTCTCGAACGCGCTTTAAGTTAAGTTGCAGGGCGCTCATCATACATCGAAACCATTCATTTCTTTATAGTACATCTAAACAATGTGAGAATAAAATGTAAGTGCATCGTCGAGGGTATGAGAACATATAGAACGCTTTTTGTGAATTATTTGAACGTACAGTGTCATAACATTTTTTAACCTAATTCGTCGTAAGCGTAATGTGCCACCAATTTCCTGCATCAACTAACCAGTGTCTACAAATAATGTTGTGTTACAACGAACAAGCTGAACCCAGCGTACTGCTTTGGCAATAAGAGAGATGAATCAGCAGCTTCATAAAAGGGTTAATTTAAGTCAGATATGTTTAGCTTTAATAGGGTAGGTTATGCCATGGTAATTAGGGTTGAGCAAAGATAGCGATAGCCTAGGTTAGATTAGGTTCGGCTTGGCTGAGTTATGTTAAGTTAGAGAGTACGGAACTGAAAACATAACCCATGTAATACTTCAGAAAGAAATCGTTGTAAACTTCTATAGTTATGCACGCTTCTTTTTAACATTACTCTCCATTGAACTAATAGAACCTGGCCTAGTGTAACATAGCTTAAAACAAGCCTATCCATTTAATGTATGAGTGATTGAATTCACTTATTGGCTAGGCATTGCGCGCAATATGCTTGGTGACATTTACTCCCTATAACATGTACATAAAATATACAGACTCAATATAAGCTGCTAACACACGAGTAATTTCCACATGTTGCTCACATTTGAACAAAGTTCAAGTACATCTCACACCTTAATTGATGCCTATTAATTATTAGAATAAACTTCACGGCACGTAAATTGTGAATTTACATAGCTTTTCAAGGTATGCTTCTGAGTGAAACACCATCACAAACCATCACCTTTCGCCCCTCCCACTATGGCCTGTGACCTGCCACGCTATTGGCTGCCGTGAGACTGTACTTGCTGAAAGGTTCAGGAAAAAATTCGCCTCCCGGAGACCGTCCCCCATTTCGAGTCTGAGAGCGTCTTTCTTAGTTTGGTCCAGCAAGCAAGAAACATTGAGACGAGGGCGCACTGGCCCGTTCCTCGGTCTAGGCTTCAGCAGGAGCGAGAGTTGGCAGCGAACCAGCTGGTGGTCAGTATCGCCACAGGCACCCCTCATTACTCGCGTTATCTGCACATCCGACAGGTCTCTCTGCCTCACTTCGATGTAGTCAATCAAGTGCCACTTTCGGGATCAGGTATGCATCCAGGTGGCTTTGTGCATGTCTTTCAACTGGAATCTGGTATTAGTGATTGTGAGTTGATGCTCAGTACACAGAATGAGAAGTCTGTGGCCGTTCGAATTACACTTCCCAAACCATGCCGACATAACACCCCATCCCACAGATGCTGGTCACTGCCCACCCTGGCGTTAAAGTTACCCATGAGGAGCAACTTGTCACCGCTGGGGACTCTCCTGATAATTTCACTCAGTCTCTCGTAGAATATGTCCTTTGTTTCCTCATCAGTGTCTAGTGTTGGCGCATAAGCAGACACAAAGGTGACGTGCTGCGCACGAGTCAGAGGAATCCTCCAAGTAATCAGGCGCTCTCCATGGCCAACAGGCAGCTCCTTCAGGGAGCCAAGCAGACTGCTGCGTGCAATGAAACCCACTCCATGAATGCGTCGGTCGTCTCTTGGCCGACCGCTCCAGAATACCGTGTAGCCCCTGCCATGCTCCTTCAGCGACCCCGTGTCCGCCAGCCTCGTCTTCGACACTGCGGCAATGTCCGCTCCGTATCTCCGCAGCTCTCTCGCAATCAACGCTGTCCTTTTCCGTGATCCTTCGGTTCCTTGCACATCCAACAAGGTACGGGCATTCCAAGTTGCCACCGTAAGTCTGTGGCGTACACTGTTATTAGGTTCCCTCTGTCGACCGCATAGTGGGATGCCACGACAGGTGCGGCTTCCTGTCCGTGGGAAAAATGGAACGGGCAATGTTCATGGTACCTTTTCTAACCCCCTCCCCATATAGGGTGGGCAGTGCGGCTCCCAAACAGGGCTGCCCAGTCACTCCCGGTGCTGCCGAAGGTGACCTCCGTTCCAGTCCCGGTCAACAAGCGATCACTCTCCGAGAGCCGCCCACCGTGCAGGGCAATGACTAAGGGCCTCCAGCGGCATCCTCCGCCTGCCCCCACCGCCACGGCCCCAGCGCCGGGGGACTTAGTGATAGAGAATGAAGCATAGGCAGAAATTGCAATTGCAGTAGAAGACGCACAACAAGAAAGTCGCAGAGGGTGAAACTTGCGCAAAGAAGTTTAGAGTGGAAAAAGGGTGCACAATCCTTGGCCCACTATCTTGGCAGAGTATCAGTGATCCAGTAGCAAGGGAAAGACCGAGACAACTGGCTGACACACTGCTGCAAGGTGTCTGGTCCGCAGTGCAAAGCACTACCTCCGAAAAGGCATCCCACCATCAGCCAACCGGTGGACGGGCCCCATACGCTGGCACTCAAGCGCGGGGTGAGTAGGGAAATGCCTCGGCTATTGATCTGCAGTATGCGACGACGCTGCCATCGTTGGTTCGTCTAGCGAGGGTCTACAACACTCGTTAAGCTGTGTGGCGCAGGAGTATAATAGAGCGGGCCTCCGAATAAACGCTGCAAAAACTGAGGTTCTCATTCAGCTTCAGAATCCAACAACAACGAGTGTGATTCAGGTGAATGACCACCAGCTGAGCGAAGTCCATAATTTCAAAAATCTGGGGGCTATGCTGACGGACACATGCAACCTGGGAGAGGAAGTGTAGCGCAGAATTGGGCTTGCGGCTGCCTGCTTCGGTAAGCTGGCAAAAAGGGTCTTTTACAACAGAGCCCTTACTCTACTCACCAGGGTCAAGGTGTTCATGTCTACCTGCATTTCTGTTTTCCTTTATGGTTGCTAGACATGGACGCCCTACAGAAGACACATCAGGGCCCTTGAATCTTTTCACATGCGTTGCCTACAGCGTATGATGGGTCTGAACTGGTGGCACAAAGTTCCGCACGTGAAGAGCAGACGCAGGGCCTGTGTAGAAACACTCGAATGCATAGTGGTCCGGTGGCAGCTCAGATTGGCAGGCCATGTGCGGCGAATACCGGAGGAGAGACTTCCTCGCCAGATTATGTACGGCGAGCTCGATGCGGGAGTTCGGACGGTGGGCGGCCAGCAAGAGCGATATAAGGATAATTTGAAGAGCATTCTGCAAAATGCGATATTGCTCCCTCTGGCTGGGAGGCAACGGCGGCGGATCGGTGTCTGTGGCACGAGACGTGTCACAATGGGGTACGGCGCTATGCGGAGCAGTACTAGGCTGCAGCAGCCAACAGTGGGGAGAGACGACATCAGCGGGAACCGGCCCAGGCGCGGGGCCAGCACATCTGCGACACCTGCGGTCGGAGCTACGGTTCCGGAATTGGTCTCCTCAGCCACCGCAGCAGCCACCTGCGTCGAGGGGACGCTCATAACCGCAGAGGGCGACGACATCGTCGTTAGCGACGGTCTACTATAAGCCAAGTAAGCTCCCTACTCTCCTCTGGCGGCAAGATAGTGGCGAGGGTAATCCTGTCGAGATTGATAGCAAATATTGCTGAGGATGTATTCCCGGAGAGCCAGTGCGGCTTTAGAAGGAATCGCAGCACAACGGATATGGTATTTGTGGCACGTCAGCTGCAGGAGAAGTGCATTGGGCAGCATCGCACTCTGTACATGGTGTTTATTGATCTAACTCAGGCCTTCGACACGGTCAACCGTCCCTTACTGCGGGAAGTATTGCGGAGGTTTCGATGTCCACCCAAGCTGCTGGCTGTGATTCGCGGCCTGCACAACGGAGCTTCAGCGAGAGTTGTGGGTCAAGGGACAAAGTCTGACCTCTTTGAGGTATGTACCGGGTGAGACAGGGGTGTGTCATCGCGCCTGTCATATTCAACTAATTCGTGGCGGCAATCTTCGGTGCTGCTAAGCGTAACATTGATCCGCGTGATAGTGTGCTTTTGAATTATAGGCTGGATGGTAGCCTCTTCAATCTTAGACGGTTCCGTGCAGCTACGAAGGTGACGCAGGATAGTGTTGTTGAGCTCCAGTACGCTGACGACGCGGCAATAGTTGGATGCAGTGCTGGTGCCCTCCAGCGTAACATCAATGCTGTGGAAAGAGCATACTCAAACGCTGGACTAGCAATAAGCACCAGTAAGACTGAGGTGCTTGTACTCCCCCCAGAGGAAGAGGCTACTACTTTCTACGTGGGAGCCGAGGCTTTGAAGAATGTGAACAGTTTTACATACCTTGGTTCTGTATTAAACACTGCTGGAGATGCTGCGGATGATGTACAGCGCAGAATTGGTCTTGCATCGGCGGCTTTTGGAAGATTGGCGGGAGAGTGTTCCTCAATAGAAATCTCCGTATCCACAAAAAAGTGGCAGTGTACAGGGCATTGTGCCTGTCTATACTTTTGTATTTTTCTGAGTGCTGGGTACTCTACAGAAGGTACCTGAAGACCTTGGAGAGATTCCACACGCAGTGCCTGCAACGTATCCTGGCCCTGAAATGATGGCATAAAGTGCCACACGTGGAAATACGAAAGAGGGCGGGAATCGAGCAGGTTGAGACCATACTTATTGGCCGACAACTGAGGTGGGCTGGGCATGTGCGGAGAATGCCCGAGAACAGGCTCCCTCGCTGCGTGTATTATGGGGAGCTCGCAGAGGGCAGGAGAACTGCGGGTGGCCCGAAGAAGCCGACAAAGATATGCTAGCTTCACACTCGAGGAAGTGTGACATCAGCCCTGCAGCATTTGAGCAGCTTGCAGCGGATACAGAGGCGTGGAGAGCTGCGAGTGCGGCGGGTGTGGAGGAGTATCACCGGAGATACGACGAAGCAGCGGAACTGCGATGAGCCCGTCGTCACCAGCCACGTACTGCGGGGGAGCAGCATGTGTGTGGCACTTACGGACGGGTCTGCCTCTCCCGAATCGGACTTGTCAGTCACCTACGTATTCACCAGCGCTTTGGCAGG
Source organism: Parhyale hawaiensis (assembly GCA_001587735.2). Lineage (NCBI taxonomy): Eukaryota > Metazoa > Arthropoda > Malacostraca > Amphipoda > Hyalidae > Parhyale > Parhyale hawaiensis. The sequence continues at coordinate 29,440 of LQNS02277291.1, read as the reverse complement.
GAGTGACGTCCTCGTTGATACCGACGGACCGCCTCAAGCAAGCAAGTAAGCAAGTAAGTGGGACCTCAATACTTCCCCTTCAGTTTCGGGAGGTAGGCCGCTGATCGAGGTGTCAGACCTGTTCACGTTGGACTTCTGCCTTCTTGTTTTTAGTTTCCTTCCCCAGTGCGGCGTGGATGAACGAAGGCGCTCTGCAGTGCCCAGGGGTTGGAGATGCACAGCTTGCGTTTTTTCCTGTTAGTGGCGAGCTGACCAATTAGAATCTGAGACCTACCGGCAGAAGGGCCGTGACAGGAATCATTGATGCTTTGAATTGGGGCGGGATTCGCGCCCTGGCGGGCGAACCTGTGTTGAACTACGGGAGTGGATCGGTTCGATATAGACGTTGTGCCCTGATGCGCTAGTGAAACTCTGTACTGCGACTTGTGAGTAACCATGACTATTCGAGTTTTAACCCAAAAAAGGCACAAACCATTTAAATCTGATATGTATTGTATGTACTGTTAACAGTATTTTATCGTTTAATAGATGCCGACTGACGTTTATGACGTTTAGTAGGCAGGTGTCCCATGAGTGATTTTTAACTTTAAGATGGACACGTTCTCAATTTTTATGCATAAGGACTGATTTCTTTATAGTTCATTCTTTTTGTATAAAATTTTAAATATGAGAACAATAAAGGTGTAAAGGTGCATCAAGACAGCCTGCCTGACCCTCTACGTTCGTCTCTGGTGTACAATTATTGTTGTTTCAAATGTGGAAAGCGCTCCGTAGGCTCTACAACCCGTAGCCAAACAAACTGATGGACATATCTTCACCAGAAGTTAATCATCTGTTTCACCTAACATCCCTATTAAAAACTTCAGCAGTCATTCCAGCGGCGCTGCGCAATTTTAAGCCGTAAATACACCGCGAACTCCGCAGTAATTGCGCAGTTATGTCCGCTTTTCAAGGGTAGCAACCAAGCAACAGATATGGTTTCAACATACAAAATTACCATTTCGCATAACAGTTCAACATGTATCAATTTGCATACGCCTTAAACACTTTGCATAATAGGACAATGTAACAAAGCGATGAAACAAAAGGTATATAAAACAAACAGTCAACAAAACTTTGTTCTTTGACAAATGGTACATAAAAGCTGGCAGCAATAAGCATAAGAATGTTGCTACCCTTGTAAAGCGGACATAACTGCGCAGCCGTAGCGCAATTACTGCGGAGTTCGCGGGTGAATGTACGGCTTAAAATGGAGCAGCGCCGCTGGAATAACTGCTGAAATTTTTAATTGGGATGCCCTGTAAATTTCGTCCAAATCGGTTCATAACTTTTCGAGTTATCTTGGTTTGGTAACAGACAGACAAACACGACGAAAACATAATCTCCTTGGCGGAGGTAATAAGCAAAGTAACTAACGTCTTTCTTGGTGCAGTGCCGTACTGTTTACGGATTATTTTTTTAACCTTAATGTTTACCTGAAATGGAAACAGACACCCATCAAGTCTATATTGATCCGCTTCCGTTAATATTATCATACGCATTTTATTTCATGTATCATTACCTCCGCCAAGGAGGTTATGTTTTCGTCGGGTTTGTCTGTTTACCAGTGTGTCTATCTGTCTGGCTTTCTGTCTGTCACCAAGATAACTCAAAACGTTATGGACGGATTTTGACGAAATTTACAGGGAATGTTTGGTAAGTTAAGAGGAACAGATGATTAACTTTTGGTGAAGATCCGTCCATCCGTTTGTTTGTTTGTCTGTCTCATTTTTCTCAATTCTATAATTCAAAAAGTTTAGAATGGATTTTTTATGAAATTTACATGAATTATTAGGTATATTACAGAGAGTAAATGACCAAATTTTTGTGATGATCCGTCTCTTCCTTCATATGTTTGTTGCTGTGTTTGATTTTATGTTGCTAGCGTAATAACTCAAAAAGTTTTGTGCGAATCTTTATGAAACTTACAGGAATTGTTACTAAAGTTAAAAGACATAAATGATTAAATTTTGGAGCAGATCGGTTGATTCGTTCCTATGTTTGAGTTGTGTTTGTCATAATGTTTGTTACGCAAAACTGAAAAAGTTTTTAATTTATCTTTATGAAATCTGCAGGAGTCGTTAGTAATGTCAAAAGATATAAATGACTAAATTTGGTGCAGATCGGTTGGTTCGTTCTTATGTTTGACTTACAGTATGTTGGTCATAATTTTTGTTGGCAGCATAACTTAAGCTGTTATGAAAGGATCCTAAAAAAAATTGCAGAAGCTGTTAATACTATTAAGAGGCACAAACGATTAAATTTTAGAGTTGGTACAAAAGAAATCATGGTTTAAGAGCCAATTTGAATTTTTCGTTACCGTTGCACTACTTGGCTGAGGTGTGGGCTTTCAGAGTGCTCTAGTTATACATGCTGAACTTTATCGAAGTCATTTTGGTGGCGACAGAGGTAAAGATGCAATAAAAAAAATTTTATCATGAAACTAAAAATTGTTGCGTAATACGAAAAGTGCAGTAACGATATAATTTACCCCCAGCGTTACTGCACTACGTGTACTGACCCCAATTATTGATTAATGAGTAATATAATCCTAATCTTAGCGTTCCTGCCTTTTCTGTCCATAACATATATTTTCGCTTTAGTTTTTGCATACAGTGACCTTGCTTCTAATTATTATTAGTCCTAATAGGCAAAGGAGTCGTGAGTAGACATTTGTTATGGTAGACTAAGTGCATTGGGAGAGGATAAGTTAGAGTAGTTGGGATGCTTCAAGCCAGATGCAGACGTACGATCTTTCTTTGGCGTTATCAACGGAATCTGACTGCGCTGCCTTGACCGTGACTATTGTTTGACCATAGACCCACAACACCACAAGAGATCAACGGCTTGACGTATTTGAACATGAAAAACGGAAATGTAACATGTTCAGGAATTTAAACTCGCTTAAGGTCACCTCAGGAGCTCTACGGCTTGACGGATTTGAACAAGACAAACGGAAATGTAAAATGTAAACTCGCTTCCTACGTGGAGAAATGGCTGCTAACTTACCACTGGCGGCAATTATTAATAAGCAATGCAATTAGCGCAGAGGGAAGACTTACGAGTAATTGGCAAAGAAAAGTAACGTCATTAACGACCTCAACGTCACGTACGGTACAACTGAGCAGCCTATGAGTATTTTAAATGATATCGCCAGATAAATCGATGTCAATTGCAAATTTCAACCTTTAAGGTGACAAATAACTGAAGTGTATGTACACTAATTCAACAATAAACATAATTATCCGTAAAAAATCGCAGTGCATCATGATGGAAACTTTCGCAGCACATGAGGCAAAACTGGGTCGGAATGGCGCTCTGATTAACTTCTTTGAAGTTGAGCCTTATTTGCACTTCATATGCAGTTCGCACTGGACTTCAATATATATATATATATATGTCTACACATCACCGTATTCTTACGACTTAATTCATTCAGTCTCCAGTTTCTGACTGGCCAGCTACTTGAGCTGAGCCCATGCACAAAATACAGCAAAATAGTAGTCATCAAGTACAGAAAGTATGAGCAATTACTGTTCTTGTGGTTTCTTTTGCGTCAAGAATATAACAGCTTAAATTTTCAGCAAAGATTAATTAAGAGCCACGCTACGAATGTCTGAGGTCCGACCCTCAAATACTTCGTCTCGTCGGTGTGATGTCATTCAGCGATGTGCGACAGCCCCATAGATCCCTTTTGTCCTACTCTCTACTTCCTTGTTACTAGGTATGCCTATTTAGTGTAAAACTTGTCGCAGTTCCTAACTGCCAATATTTTTCGGGGCACCTCTATGAAGTTCAAGACTTTGCCGTGGCTGTGGCATGGTAACCGGATGAAAAAGTTGTAAGTGGCCACACGACATTGAAGGAGCTGACGCTCCTCACGAGTCACAGATCAAACTAAGTCTAGATGCATTTGCATTGAGAAAAGGGAAAATTATAGCCAACTATATAATTTTCCTGGGATCCGGTAGTTCGTGATGATTTGCAAAGAGCTCAGGTAATGGATCTTAGATACCGATCATGCCATGATAAGCTCCACATTTTTTGTGAACCTTCGCTCTGAAAAAGGCACTTGTTTAAACACTGCCGAAAGCTTGGCCAATCGTAAGTTCAAGCCTGGACATGTCTCTTCGTGTTTGTTAAAAATGAACCCTCTCAAATATCAAGTTACGTTTTCATTACAAACAGATGCATATATATATATATATATATATATATATATATATATATATATATATATATATATATATATATATATATATATATATATATATATATATATA
>LQNS02277289.1:5498-18800 GCA_001587735.2 Parhyale hawaiensis | reverse complement strand
TTGTGAGTGTGTGCTATTTGAATGGGCACATCAACACATTCAGACGAAAAGATGACGACGACACATGGCATCGGCATAACGTTAATACCTTCGTGAACTGACTGATGAGATCTGAGAATAACACTGACTAATTTAATTCATTTTTATAAACCTAAACTTATGAGTAATAATCAGTGGTAAACGCGTGAAATTTACCAAACCATCAGTAGAGTAGCTGGACCATTCTTGTTGTTGTCGTAATTTCATCGTGGTTTTTGCTGCATGTTTTGGGTCGTTGTCAATTTGAAAAACAAATTCTTGTGATAGCTTGAGTTTTGAACCAACGCATGCAAATGTTTCTTCAAAATGTTCTAATGCATGTGAGCGTCTATTCTCATTTTTATGATATGAATGTTACCTGTTCCATATGATGAAAATCATCGTTAAAGAATAACGTTGCCGCTGCCATATTTCACAGTGGGGGTGATGTTTTTGGTGCAAATGCCGTTCCATCCTTCCTCCACACATGGTTATTTGAATTTCATCCAAACAGCTCGTTTTTAGTTTCATCCAATCACAATAAGTTTTCCCATTACGACTCAGGCTTCTCCTTGTGCTCACCAACGAATTTCGGATGAGCTTCCCTATTTCATTTCGACAGCAGGGGAGTTTTGCGAGCAATTTGAGAACTTGAACGGTTTTGGTGCAGCTCGTGGCTTATTGTGCGAAAGCTAGTGCTTGTTCCCACTGCTAGCAAGTTCTCCTGAAGCTCGTTGCTAGCTAGTAGTCATATGATTTTCGGGCACTTGCCTGCTTTTTTCTTGATGCTCTAATGGAAATCTTCTGCGGCCTGCCAGATCTATGTAAGTTGTTTGTCAAAGGTTTCCAAACTTTTACGCCTTTTGATAAATGACCCGATTGTGGTTAACGGCATCTTGAGTGTCTGTGATATTTGTCAAAAACTTTTCCTGGATTTCCATTCTCTGATAATCAACTCTTTTACAGAATTCGCAAGCTCCGTGCTTTCTGTCATAGTTACAACTTTCTTCTACGATGTCGCACGAAATAATGACCACAAAGCTGTTCATGGACTATAGTAGACTTCTAACTTAAAATCTAGAAGGTGCTAGAAAGTTTTTGAACAGTTAAATTAATTTTAAAACGAATATGTGAAAAATTATAGAAATCATTATTTTTTACCATACATCAACCGATAACACTGATATACAAATACTGAATCAATATATTTATTTTTAGTTTGCTAGATTTTTTAACTAAACAATTTCATGGCTTACGGTACTACAGTAATCCCCCCCCCTAGATAACCTGGGAGCAGTTTCAATTTAAATTTGAACTTCACCGCTGTCTTGCCTACTCGAGGTCTTTTGAAGGATATACTGTACCTATGGTCCCTTCAGTACCATATGAGTATGACAATTCACAACGTGAACTAGTTTATTTATTTGTCACGGCCTATGACCATGAGCATTGCATAAGTAGGTATTCGAACCTTGAGTATAGTGCCACGATATCATAAAAAAGGCTTGGCTTCAGAAAAACAAGAGGACAGCTTAATAATCACTGTGAAGCTGAGCTCGACTGCATTAACGTGTCATGCATGTCAGCGGTGATGCAGAAAGTTTCATTTTGGTCAAATTGGCGCACCAGTTCTGTCCATATGTAATTTTGTAGTCAGTCTTAAATACTTTGAGAAAGCTTTGTGGATAGTAATAGAGTGAAAGGCAATATAGGATTTTCCTCTTGCATAGATAGATTAACAGCCCACGAAAATAACACCAAATTAATGCTGTTCTCTCCTTGTCATCACCCACAGCTGCCACCTATTTTTTTTTTTAACAATAATAAACTACAGTCCCGGCAAAATATCCTAATATTTCAATGGCAAGAAAAAACTTTACACTAGAAATGTGAGTTAATATGTCGTTTGCCCTACCCGACTTAATACTGTAAAGCGAGAAGATGTTAGTGATGATGCATATTCCCTCCGCCCACTCATAGCAAACGTCCATCACCCAGCCAACCCTGAGCGAGGGTTGTGTGCTGCTGCAGTGAGGTTGATAGTCGGCGGCTCGTGCAGACGTGTTATTTTTTCTTCTTATAAGCTTGAAGTCGTATAACTTTACCCCTACTGCACACAATGGGTAAAAAAATGCTTCAAATTAAGGAGTAAACCCTTGCATTTACTGATTCTGTTAAAGTGTTGATAATCAAAGAATGGAAATTCGGCAAAAGCTTTAGGCAAATAACACAGACGAATATTTATAACATCGTGTAAAAATTTCGGAAACCGTCGAAAACCAAATTAGATCTGGCAAGCCGCGAAAGATTTCCCCTGGAGCTTCATGAAAAATAACCATGAAAGTTTCCGTATATTCAATGACTACTCACAAAGAGCTTCAGGAGAACTTGCTAGCAGCAGGGACAAGCACTTGCCTTCGTGCAGTAAGCCACAAGCTGCACTTGAACCGTTTAAGTTTTCGAACTCATCGCAAAACTTCCCTGCTGTCGAAATGTAGTAGGGAAGCTCGTCTGAAAGTCGTTGATGAGCACAAAAATACGCATGAGCCGTTCTGGGAAAACGTATTGAGATCGGATGAGACTAAAATAGAGTTGTTTGGACGAAATTTAAAAAACTATGAGTGGAGAAAGGACTGAACGGCATTCGCACCAAAAAACCCATTCTCACAGTGAAATACGGTGGTGGTAACGTTATGATTTGGGGATGCTTTTCATCACGTGGAACAGATAACATTCATATCATAGAAGAAGGAATGAACGCTCACATGCACCAACGCATTTGAGGGAGCTATTGCATGCGTCTGTTCAAAAACTCGGGCTACATTGCAGAAAATCCTTCATGATCCGTGGGTTTTTTTTACCACTCTTCGCCGTGATTCTGATAACATTTATCTGTGATCAGTGGTGCAAAATGATCTTACCCTGATTTCCTTAGAGGGTTGATCATGCGAGATAAAAGAGTTATTGTAGTCGTTATCCAAGCAAAAATTCAAAATTTGAAATTTAAATTTGATATTTAAGGATAATTTGAATATTGTTATCGTGTTTGATTGTAAAATAATCACTAATATTGACTTCCAGTATTTAGTTTCGTAAGTTTTATGCGGGCGCAGTGTTCAAGTGAATCAAATGGACAAATACTGCGATGTCACGTATACATTAACTTTCAAAATTTCTTAAAATTCCTAATAAATCCATTTCCCACCATATTCCGTGTATATATGATACCGCAGACATTTATTTTTTGTAGACAAACATGGCGTCTCGGGCTTGCTCACAAAATCGTGGGTCGTTCTTGTGCTTTTCAGTGATCACGATGATCATGATCACGGTGATTCTGATTACGAATGTGGCCACAAAAGAACTGCTCATAAGGCGGCATTGCATTCACCTTTAGCGCCTCCACAGCTAGAAGAGGCTCACCAGAGATGACAATGGCGTGGCAATGCTGCAATAAGATTTAGATTAGATTAGCTGGCGGCAATAGACGAACAAACAGACCCATTTTCAAAGAGACACCGAAACTTACGCCCCGGCCCTCCATGAGCCATTAAGTTAGTAGGATATAAAAAAACTTGGAAAAAGAGAAAAAAAGAGGAAGGAGAAGAGTCTCAGCAAAAGAGACAATCATCAATGCACGCAATCAGTACCAATAGCCGCTGATATGCTTAGTTAGAGATGTGAGACAGCAGTGTAGTTGGTGCGGAAGCCTTGGAGGCTTTGGCCGTTAAGGGTGTGCGACTCCGGGAGGAGGAATCCTTAGTTTAGGGGGATATCTCTCCCAATTTAATAGAGTTGTATACTCAATTGTGTACTGAACTAATGCAGCTGAAATACCCTCACATGAACCATTTCCGCCAATACCTGATGAACAAAAGCCGCGTATTATGGTTATATTTACTTGAATATATCATACACAGGGAACAAAAGACGGTTCAACTGCAGTCGTTGGTATATGTCCGGTGTAGGCTTCACTTGAATGAGGACTAAAGCCCGGCGCCCACTTCATGAATTTCGACAGTGTGAGCAGCCGAGAACCAACTAGACCAATCTGTGTAGTCGTGGCTGCGGCATGGTGCTCTAATTCTTGAAGTATTTATCGTTGTCAAGTTAAACTGCCCATGCATAATCAGGAGAGATAGTTGAAAGTTAACAACCTCAACTTGCGTTTTTAAAAACTGCAGGAGCGCCTGAAAGTTTCACCAATAATTGTATTTCAATTTTGGTCGGGCTGAAGCTCGGCGGCTGCGGCGTATACAAATTGATCGAGTATTTTATTTATTTATTTAATATTTATTTCCCCACAAGCAGTAGGTGTTCTTGGATTAATTTAATACAGCTTACATCCAAAAACTTCGTGTACATTCATCTCTTAACAATATTACAGCTATAAATTCACAACCTAATCTACATAGCTCAGTGCCATCATATGCCAAACGAGTTAATTGAACTGGCTCCGCAGTAGTGCTTGCTACCTAACGATCACTCTCGCACGAGAAGCAAACTAAAATATAATTATGTTTCTGCTAATATTACAGCTTGTCCCGAAGAAGTAAAGTAATTGGGAAATGCAGTTATTTCCTCCCGAGGAGAGATCTGAATTGCTTGACACTATTGCACCTGATTGACTAGCTGCTAAGCAAACGGATGTCGTTAGATGGACACGGGGCGGGGCTTTAGTTGCTACATAAGTATATCGTGGAAGTAGTTTTGAGTAATAAACTAGATTAGATATTGGCAGCAGACGGACCGACAGGCCCATCTCTAGAGAAGAGCCGAGCCGAAGTCCAGCAGGTGTCGTCTGCCGACCCGTTGCTGTAATGCAGAGAATAACTCAATGTCACGGACGTAAAATAAAGCAACCAATGGCACAGTAAAACAATTCAACTAGCGCACTCCGAGAGCTCATGCCTCCGGCAAGGAGGGCACCGTTAAAATAAATCCAAATTGATTCTGAAACAATGAATTCTAATAATCAGCACGAAAATTTGGTCGCTTGGGGTTTTCGAATGATATAAAAAACAACTGTTCTTATGTTCATGAAAATCCGTTTGTATCTTTTTAAATTGAGTTCTGACAAATACTAGTGAAGTACAAAAGTGGACCTACCGATTATTACCACAACTTAATCATTTTTGTCTTTCAGCATTTAGTTTCCACAAGTTTTATAAACATGCGTTTGTATCTTTCTCAGTTATGGTATAGGGAGAAAAAAGAAACCAGACATATACTCATCCGGTTGGAAGGATCTTCACCAAAAGTTAACCATTTGTTAACTTTCATCTCTCCCTCCTTGTAAATTTCGTAAAAATCCGTCCATAACTTACTGAGTTGTTTTGGTGACCGAGAAATAGACTGACAAAGTAGAGTTGTACAGTCAATTCTTAACCTAGCGAGTAAGACTCATTGCTTATTGTTTTACACTAGTGTACTGAACATGTATTGTAATAGAACTATTGTATGAATACCTTCCTATGGGGAGAAATACATGGTTTTGAATTTGAATTTGACAAATTCAACAAAACCTTTTTGGCGGAGGCAGTAATTCCATTGACACAAACAGCTACCGATGGGATGATTTCGCGTGCGTGATTAGCTGCAGCAGACTGGCTGGAGAACCAGACACCGCGCTACAGATGTTGTGCAGGATAATGGAGAGGTTGCAAGTTACGTAACGAGTTAAACGGGACTGATATGAAGCTGTGGACGGTGCTGCTCCCATTACTGGTCAAGACGATGTCTGCAGTTCAGGTGGACCGAACATTCGGGTTAGCATTCGTGAATATTAGCATGGTTTCCATTATTCGCATTCGCATGTAGACAAGCGAATATTTTGTGAATATCTAAGCGTATCCTCAGATGAAAATCCTCTGAGATGGTGGAAGATGCATTCGAATATTATCCCAATCTTTCTCAGCTAGCGAAGTCTTATCCTGCCTTTCTGCCAACTAGTGTTGAGAGTGAGCGTCTTTTTAGTGGTGCCGGCCTAGTATACGATGAATAACGAAGTAAAATGAATAGTGAAAGAACAGAAAAATTGTGTTTTTTAAGTTCAGCCTGCCAATAATAGAATTTAACTATTAGATACTTGGAGTTCATACTTGTACTAGTAATGGATTGCATGCAATCTAGTTAATCTAGTCAATCTACTAGTAAATAATCCTCTTTCAAAGGGCGGTGGTTGGGGAATGAGGTTGGTGGGATGCATGTAAGAGTGGGTCCTTGTCCCGCATCCTGGAAACAAACAAAACAAAAATTAATGGATTTTAGTTAGCTATTCAATTGTCTATAGCTAAACTCTTACAATGAGTTCGAATTTCGAATAGTCCACTCCAGAGTCCAGACTCTAGAATCCAAATTAACTGCCATGTTACCTGAGAAATGAAACTTTCAGTAAAAACTCGCATTTGCGAATACGAAAAAAAATCGCATTCGTGAATGTTAAAAAAAAAACCGACATTCTATCCATGCACCACTATTCTGTAGTCAGATAACTTACACGGGACGTTTACTTCATGTGTTCACTCCATAGTACCAAATAAACTGTCGCCCCACCATGTTTTCTATCTAGTGCTGGTGCTTGCACTTCTACCCACTGCATTACAGTCGATCATCATCGTCTCTCACGTCTCTTATACGGAGTCATTTACTATTACGTCAGCTAATGAAGTTATGTTTTCATTGAGTTTGTCTATTTTTCTGTCTTGTGTTTGTCTGTCACCAGGATAGCTCAAAAAGATATGGAGGGATCTTTACAGAATTTACAGGGATTTTTGAGTTCCAATCGACAGTTTGTTTTTTGTTTGCTTGCCTCCTCTTCTTGATGCCATAATTGAAAGAGTTATGAACGGATTTTTATGAAATTTACATAAATTGTTAGGCAAAGGCTCGTAGAGCTATCACGAAATGTACATATATGACCAATTTTTTATGACAATCTGTCTATTCGCTTTTTTTTGTGTTTATGTGAATTGTTTTATTTTGTATGCAAAATACCTAGAAAACCTGTTAAGGATCAGCAAGGAATTTACAGGAGTTGTTAGTAAGGTTAAAAGGAATAATGATTAAATTTTGATGAAGATCGGTTGGTATGTTTGTGAGTTTAACTAATGTTTGTCTGTGTGTTTGTTAGCAGCTCAACTCAAAAATATATGAACGGTGTTTAATTATAGCTGACAAAAGGCATAACGTATTCGATTCTGGACTTGATGCAAAGAAATAATAGTTTAAGATGTAACTTGAACTGTTTATTACCAGTGTCTTTTTGGCGGAAGGATGAGCTTTCAGAGTGCTCTAGTTTTCATCTGTAAGGGAGAAAAAACAGTGAGCTACAGCCTGATATATTTAATAAACACATAAATTGTTTGGGGCAACAGAACTAAAGTTCGTTAATTATAGAAATATTCAGCCTAATTTTAGTCTGCAATGTTTTCATTTGCTGGATTGTTAGAAAAATACAATGAACAACCGGAGCGCACGCGTTAGAGGGCTGAGGGAGATGAACAAGACGCCAGCCATGTCTGACTGTAGAAGAGGTCCTGTCCTCCACCCAACTGTAATTTGATCAAACAAACAAACATCATAATTATCTCGTATACAGGGTACAGTGGATAAACCTATCGAGGTTTTCTTATAGCCTTAATTCTAGAATTTTGAAGAACTGGTAGTGTGAAGAGCAGGAGAAGCAGTCCGTGATGAGAGTCAATTTGGGATCCCTCCCCGTGCTTCGCCTGGCCTTCTCGATGCTGGAGTGCTCCACGCAGTGCCAATCCGTAGCGTGCCGTCCGGGGAATCGAACCCGGGCCTCCATTGGTGCGATGCCGATCCGTTGTCACTTCACCACCGAGAGGGCAAGATGCAAACCAACCAAATCTCATATTTGTCATATGTGGTTCAGGTGTTCATAGTTAAGGCTACAACTGCGCAGATTTCGGCATCGGAATATATGGTACGATGGCACAATCGATGGTGCGATGGCCATTGCCATCGTACTTACGATGGAGAATGCACTGCCATCGCTCCATCGCCATCGGAACCAAAAATTGCCAGTTTTCATTAGCGATGACCAACGAAATAACTATTGGTAATGGCCATCGTAGGGCGTCACAATCGGCGATGGACCATCATAGTTTAAAAATACAAAGATCTCAAGCCACAGCCATCAAGTGAAGCAGCGTTCTTATAACTTCGGCCTGTGAGCGATTTCTAAACCAGTAATACTATTGCTACCTGATGGAAGGTATAAAATCTAAGGCCCAGGATATGAGGGATAATTAATGCCTGTTACAAAGTTTTGTTATCATTTGCCTTGTACATAGCTAATATGCATCAAATGTAGCGACCTTTCAAATCCCTAATATTAATTACCTCCGCCAAGGAGGTTATGTTTTCGTCGTGTTTGTCTGTCTGTCTCTATGTCTGTCTGTCACCAGGATGACTCAAAAAGTTATGAACCGATTTGGATGAAATTTACAGGGATTGTTTGGTATGTTAGGAGGAACAGATGATTAACTTTTGATGAAGATATGTCCGGTCCATCCGTTTGTTTGTTTGTTTGTCTGCCTCATTTTTCTCGATGCCATAACTCAAAAAGTCATGAATGGATTTTGATGAAGTTAACATGAGTTGTTAAGTACATAACAAAGAGTAGATTACCAAATTTTGGTAATGGTCCGTTTGTTCGTTCGTTTGTCACGGTTTTTAATTTTATGCTTGTTAGCACAATAGCTCAAAAAATAATGAATGGATCTTTTTTATGAAATTTATAGGAGTTGTTAGTAATGGTAAACGACATAAATGATCAAATTTTGGTGCAGATAGGTTGGTTCGTTTGTATGTTTGACTCATATTTGTCATAACGTTGGTTAACAGTATAACTCAAAAAGTTATGAACGGATCTTCAAAAAAAGTGAACAAGCTGTTATTAACATAAAAAGGCACAAATGATTAGATTTTCGAGTTTATGCAAAGGAAATTATGGTTTCAGAGCTAATTTGAATTTTTGCTACCGTTGGCTCACTTGGTGGAGGTATGCGCTCTCAGAGTACTCTAGTTGATAATGTTAAATCTGTGGAATCTATCAAAATAAACTTTTTAACCCACTCTTTAAAAAGATAATTGTTGCAAATTCGCAAGGTTGTTTCTCTGTAATTTTAGCTATGTTTCGTTACTCTATCAACATCGGAAGTACAACCGATGACGATGCCCATCGTATGCCATCGCCGATGCGATGTACAGCCATTTCATAGGACCAGTACTTCCTCATAGCACTATTGCTGATGGAGAATATGGCCATCGCCGATTGTTTGATACAAATTTCATCGGACTACCGTTAGATTGCCATCATCGATGGATCTGTTGCGATGTTCCATCGTGAAATCGTATTTCATCCAATGGCCATCGTGCCAGGCACTGCAGATATGAGTCTTTTGCTGCAGGGGCGTTTGCGAGGTCAGTAGGTGAGATGGCGAGTGAAGATACACAAGTGGAACGAGGGATTATTCGTTGGCTGTGATGTGAAGATGTTACTGGGGTACTGTGGAGCACTGCGAAATGAATGCTAAGGACTTGGTATCACAGAAAATTGAATAAAAGCCCTCAGCAATAAAATGCTATAAGACAGGCAACAATATGCACCTATTACCTACTGGTGGACCCGTGCGTGAAAACATTCACGCAATAATATATGTATTTGCTTAATATTTTCTTTGCTTGCTTCTTCCTCATCATAAGAAGTTTGTGCTGGCACTTCTTCATCGATTTTACTTTCCTAACTAAAAAAACATATGGAGGAGAAGGCTACGACGGCCAACTCAAATTATCGTAAGAGATGTGTGCTTTCTACTAAGCAGTACACTTCAGTTCGTCTTCAGCACACTCCTTCCCTTCCTTACATGACATGCAAAAAAACTATATTAGTAAACACTGAAACATCACTGAATTTCATTTCCGCTGCGTAGCCAAAATAAACAGTGTGGTAGCTTCAGCGTAACAAAATTTTCGCGTCCAAGAAGTTGGAATAAATAATTGCTACGTCTACAGTACGCTTCACTGATTTTTTATTAAATGTGTGCGTCGCAAACCAGAAAAAAATATAATTTCGATGTAGAGAAAAAGTAATGACTATCAGACTCTACGGGAACGGCAAGAGAAACTGGAAGAGCAAGAACTGCATTCATTGTTACTAAAGATTAGCAATGTTTTTTGCCCACAATTGATATTGCTTCTAATAAATACGGAGCTTTAGCGTTGTATCCAAGATACTCGAGGGTGGCATATAACTCGAACTCTGAGAAAACTTGTTCTTTGAAAGAAGAACCCAAAATTGGAGAAAACAATTTACTGCCAAGAAATCATCGTGGCATTTACGCGCGTGCTGATCGCCGAAGAATATCTTACCATTTGTCTCGATTTATGTAGTCAAAATAAGACGACCAGTGAAAGCTAAGGGCAGCTGAAGTTTGAATGAAGAAAACTTCAGGGCAGAGTACGCATCACGATGGAAGAGATTGCTTAGAGAAGCTGTATGCATCTGCATCGAGTGGACTTCAACTTATAGTCAAAGCAGAGACGCCGCAACTAGGGGGGGGGCAGGAGGGGCAACGGCTCTCCTGCCCTCTCAGTAGGGGGCAACAATGGGGGGCAGCATGTGCTTCTCAGTAGGGGGGGCACAGGGGGGGGCAGCATTGCCCCTTTCGTAGGGGGGCAGCATGTGCCCTTTTTCTAGAGGAAAATATGCATTCAATCTATTTTCAAGAAATGGAAAAGTGTAGAAATCAAATAATTTCAACAATCTAAAAAAAAAACTGCAGCACAACGGTACATCGACATACTTGATGTATCATTAGGAACTTACTTATTTCTATGAAGTTCTACCAAATTTATTCCACAATTTTTTCTTCTGTAGCTAAACTGATTATATTATCAGTTGTCAAATTAATCCGGACAAAGCGGAAACTTTGGTATTTTTCTACTAATATTATAGCTAGTGATTTGCAACTATTAAGTAGCAAGCTTGGAAATTCTAGATATAAAGTTTGTGCTGGTCGCACGAGCGTACAGCCATTAGCGACCCAGTACTTCTTCGAATATCGAGTCTCGCATGACGCTTGTCTCAAGATTTCTTTCATCATGCAGGAGCGCTTCGGGGGGAGCAGGAGGGGCAATTGCCTTCCTGGCTCTACCGGTGAGAGGGGGCAATAGAAGGGAGGGAGGGGGTGGCAGTATGTGCTCTTTTCCGGAGGTAAAGATACATTTAATCTGCTAACTACAGCTACTTTTAGTGGATACATACAGTGGCGTAAGAAAACTCCACACCGGCAATAGTTCATTTGATTATATATTACACTAACTTTTAGGTTTTTAACCGTAATAAACTACATAGCAAGCGATTAATCAACTCTTTTAATTGCTGTACCGTTTTATGAAATACCAAAATATTTCAGAGGAATAAAAAGTCCGCATATTGAAAGAAGTTCTTGTAATAAATTTTTAATCAATGTTGTGAAGAAACCATCAACCATTTTCAGGTAATAATTACCTCCGCCAAGGAGGTTATATTTTTGGGGTGTTTGTCTGTCTGTCTGTCTATTTGTCTCTTTGTCTGTTTGGGTGTTTGTCTGTCACCAGGATAACTCAAAAAGTTATGAACTGGTTTGGATGAAATTTACAGGGATTGTTAGAAATGTTAGGAGAAACAGATGATTAACTTTTTGTGAAGATATGTCCTTCCGTTTGTTTGTTTGTCTGCGTCATTTTTCTCGATGCCATAATTCAAAAAGTTATGGATGGATTTTGATGAAATTAACATGAGATGTTAGGTATATAACAAAGAGTAGATGACCACATTTTGGTAATAGTCCGTTCATTCGTTCGTTCGTTCGTTTGTCACTGTTTTTAATTTTATGCTTGTTAGCACAATAACTCATGATAACAATGACTAGATCTTTATGGAATTTATAGGAGTTGTTCGTAATGATAAAAGACATAAATGATCAAATTTTGGTGCAGAACGGTTAGTTCGTTTGTATGTTTGACGCATATTTGTCATAACGTTTGTTAACAGTTTAACTCAAAAAGTTATGAACGGATCTTAAAAAAAATTGAACAAGCTGTTATTAATATAAAAAACACAAATGATTAGATTTTGGAGTTTATGCAAAGAAAATTATGGTTTCAGAGCCAATATGAATTCTTGCTACCGTTGGCCCACTTGGCGGAGGTATGCGCTCTCAGAGTGCTCTAGTTAGTAGTGTAACCCTTCTGTGATTTGAGAGCACGCAATGACTCTGGCATCTCCCGAATAGTTTCCTACCGAACTCCGGTGAAAGGTCGTCACGTTTTTGTTATTATCAAGATTAAATCATTTTCTCTGCTCTACAAACCTAGTTAGCGTTTTAATATCAAGTCTGGAAGATGGGCTGGCCACTCTAAACATGCAACGTGTTAGGTGTTAGCTCTGCAGGAATGTACTGATTGTTTAGGAGAATTTCCCAATTTCATTTGTCCTGAATTAAGATGAAATTCAGTGGCGAATTATCATCATTTTGGAAGCAAAATATCAAGCAACATGTCCATTGTACAGGCTAATTAAATCGGCTGTTACACAAACCAGAGGCCCTGCACCATGAGCTTTGATTACTTCCCAAACCATGACGTAAACTCTACCTTGTAGCGTTGATACGGTAAACCTTGGATGAAATTTTCCACCTTTGTTTCGTCGAGCAGAATGCCTGCCTTTACGGCCTAGCCTCCTAACTTGCTTTCGTCGCTTAACAGCGGTATTCGCCAGCCTATCAGTTTTCTACAGTATGAAGCATGGCAGGATCACCACAGTCTTCAAGCAGATGAATTCACTGATGAAGCCAGGAAGCCCAGAGCTAATTTTTGTCTATCTATTTCGTTAAGAGCGTCACACCGAACATATAAATGATTATATATATATTTATCAACACACGACGGCCATATTTAGTATTAGTCAAAACTCTGTTGTATTGTGAGTGCTTCATCTGTTGATGGAGGAAAAGGAACTTTACGATTGTAGAGTTAGCTATCACAACTGCGTAACCTGTGCTGTGGTGGTGTGGTGCTGTGCTGTGGTGGTGTGGGGCTGTGCTGTGGTGGTGTGGTGCTGTGCTGTGGTGGTGTGGTGCTGTGCTGTGGTGGTGTGGGGCTGTGCTGTAGTGGTGTGGTACTGTGCTGTACTGGTGTGGTGCTGTGGGGCTGTGCTGTGATTGTGTGGTGCTGTGCTGTGGTGGTGTGGGGCTGTGCTGTAGTGGTGTGGTG
>LQNS02277282.1:20331-32675 GCA_001587735.2 Parhyale hawaiensis | reverse complement strand
AAAAAAAAAAAAAAAAAAAATGCGGACAAACAGACGGTTGGATGGATTTTCCCAAAAAGTTAATCATCTTTTCCACTTGGCTTACAAAATATCCCGTGTAAATTTCGTAATAAGTGTTCATTTGTTTTTTTACTCTCTTCCGCCACGTTGAAGGGAGATGCACAAATTTAGACAAACAACATAAACTCTTTGACTGAGGTAACAAGTGACTACCGAAGAATTTAAACGACTTTCCCGATCGAATGAGCGAGAACAAGGCATAGAGAAAAAAGCTTACAAGACATTGAAAACCAACATTGACACGAGAAACGCAGTCGTGAAAAGAAAATACTTTGAATAGAAGGCACGTACGTCAAGTGCATTAGGCTAGTTGACAAGCGTTGGGCCAAATGAAGAACGCATGGTTTGATGAGGAACATAAGGTTAGCTGAAAAGCTTTGAATGAGACATTTGTGTTAAATTAAAGTGCGAGCTGTGAGTGTTAAATTAGATGATAGCGTTATTTCTGGGGGAAGCTTGCGGTTTGAGGTTGAAGTTAGATTAAGTGACATTAGATAAGGAGGGTTACATTGGATGAAGAACATTAGGTAAAATGGGGAGCCTTAGGATGAAAGATGAGCGGTATATTAGATAAGAAGTATTAGGTTACATGGGGAGTATTTACGTAGAGGAGGAGTGCTAGGACGGGCGAGCGGCACTAGCTTGAAAAAGACGTGTTCTGTTAAATTTAAATTGAAAATAGAGCAACAGTGATGGCGACTGATTGGTTAGGGGAGATGCTTTGGGTTGGGTGAGGAGTTTTAGGTTGGGCGAAGAGCTTCAGGTTTGACGAAGGGCGTTAGTTGGAATGCAGAGCGTTACGGTGGACGAGGCAGGTACGTTGGGTCGGATAAGGGGCCTTACGTTAGGTGATGAGAGTTAGGTGGAATAAGGAGCGTTAACTTGGATGGGGACGTTGCATTTTTTTGAAGCAGTGTTAGGTGATGTGGGCTGAATTAGATGAGGAGCGCTGGGTTAGATGAGGTGTTCTACGTTAGATGAGGTGGGTTACGTAGATATGATGTGTTACATGAGATGAGGTACTGCACAGATTCGCTTGATTAAATAAGAATAGTTATGTTGGAGGAAGTGAGGTAGCTTAGATGACGTGAGATGAAGTTGGTTAGGTTAGGTGTGGGGAATAGGTTCAACATATATTGAGACACATGTCGAGCATTGGATGCATGACTGGCTTTAAAGAAGATGATATATGTGGGTTAAACAGACGCTATTGAGTTATACAGAGATCGTCGAGGCTCGACAGCCTTCAACTGAGGCTGAATTCACACGTCATTCATCTCAACGCGTTCGCTCAAACTGGTGGATGCGGCGCATTTAGCTGATGGTTAACAGTTGAGTGAATGCACGTGACTGAAGAATGAAGCATGTCTTTTTTCTCAAGGAAGACGACGGATTCCCTCTTTGTTTTGACAACTAAGCTGATTGTGGGGTGTTGATTTCGCTTCTATGGGCTTATGAGGCTATAAATATTCTCGAAATAGGCTGTTCTACTTGAAATCAAACTATAAGACTTCGGAATGCGAATGCAAAACGGACAGAAGATGTAAACAAAAATGTGATAAAAAACGGTCTTAACTGAACGCGCGGTGTCATTTATTTGAGCGAGAGACGCTTCTACGGGCACAGAGCTACAGGAAAAAATGACACACGCGCTTTATATTCGTTCAGTTGATTGAACGCGTTGATATGACTGACGTGTGAACTCAGCTTTATATGGCGTGGGTTCCGTTGGCAGAGCTGCATTAGGCGTAGGGTAGATCTGGTGCAATTTACAAATAAAGACATTTATCATCCATGAAATATCCATGGATCCCGTGAGTTTTATTGAGTCACTCTATTACTCCGTTTGCAATTTTCCTATGACATATCCATCTTGTAATCACCCTTGCGTCGCTTGCCATTACCACATCCTCTCTCTAGCAATTGCACCATTGCTCCACGCCTGGTTTCATAGCATTACAATTATCATCGCAACTATTATTATTAATAAGATACACTAGACTGGCGACGTGAGAATGGAGAAAATTCCACAAGGTTAACAAACCACCACGCAACCAGCCATGCAATCGAAAGAGAGAAACAAGAAGACAAGATGAGAGATCACAGCTTAGCTCTGTTTACAGATTGTTTGAAGCTGCCGATACTCGCACCAGCAAAGGAAGAGCCATCAATACCATTCCAAACTTCTACATATGATGAAAAAAAGAACAACGAAAGTGCTGGCTTGTACGGAATCTTACCAGTTCCAAGTAAACTCATGAAGAGCACCAGTCCGTCAAGTATACCACAACCGAGTAAATAGCTAAAAAAAAAGCCACCAGAGAATGATTGGGGCCATTAAATATTTTATAGAGAAAGCATACCCCCAACAACTCTGCGACGAGGCGCAAGATCACAAGGTACAACACAATCCCGCATGAACTCACGTCGACGAACCACTCTATCAAGTAAACTTAGATGGCAATCAGCAGCAGAGCCCCAGGCTAAGGAGCGGTATTCCAGAAAGGGGCATTGCAATTAAAGAAGCGACCTGTTAACTCTACCGAACCAAAAGCCCTCCAAGCACGTCATAAAAGACCAATTTTTCGCAATGCACGTGTGCCAATCAAACGGATATGGTGCTGAAACGTCTACTTTGGATTAAAGTTGACAACCAGGATTACCAAGTCATCAACCGTAGGAACTGACACACCATCCAGTATGAGTGCGGGAAAAGCAGGTCTCACTGTACGTGACCTAGACACAAACATGGTCTTAGTCTTGCCTGCTTTTAGCGTCATCCCCCACCTAGAACACTAACCGTCAATCACTTCCAAATCATGCTGAATGGATAAAGTTGTAAAGGATTTACGACTCGATCAAGAAGCCTACCATCATAATTAAACAATGGAATGCGCTCGCCAAAATTTAATAATTATTGTGTGCTGTGTTTTCGTCATCTACCATGCAGATGTGCCAACCTTTGAACCTTGTGCCGAAGCACCCTGCCTCTCTGGTGCATCTATGTGCAGTAGTTGGAATCGACGCAGCGGACAATGTTTCAAAATTGAAGAAACATTTACTGGTTTGAAAATTTTATTTAAAGCTTCGGTAAACCCGGTATCATAGCTACATCTTACTGCGAAAACCTGCTTAAATTTTCAAAAAACAATCTCAACGCTTTCAAATTCGACAACCTTTTACCCTCCCACCAAATGAGCTAAAGTACAGCGAAACTTACGTCGTAGGTACCTATATTGCTACTTGTCGGTAATATCAAATTTAGCTACCATACCTACCTAACGCTTGCTCTGCGCACTTTAGAGTGCCACTTATGTGGCGAGCGAGAGCCCCCAACAGCACGTAAAATTGACACTTCCTGTGACAGTCCTGCGAGTTCCTGTAAGTTTCTTGAAGACATGTCCAAAGCATTTTCAGTAAAGCAGTTTACAAAGAGATAAACAAACACCGACTAAACAAGACATCCTTAACGGAGTTAATAGGCATATGGACACTCACTTAGTACCATGGGTCCATCAGCGCTGCAGTACATCTTGATTTCATTACAGTAGAGATTCCGGTAGAATTCGCCCACAGATGCATAGATGAAGCCACGTTTGAGACAACCTGAAGTGACAAATTAGAACACCCAATTATAATTCAATTATGAACTGGGTTGTGGTGGCTGGCGGGCAGTACCTCATGTATAGTAAGGTAGGTACTCGTGCAGCATGGGCAGGAATAATCTAGTTGAAATTGGTCAGTACCTAAACTAATTTTCAAGCATTTTTGTGTTAAATCATAATTTTCATTTGTGCAATGAATTTGAATTTATTGAACAACACTCTTTTAAAGCACTCTTTTCATAATTAAGGTATTATCTGTATGATTGTTAAATCAACATACTGTTGTGTTTTGGTGTGGGAATTGACCTGTCAATTTCCGAATATGTAATTACACCCTGAAAATGCACACAGTATATGTAGATATACTAATACAGCGTAGTTTGGAAGCAGCTTATCAGCTATGCAAGTTTTATTGAAAGCGACAAAGAGCTCAGTGTTAACAATACATTTGTTAACTCTTTCCAGGTCTCAAAAACATTTACATAATCATCATTGCTGATGCTGTGCAGTAGCTCTCCAATGTTGGCCTCAACGTTTCGACTACCTCCGTAGTCATCTTCAGGAAGACATGGTAGTGCTGCTAAAGGTGATGCGGTACCTTCCATGCTTGATGTAGAAAGCTCATGATGATACTGTTGGCTGTGTTTGCGAAGGTCCTCTTGTCGTTTCAGTGCGGGGTGAGTGCGTAAAGCGTGGTCTCTGATTGGTCGAGACGGGAGGAGAGGCGGCCAAGCACCGCTAGATGTTGGTCGTCCCCCGTTCCATATCTCGTTGGGGCTGATGGTCTCCAAGAAGTTGCAGCGTTCTACAGATACTGGTGAACTGGGAGTTTATGGATGGCTGGCTTAGTCGGATGAGAACTGCTTCCTCGATTGGCAGATGGTGATTGTCACTTTTTTTACGGAGAATTTTATTGTTGTTCACGAGTGTTTTTCTGGTTATCGGTCGATTGTGATCGTTTCAGGAGTGACTGGCAGGGCCTCTTGATTGCAGGTGCATAGTGTAGTGGAGGTCATGCCGATATACGATTTAGGATTGAGTTCACAATCTCCAACGTTGCACGTAAATTCGTATACGACATTTGCCTGCTGTAGTTCTGGAGGCGGTGGTGGACTATTTTTCATCAGAAGCTGAGAGGTTTTCTTGTTCTTGTGGTAAATGATGAGTTTGATTTCGTCATCGGGATTCCTACACGTAACGTTACTATGGATGATGGATCTCAGGACACGCTCATCTGTTTTGTAGGCCAATGACATTTGATTCTTGTTATATAATTCGATAGCACTACGATTTTCTGGTGTCTCCGGTGGTTCCTTTCTTTGCACGTAATTGCTCAGAATGTCGTTCAAAATGAGTTACTGTAGCCGTTGTTGATCAGTGTTTGTTCGAGCTGCTTAATAGATGAGTGAAATGCTTCCCAGGTTGAGCATATCTTGAATGCTCAATGGATGAGTGCTCTGACTGTACCTGTTTCATATCGCTCCTGGCACTCACTGGTTGCATTAAGGTAGTTTCCTGTATGTGTTGGCTTTTTATAGACCGTAGTGAAGTATTAGTTCCCGCTGCCGTCGACATTAACGTCCAAAAAGTTTATTTTGTTATTGCTGCTCAACTCATACGTTAAATGGAGGACGGATGCCTTTCAAATGCTGCACGGAGTTGCTGCAGATGTTCCTCGTTTCGCACCACCACATAGCAATCATCGACATACCGGCAATAGATGCTGGGTTGAAGTGCATTGTCTTTAAGGATAATTTTATTCTCAATTTGGCTCATATAGAAGTTTGCGAAAGTGACGCCTAGTGCGGATCCCATGGCCACTCCGTCGATCTGGCAGTACAAACTTCCATCTACATGTTTGAAAAGAGCCGTGGTGGTGCAGGTGAGGAGTAGATCTCGCATAATTTGCTTGTCAAATGGTGGCGGAGGAACCGACTGATGGCTGTAGGCAGCATTGCAGATGATGTCGATGGTAGTTTCCACAGACACGTTAGGGAAGAGCGATTCCACGTCGAGTGATGCAATAAGTCCGTTTGGTTCACTCGCTCGAAGTATCTGCAGGAAATCGTCGGTGCAGTCAGTCGGTTGAGCTGCTTTGCAGTTTGGAACGTCGGTGTTGGTATTTGAGAGAAGATAGACCCCAGAGGGTTTCCAGTTTTGTGTGTCTCTAGTGTTCCGTATGAGTAGCCAGGGGAGTAGTCTTTGGGGATGGGTTCTAGAATTTTTGCTTCCAGTCCTCTATTGGCATTCTTGATGAGCTAGTTTACGTCAATCTTGAGTTGATTTGTAGGGTTTCTTGACAGTTTCTTGAATTAGTCGTATCACTGAGGATGTCACCGAGCTTCCGTTTGTATTCTTCTTTGTTGATAATTACGAAGATATTAGCTTTGTCGAACCAGCAGAGCTATGCATGTTTTATAAGGTGCACAATAATGAGAAGCATGGGTTGTATTCTTCTCTCCCTGCAATCAAGGTTTTTGGGAGAGCGACTCGCGCTGCGTGCGGAGCGCACTTCTTCACTTTGGATGCTGTCAGATGTCGAACTAATCAGTTCTGTCGGTGTCTCGTGCCCTGATCGGCTAAGGTTTGGAATTTGTTGCCGCCATCGGCCTTTGGTCGTATTGGCTTGCAGGCGTTTAAGTCAGCTGTGAATGGTTTATTGCTGGATTTCCTTTAGCAGCGTTTTGAGCTTCCCGGTGTTGCAAGATGCTTCATTTGGGTTGTATTACCCGTCCGTGGGAGCTCAGGCGTGAAGTTTTAATATTAATAATAATAATACCTCCGCCAAGTGAGCCAACGGTAGCAAAAATTCAAATTGGCTCTGAAACCATAATTTTCTTTGCATAAACTCCAAAATCTAATCATTTGTGCCTTTTTATATTAACAACAGCTTGTTCAATTTTTTGAAGATCCGTTCATAACTTTTTGAGTTATACTGTTAACAAACGTTATGACAAATATGAATCAAACATACAAACGAACTAACCGATCTGCATCAAAATTTGATCATTTGTGTCTTTTATCGTTACTAATAACTCCTATGAATTTCATAAATATCCATTCATTATTTTTTGAGTTATTGTGCTAACAAGCATAAAAATAAAAACAGTGACAAACGAACGAACAAAGAAACGGAACATTACCAAAATTTGGTCTTCTACTCTTTGTTTTATACCAAACAACTCATGTTAATTTCATCAAAATCCATCGATAACTTTTTGAATTATGGCATCGAGAAAAATAACGCTGACAAACAAACAAACGGAGGGACATATCTTCACCAAAAGTTAATCATCTGTTCCTCCTAACATACGTAACAATCCCTGTAAATTTCATCCAAATCGGTTCATACCTTTTTGAGTTATCTTGGTGACAAACAGACAAACGGACAGACACACAACACGACGAAAACATAACCTCCTTGGCGGAGGTAATAAACAAAACAACGAGGGCCCCGCAACTACTCGAGCATCATGACACCAGAACTGAAGCCGTTGCTCAAGTCCTCAAGAACCGCGAAGACACCATCACCAGAAAAGCAGACAAAGCTAATAATTCGATGCACATATTTTAACCAATTATAGAAAATCGCCAAATAAAATGATTTTCGTGGGTGACATAAACCTCAAAACTCCTTCCTGTTCATGAAATGACGGCCTGAAATACTGAGAGGTTCCCGTAGGAATAGGCTTGCAATGCAGCCACCGAGTGAAATCTAATTTGCCCTAGGCAGGCTGCTGGTGCGTGCTTTAGCATAAAAAAAAGGATCTTAAGGGATTAGGTTTTAATTTTTGCTGAAGCAGCCTGCTTGAAAAGTAGATTTTACTCGATGGCTGCATTGTAAATCTATAGTTTTACAGGCAAATCCATGACTTTATTTTACAAGTCATTCCTCGAAAACAGAGTTTTGAAGTTGAGGTTTTCTCACACATGAAAATCGTTTCCTTATGCGTTTTACTATATATGGTTAAAATAATGAATAGAAAGTCGACGGTAAATTGAAATTTGGGGTTTCAGGATTTTTGATTGCTCATTCACAGAAATAAGCTGAAAAAAAAAAAATCTCTCCAACCCTTTTTTAACTTAATATTTCTGACGATGGGAGATCAAAAATCCCGAAACGTTAAATTTTAGTTTACCGTCGACTTCCTATACATTATTTGTAATTTGCCTTGGGATAGTATGGTTAAAATATGTGCATCTTATTACACAACACAACTCTTTTTGATTGTTCAGCCGTGAAGCATCAGTATATGCAGTTAAAGTTCAATTGTATTGTTCTTTAATTATATCAAAAACCCAGAAGACTTTCAAAACTCCTTCGATATGAATAAGCTCGGGTGCATGTGCCATCATGTATTCTAAGATACAAATTAATATAATGATAATAATGATATCGAGGAGGTAGGTTACAAGTACCTTGGTGTCATGGAATACTACACCATTCTCCACAGAACGATAAAAGATCCCATTCAAAAGAAATACCTCACCCGACCCCGGCTCATCCTGAAATCACACCTCAATGTGGGCAACAACATCAAGGCTATCAACACCTAGGCGGTCCCTGTAGTGCGATATTCTGCTGAGATTATTAACTGGACCAAGAAGGACTACGCCGACATGCACATCAAAACCAGGAAGCTCACGACCATCTTTCTAGCACTGCACCCAAGATCGTGAGTAGACAGACTTTACATTAACAGAAGAGAGGGGGGCCGTGGCCTCATCAGCGTCGAGGACTGCATCGAATCGGACAGACGCGCTTTCTCTCACCACATCAGATAGAGCGACGACCCATGGGCACGCTGCTTAGTCGAGGTAAAGTTGCTGAAAGGGACCGAAACGGCTGACCAATTCAAACAGCGACGACACCCCGATCGAACTAAAAAATGGAAAAGCATGAAGATGCCCGGCCAGTACCTTGTTCAGGACAAAATCGTACCAGACTCTTGGAACTGGCTTCTGAGGGGTGAGCTGAAACGGGAAACACAAGGCATCATCCTGGCAGCTCAAGAGCGAGCCCTCAGAACCAGGTACATCCAATACAAGATCGACAAGAGAAACGTCCCTAGTGCCTGTGGAATTTGCAGGAGCTCGGATGAAACCATCAACCACGTAATTAGCGAATGCGGAATGCTGGCGCAAAAGGAGTACAAGCGCAGGCACGATAAAGTTGCCCGACACCTTCACTGGACCCTCCTGCGGATCCATAACTTCCCGGTCAGTGAGAGGTGGTACGAGCACGAACCCGCGCCNGAACCCGCGCCCGTGGTTGAAAACGAAGCCGTGCAGATCTACTGGGACAAGAGGATGGAAACCGATCGTGTACTTCACGCCAACCGACCGGACATCGTCGTCAAAGACAAGCAGGAGAAGTCGGCTAAGCTGATCGACGTCTCAATCCCCTTTGACTCCAGAATCGTGGACAAGCAAGCGGAGAAAAAGGAAAAGTACCGTGACCTTGCCATCGAACTCCAGATACTGTGTCAAATGAAGGTGGACGTCGTTCCAGTGGTCATAGGAGCTCTGGGGGCAATGTCCAAGAATTTCAAGACTGCCTTGCGAGAGCTGAAGTGCGGCCATCTCCTTCCAGGAACACTCAAGAAGAGCGCTCTGCTTGGAACAGCGCACAGCATTCGCGACGTGCTCTAAGCCTTAGGGGCGGGATGTGACCCGGCGCCAGAGTGTAGAGCTGAACATCGCCCAACCGATCAAATTTGGGTCGTGAAATCCCCTCGATAATAATTGTTATGAGGCGTGCTTGGGGGGTGTTTGGCTCGGTAGATTTGACACGTCGCTGCTTTAATTGCTTTGTCCTCCCTCTTCTGGAGTACTGCTCTCTAGTCTGGGGTTCTGCTACCGATTGCCATCTGTGTTTGCTTGACAAAGTGGTTCGTCGATGTGCGTTCATGCTGGGTGGTGTTGTGCCCTGTGATCTGGCGCATCGTCGCACAGTTGATGGAGTCTGTTTTTTGTATAAAATCTATAACTGCCCCAGTCATCCACTGTCTGAGTTTCTTCCACGTCCATTTGTTCGGGAGAGGTATACTCAGCGGACTGGTGCTCTTCATGAGTTTGCCTTGGAACCGCTACGATGCCGTACGGGCCAGTATTCCCGTTCGTTTTTTCCATCGTGTGTGGAATGGTTTTGATGGCTCTGTCTTTGCTGGTGCTGGTATTGGCAGCTTTAAAAGATCTGTACACAGAGCTATTCTGTGAACTCGGATCCTCTTTTTTTTTCATTCTTTTGTTTTCTCCACCCGCTGGGCTGGTTGCTTGGGGGTTTGTTAACCTCAAGGAGTTCTCCGTTTCTACGTCGCCAGCCTGGTGTGATTTAATAATAACAATAAAAATAATAATAATATTTTATTACATTGTGTATGCATAGATAAATAGAAACCAGTACAAATATCTTCCCTGTACCTGTAATCTTGTGCAATAATATTACGGTCTATTATTTTACTACAATGTGTGTGCTTAGAAATAATAGTTCTTTTTACGTTTGCAGATGACCGATTTTGAATTTCTAATCTATAAACCTGAAGATGGCGATTGTAATGGACCGAAACGTTGTGACAAATTTTAATATAGTGATCAGTGCTGTGACAAAATTTCATATAAATTGTAAAACAAACGCTGATATACAGTTTTTAATCCTATACTGTGGTAGTTTCGACTGTTGAACGAACAAACTTAAGGACGTTGAAAGAACAAACCAAAGGACTATCTTCAGTGCCTACTCGAGGGCTGTTCTGAGTGCCTGCTCCGCGGGAGATGTTGCAGCTGGCTGCAGTTCCTGCTGCAATGGTTAGTTTTATACAGTTACGTAGGTTCTCTACCTATGTATCCCCCTTTCTGTTCCGTGAGGTGGACCGTTGATCGAGATAACTGATCTCGTACGTGAGGCACCTCTAGTCTCTCTCGTGTGGTAGGCTCTGAAAGGGGCCGTCCACTCGAGTGTCTATGTCTATTCTTTGCACCCTTCTCCTGCCTGTGGTAGTGCACTGTGCCAACTTCTAATACATGTCAATGGCGGAGTAGAGCCGATGTCGAGATAGGATATTCCCAATTGCGCCTCCTGGCCGATTAGTATCACTGTGCGGATTGCCCTTTGGCGGAAATAATAATCCACTTGATGAAAGCCGTCATATTATGAGATATAAATACATAATTTCAAATTTACATGTTTGTACTGTAGGTCATGCTATATGTACCGCCATACCTATTGGATGATATTGTATGTAATAGTATTTAGGCAATCAGGTGAATAGTATTAAGCTATGTAGATCTTTCCTCGGAAAGCAATAACCGCATTTTCCATTTACCGTACTCTAAATAAACAAGCTGTAATATTAGTAGAAACAATTGTATTTTATTTTGTTTCTCGTGCGAGGGTGATTGTTAGGTAGCTCTATTGCGGAGCCAGTCCATTTAACTCGTTTGGTATGTGATGGCACTGAGCCATGTAGACTAGGTTGTGAATTTATAGCTGTAATCTTACTAAGAAATGAATGTACACACAATTTTTGATGTAAGCTGTAATATAATAATCCAAGAACACCTCCCGCCTGTGGAGAATTAAATGTTTAATAAATAAAAAATAAATGAATGAATTAAAAAGAATTCCTAGAGTAAAATTGGCCTAAATTAGCTAAATCTATTAATTGAAAATTTCAGAATCAATTACGTAACGTGTCCACGTTCATTTTGGAAGGCATGGACTTTATTCAACAGTGGAATTCCTTCGGGTTCCACTAGTAAATTATTATTATTACTAGCTGGACCCGTGAAACTTTCACGGCGTTGCAAGGGCTTTCAGACAGACCCGTGAAACGTTCATCTTGTAGCATGATAACACCACACTTATTCTTCAACACAGGGACTTGATATGTGATATATCAAGTCCATCCTTTTGGTTGATAATAATATCCATAATTCCCTGCAGTGGAGTAGCCAGGGGAGGATCGTGGGGGGGGGGCACACTCCCTCCTCCCTAAGAAAGTTACACGCCCCCTTCACTGTAAATGAGGCCTTGGAAAAAAGTGTACTGCTTAGGTTGTGTCTCGCTGCGCCCCCCCCCCGGTTGAATTTTGCTTGAACTCTTAGTGCCTACCCCCACAGGGAAATTTTCCAGATCCCAACCCGTTCATTCAAAAGAGCCCAGGGGCTTAAAAATTATTAAAAAGACCTTGCCCAGCTGCACAGGACTGCTGACCTCCGCTTATCATTGGACCCGTGGATTATTTACATAAGTTAGCAGAACCCGTGAAACCTTCACTATCTGGCTTAAGGTGCTTCTGATAGATCAGTGAAACCTTCGCATTGCACCATGTCAATTCCCCATCAGCATCACAAACAACACCGAGATTCGATGTAGGACATCTTATACGACCAGCCTTTTTGCTGACAATAATTAGGCTACTGAAGCTGCCCCCGTCTAATAGGATCTGCGGGGTATATTTATACGTTGCTCTGTCTAACTGGACCCGTGGAATTCCATTGGCAGCAAACCACGATACAGGTTCCCAAAAATTCATTCTTGAAATATTCGGGCGTATAAACAGTTAAAAAGGCCTGGCCTGTGGCCGAGAGATTAGTCACCAGCCGTATCACAGATACGCCAGCTTCCAGAACTCAATAAAGCTCTAATTTTCTCCTATCTATTAATGATGAAGAGCG
>LQNS02277282.1:0-12974 GCA_001587735.2 Parhyale hawaiensis | reverse complement strand
TATGATACGAGTGAAATGAAGTCAAGTCTCTAATTTACGCCTATCTATTTGTGAAGAGCGTGACTGACACACGTAGATACAAGCGTATTAATATATAGATTATTTTATATTTACGTATTACATCTCACCTGCACGAGGTATACAGGAGAAGCCAGCCTTGTTGTCACTGTCGATGCACCGCTGGTCAGCTCCACAGACGCTGTTGTATCCACAGCCTCTCCGTATGACGCACTCTTTCCCCAGAACAATTTGGCAGTATTGTTTGGCGTAGATCTCGAAGAAGTTGTACATTGCAGACCCATTGAAGACGCTGTTTCCGTTTTCATCAGTAACTACAGAATCAAACCAGTCCTCTTTGAACAAAAATGATATTGGACTCAGGCTTCGACCAATCGCGACGGGGCTCAGCCTGGCCTGACGGGCCCATTCGTTCGGATCAGTAAGAGGTAGTGCGCCTAATGACAGGTATTTCTCTGAACTCATATCCAGCATGGAGAAAACGCTACTATCAGTGTCGAAAGCAGAACATTCTTCAGATGAGGTGCTAACTGAGGCGGAAGCCTGAACAAAAAATAACCCTCCAGAGATGGCAGAGTTGAATGCTTTTGCTGCACACCTGTTGCGCATTCGTCGCTTGTCCTCACCGCCGGCTTTGCTGGTGAAAAATTTTTCGAAAACGAAGAGCGATCCAAAATCAGTGGCCTTTTGGTAGTGAGTTCCAAATTCACTGACAAATTTCCGAAATGTGTCTTTACTACTTTCCGAAGAAGGATGTTTTGCTGCTTCATTTACTTCTCTTAGGCTGAGTAAGAAGTTCTGCGTAAACACAGGCGTTACCGATGAGCTTATAGATAGTTTATTGGTGAGACACTTAATGCTTTTTTGGATTACTTCACCATTGGTTTCTTTGAAAAATTGTTGCACTTTCCTGTCCTCTGCTGAATCTGCGTTTGCAAATCCCACCGATGCTCCAAAGTTTGCTATCCAGAAGGAAAATTCTGCGCTAAATTCAGTTTCTAATGAGCTTGTCCTGTGTTTGTGATATGACTCATAGTTTTCTACTCTCGAAGTATGAGCGTAGCTTGTGCTAATTCCACTGCAGCGCAACTCCTCCTGAGGGATATTCATGAAGTCGTTGAGGAGCACTTCTTCTGGGCCAACATAGCGCACCGGCTCAAAAATTTGGGCCCTTACGCCTGGGTCGGTCCTGGCAAACGGGTTGGATTTGACTGGGTCCACACCAGAGGCCGCCTTGATGAGAAGATTTTGGACGACATTGTCTTCAATGAAATAAGTGCGTTGATTCTGGTATATGAACTCCAGTCCACTGATGTGTTGCCATAGTAGAACTAATGACAGAAGCCGCAGCCTAGCCATCAACAGCGCCATTCTGTAATGCAAAGCAGCTTAGAACAGTATTTTCACAACACACGCACTTGCTTCTGGTCAGACCAGATGCGGTAACTGCACTATCGCTTCAATTCCTTTATGCGTCGTTGGGCAGAGTAATATAATATAAAATCGATGAGATTCAAATTGCAAGGTACTGTGACTTTCCATGGAAGAAACAAAATATGTATGTATCTATGCTTCCTTGGCTTCTTGAAAAAGAAGAACAGCTGATTTTAAAGTAAACACCTAATAAATTGGTAATGGGTATCCTACCTAAAGATTTTCACTACTGTTCCGCATCATACAATGACGTTACCGACGTCCCTATCTGCGGGTATGCAACTGAGAGCAAGTATTGAGACGGAGGGTGGGCGGAACCTGATGGTCAAATATTATGGTCCGGGAGGAAGCACACGACGGACACTTAAGGCGCTTCGTATCTAGGATATCTAGTGCTGTATACACCGAATGCATGTAGAACAACGGAAAATCTGAAAGTTTTCGTGGCATGGACGGTATCTACAGCTTAGGCATATGAAGAACAGCACGGGTCTACAATTTTTACTCTAAGAAGGTAAATAAATATACATCTACGCCACCCATTGCGGCCTGCCTAAGTCTAGGCTAGTCCTTATATATTTGCCGAGGTACACTTGCCTCGGAGGAACTGTATGGGGAGCCAACACGCAGGACCTAAAGTGGGGTTTACATTGACACTCACGTAGGAAGCTCACAGCCACGGGCAGCGGGCAAGGGCACGCTTCAAAACAGTGACGTGTGTTCACACTACAACAACGCAAAGTAGGTAGGGCAGGCGTGCTCTGCAGTTGCGCACGAGTGCCACAGTTCATTTACAGAAGATAGTTGTGTCAAATTTGGGTGAATGCGCTTCGCTCCTAAATTTCCAGGTTCATGACGTCAATATTACGTCACACCACAGTAGAAATTTTAAAGATTCCTCGCTGCAACAGTGGCGTGACGCAAGTGTGACGTCACAAACCTGAAAATTTATGGGCATAGCGCATACACTCAAATTTGACACAACTATCTTCTGTAAATGAAGGGTGACGAGTTCCATGATACAATAAAAACAGGTACTCGCACTTCTAAGGGAACAGTATCAACCAATAGGAGAGTTCATTTTTTCTCCGCTCGTGACGTCACTTGGGTGCATGCCTACGGCAGCGAGGCGTAAAGCTGCCATTACCAGACGTAGAACACGGGCCGCCGTAGTATAAAGATATTGTCGGCCGTGTGCTTGTGAGGAGTGTACAGTATTAAAAATTTATTGCCTCTTGCAGCAATCCATGATTGGAAATTGAATGAAGGAAATTGACAGAAATCATAGCCCTCCTTATCTCTGGAATTACTATTGCAATTTACTAAGTGACACTTTCGGACGCGTTTCGAAGCCATTGTTGGAACATAATTATGACGTGTTTGTGTGTGGTTGTTTGTATGAGTATGTATGTGTGTGTAAATACATATATATATATACATTAGTGCACGGGATGCAGTAAATATATTTCAAAATGGGCTATTAGAAGGCCAACAACATTGAAAAATAGCCTATTAGACGTCCTTCTGGTTCGATCGAGGTACAAAATCCTTTCCACCTAACGGCCTAAATCTTCAAAAAATAAAAAAAGTGTTATAAACACGGTAGATTTATGCAAATTTGGTCTCATTTTGAAGGGAATTAAATCTACGTTCAGCTTCACGCCCACTTCCCGATAGTAAAACGCTGCAATTTTTTTTTTTTTTTGAGCTGCCACCATCCACCCAGAGTACCAGCCCCCTTACAATGAGCTTTCGCCCCGCCAACCTTGTAGGTTAGGTTCCCATGACTGGTTCCGCTAGTGAAATAATAAGTTTAGAACTCTGTGAACCCGTATAAAGACCTATATATGATATAGAATATTAGCAGAACCAGTTTTGACACCTAACCTTCAAGGTTCTCGGAGGGGATGCACCTCTATCAGGCCATAACGATGTATGTATATTGTATATATACAATAATCGTGAGTGTTTACGTAAATGAACAAAAATGCAAATTTACTGAACAGGGACTATGAATGGGGCGCTAATTGACACTGTAATGGTTTGTGTTGAAATATCGCACGAATCAGACGCACAATTTGATTAGATGATTGATTAGCTCCTATACGCCTTCACATTTAGAGTTTTGCAGTTAATAACAACTAAATATTCCTGAACCATTTGCTCGCGCGGTTGGTCCAGATGATTGATTAGCACCGCTAATGCCAACACAATTTGAAGTGTATGGTCAGTAATTGCCAAATTTTCCAGAACAATTTTGCATGGTCAGATCTTCGGTAACTAATTGCAGCCCCGATTATTAGCCTACAGAAAATTACCAAGTGTACATGAAGAAAGCAATTTACCATTAAATCGACATCAGCACTATAAAGTACATCAGAAACATGGAATGTGTCTTAGCGTGTGGGTGAGGCGGGAGCCCTCACAAAACAAATGGCTTGAGCCAGAGGAGCAAACATGACGCAGTTAAACATAACGAGCCTTAATATCTATTGCATGCACAGCGTTAGAACGTTGAATTTCACCTCCATCACCACTCGGGATATCCGCCGAATTATCGCCAATTTTATAAGCTATGTGAAAAGTTTAGTTCCAAATTCTACGTTCTCTATTTATTCTATGCCAAACACGTTGATGAAACCTGTAGCCTACACTGCGATATGGTGAGCACGGTAAATATGCAGCGGACGTACGACGTTTACAAGTTATCCCATCATTTGACCCAATGATGATACATGACCTAGCATTTGACACATTAAAAAAACATTAACTAGCAATTGACACAATAATGATACATGAAATATGTGAGCGTTAGCATCATCGACAGACTAGAATGGGGACAATCTCTCTTGGGAGTTCCGGTTGTTTTTCGCTCCACTCTTAGCTGTGCTGGCGGTTAGCTGTTGATTCCAGTTACAGAGTAGATTTCGACAAGGCCATATCTTAATGCGGCCTTCTCAGTCCAACACGTCAGTTCAAGTCTCCCTCTGTTGGGAGATAGAAATGTCCCCCTTAATTACTATTTTGCCCATCTGCATTACACTGCAATATTTGACAAAATTCAATCTCAATAAATCAATAAGTTCATTATATGAACTCATCCCTTGGAAACATCAGTATTTAGTTGACAGTTACGTTATAAAATGTGAATTTCAGTATTTAACCAGGTCAATGATGCTCGCGTCCACATTCACTTACCCCAAACAACGAAGTTTTGAAATTTGGCTATCGCTGCTCCCTCTTCTTAGGTAGTGACCACCAGCAAAATCAAGCCACGTTGTTTCGCTCTAACTTCAGTATTCGAAACACGGAGTTTTCGACTACTGAAAATTGTCCAACAGCCCATTAAATATAATAAATATACATGTATATCGCACCGGCCACTTTGCCGCAGTGACCCAATTAAGTGCCTTTGCATTAAAAAAATTATTGTATTAGACACAATCGTAAGCTTCTCAAAAATTTCTCGATGTGATCGTCCCAAAATAATTAAAACAATGGCTATCAATTGCCAGACAATGCACTTGGCTGTGATGAAAAAAAAATCCTTTACAACAATAATTAAAACTTCACATACGGCAACGTGTTTGAAAAAGATGCCTAACACTCACGGAGTTATAAGTCACAACCGGACGCCGCTATCTCTTTTCGAAAAATCCCTCAACCCTCCAAAGAAGCTCTCCTCCCTACAGTGTTAGGTAGGCGTTCTCCTTACAGAATTCTCCCAAAGTCCGTCCCTTTCTCGTTAAATCTACCAATGTCGTGTGAAATCCCCTCAAACGTCACTCACATTGGCTTGCGAGTCCAATGTTTCCTTTATAACCATCATCCTCGCTCAGCCAAACGAGTTGCTTCCAAGCTAATGCGTTTCAATCTGTCTCTCTGAAGTTTTGCGGTGACATTCAATCTCTTCCTTGCCCAAAACCTACCCAGCTGTCCTGCCAGATACCCCATGATTGACCATAATGTATCAGCCCCATGTTCTATCATCCGTTTTCTTGACCCGCGGTAACTTGAGACGTAGCGCGTACATCGATTTTTCTTGACTTTGACGAATGCCCGCCGAAGTGCTATTCTCCTAAATATAAGCTTTTAATGTTTCCCCAACATCATTGTGGGGCCTACGGTACAACAACGCGCCCTATTTAAGTTGACTGTGACTGAGCATTTCAAGATTTGAAATGTATATGCTTAATGCGCAACAATTGCCCCACTGGTTTTATAGTAGCTCTGTATTTTATGAGCCTTCGCCTGGGAACAGACTGGTCTCGCGCCCTGCTGTAACGTCATAAAAGCATTAGATTTAGTTCGGCCCTGCCTACAGTTCAGTCACAATATTAATTTACTGCCCATGATGCTCCTCGGCACTGCCTTCTCTGCCAAAGAAATGTAATATGCCGAACTGTACACTACACTTATTCAATTATAAGACTACTAAACATACTATTTAATGTATCGTATTTGCGTAAAATTCCACTTTTATGTCATATGGAAATATGGTATTCACGTAAAATCCTCTTTTATGTCATGTGAGAAATATATGTATGTAATTGACATCTTCGATTCTATCGTACCCTGATCATATCGTAACATCATCGAAATTTTCACGTCAGAGAAAATTTTTCTTGTTTTGTTCTCTATGGTACAATTTTTTTTTATCCCCTTTAGTACCGAATATCCTAGCTTCCGTCCCCCATTGCAAGAATCGAAAATTTTCACTTGCACCCCCCTACCTGATCCCCGTAATATTCCCGACACACATTTTATAAAATAGGTACATTTAAGAAATCAACTACGTGTGGATGTGAATTCTTAAAGATATCATCAGCGTGTGACTTTGTGCACATGAATGATATTCATCTTCTAATATTGAACTTATCTTAATTACAATGCCAGACGGGAGAGCCTACTTGAACAGCTACGAAGTGAGATATTTGACGTAACTACGGATCACCTAGTGAACATCGGAAGGATTTAACCGTGTAACTTTGCCCGTTCCCTATTGTCTGCGCTATGCGAACCAGTACCTATCGTGCGGCCATGTGAAACAGTTATATGTGATGCTCGTGCTCATAAAATATATGTAACTTTATCTCAGCATCGCTTGTCCAAGCTGTGATGGACGAGCTGTGCAGAACTTCGTAGTGATCAACGGAGTTGGGCAAAGCCCATCGCTTTTCTGTTCAATTGGGTTCTACCTATGATTTGCACCTGGTGCTGTCGGTTTGAGCTTAGTCCTACTTAATCCGGCGTGCGTCGTTTTAGCGCTCTCACCGATTGTAACTTCGTCAGTAAAATAAATAGTTATAGATTGCTCCTTAGCCCTGACGTGCTGAACCCCGGCACAAATAATCTCTGATGAGCAGATCTCATGTGATTGATATCCCATTGCTGGTGTTGTGGCTAAGATATCCCTTATTCTTTAGGTCATATAGCCTGTTTTGTGATCAGCGGAACCTCCTGCACGTAATATCCCATAGCCTATGTTGTGATCAAATGATTTCCCGTAAAATCTCTGGGACTACTGCGGCCTATTTATTCAATAGGTTCATATGACGTTTTGTTTTTACATGTTCTTTTCCTATTTCTTTGATGAATAAATGTGTCTGATGAATGATCAATGAAAATACGACAGTTGGGCGTGTAGATATGTGTGTGGATCTGCGAATGCGTGCATGTGTGGAGACACGACGAGCGGGAAACGGGGGGGGAGGGGGTAGGACTTCGGGAAAGCAGTAACATTAAAACATGTCGAGATCTCGTTATTATTCGTATATGCTTAACATTTGTGTCATAATATTATTAGCTTGCAAAATATCTCAAATGTATAAACAAGAAACAATCACATTCGCAGAAAATTCATACGATGTTATGTATAAGGAATATGTTCTCATAATATGGTAACATAGCGCTAAGCAAGTAGTAAACTAAGGATTGGGTTAACTTATGCCTACAATACATATCAATAGAAAAATGTTCTCACGATGTTTCGAACATTTTTACTTCGGGAGAAGGATGATGTTAGGATATCGTGATACATATATATGTGTGGGAGATAGGTCGCTGATTATAATTGGCTAATTAATTGCCGCGTGATTGATTTATTAATTGTCATGCCAAAAATAATGACGAAAATAATTAGAACTGTTTTGTTCTAAAATATTTATATCCCAAATAATTACTCAGTCGGAAACATACTGAGGACAACTCAACTCTGTTGTAGAATAAAAACAGTTATTAATGGGCAGCGACCGCAGCAAGGGAGAGCTGAAGCGAGGGCAGCAGCATATCGCTTACGCGAGGGAAGGCTTAGACCGAGACTATCGCTATAGATGAAGTGACGAACGGCAGAAAGGAACACCTGCCCTAGGTTTTGGATGTCTTTTTACGAGAAGGGACAACGGTGAGGTTTATAGCTCTGACAGCTGCCCTAGGTTTTGGATGTCTTTTTACGAGAAGGGACAACGGTGAGGTTTATAGCTCCGACAGCTGCCCTAGGTTTTGGGTGTCTTCTTCCGAGAAGGGACACCAGTGAGGTTTATAGCTCTGACAGCTGCCCTAGGTTTTGGATGTCTTTTTACGAGAAGGGACAACGGTGAGGTTTATAGCTCTGACAGCTGCCCTAGGTTTTGGATGTCTTTTTACGAGAAGGGACAACGGTGAGGTTTATAGCTCTGACAGCTGCCCTAGGTTTTGGGTGTCTTCTTCCGAGAAGGGACACCAGTGAGGTCTATAGCTCTTACAGCTTTGGTTTGAAATGAATTGCTCCTGAACCAGAAAGAGGCAGACGTGGACTTAGCTCAAGTTACCCTGGTCACAGAAATAATGATGTGTGAAAAGCACAACGAAGCAGATGGCAAGTGATATATTACGGAAATGTCCATTTTTAGTTTCTTTTATTTTTCTCTTTGTTGTTTTATAAGAGAGAAAAAAGCTCAAAGTATAGGTGGGGCTTTTAAAATCGGGAAGTAACCAATGAGGGCTAGATTACGTTGTGAAGCACCCTCTTAAAAAATAGCACAGGCTGGAGCAACATGCGGGTTGATCCAAATGTATACTTAAGTTTGGATATGAAAAGGATGAGCCGAGGGAGCGAAACTCGGGATGTTAAAATACCACTGGTTAGGACCGATTTGGGAGGATCCGAATGACAACGTTTTACTGGGGTTAGGAAATGGTTTTAAAGTCAGTTCAAGCCCGGTATGCGTTCTTGGCACCTGTCGTCAACTCCGGTCTTTGCGGACGCAGAAACTAGCTGGAGTGGTAATAGCAAGTGTGGTATGAAATTTAGCTGATACAGAGCACATCCTGGTTTTGGGTTATATGTTGTGCTTTGCTCCGACGCTTAGTAAAGGCGTCTGCGAGTAATCAATGACATTGATACGCCGTCAGAATCATCCGTTAGTTTGAGGAATAACTGTAAAATTCAGCCTGGCCGCATGATAGAAATTTTCATCAATGGCGGTTAAATTTATGGGATCAGCGAGCTGTCACTTTGCTACCATTTATGACGTCTTCAACAATATGAATTATACTTCTTCAACGTCGAGGTTTTGGGTCATCATTGTGTTATAATGATAATTGTGTAATAATAATACCTCGATAATAATAATCTAAACATTTTGTATTAAATCGAAGGCAGCCGGATGCAATTTACTTTCAAAATGGCCCACGTCTTTTGATAAATATGCCTCATCAAACATCAAAGCAACGAACTTTTGCTGTAAATATCTTCGGAGAGATATTATATTCCTCCATCATCATTAAGAAGAATGGGCCACCAAGTGTTAAAGTTCATCGCAAGCCGTCACGGGAAGTCGCAACATCGTGTCATTCAACAGTGCCACAAACACAGTTGTATACATCATCAGGATGATATTAAATACTCTTGAAGGGACATTGGACAGCAAATGAAGCATCGTTAGAAGGATGGGCTACGATGTGCCCAAATATGTTACAAACCGGCACGAGGAGTCGCAATATCACTGCGTGTATCAAAGTTACGGATCTTCACTATATACATCATCATGGAAAACACTGTATATCATGACGGGACAGTTCCTGCATCATCGTTTGAAGAATTGGGTAAGATGCACAGTGGGGAATTTGGGAATATGCAAAATTGGAGAAGGTGTTTATTGCAGCACAAATCGAATGAAACTTTAGTTATAACGTGAAGGAAAACGGAAAAGAAGGTATTATTGCCTCTAAAAACGTTAGCGAGTAAGAGTTTATGTAGACTAAGATGTGCTTAGCCGGTACGCAATTTATAATAAACCGGGTAACGCGCCGCAAATTGTGTCAAAATGTAAACTACGTAACAATGTTTGGGAATGTTTACGGAAAGATGCTGGTCACATCTCCTCATGGATAAAGCAGAGTCCTCCTTGTGAATTATCGTCAAAATATATGTTTACCAGTGCATATACACAGAGTTGGTAATTGGTGTTGGTAACTAATTGAAATGAGCAACCGATGTCTGTGGGACTTACATTCTGTTAGTCAATGAAGTACGCTGAGCAATCCGTGGTGACATTCATCAGTTGTTTAGTGAATTCATATTCAAAGAGAAGAAGAACTGTAGCTATGCCAATCACAAGACATGCAACTCAGGGGTTAGGGCTAAACCCTGGGGCTTCAGCTCCCACCCTGTAGAGCCGAGCGCCGAACCCACGCTGAAACCCCCATGGAATTTACAAAGTAGGACGCTCGCCCCTCTCACCCCAAATGTTTCCTAACAACAGGATAAGTCACACATCAACATTATCTCTAAGCGCACGCAGCAGCCAAAGAGGTAGTCTTCTTGAAAGTACAGTGAAACCCCGTTTTCCCGGACGTCTCTTTTTCCCTGAATCTTGACTTTTCTGGACTGTTAAGCAAATTTCAAAGTTTTCCAGAAAAGTCAAGATTCAGGGAAAAAGAGACATCCTGGAAAACGGGGTTCCACTGTAATTTTGTTTCTAAAACTCAAATTCCAGAAACTCATCATGAGCTAGGCAACATAAAGTAGCAGAAGCAGCAATACAATTTCAAAAGTTACTCACTACTGATGTCGGGTAAACTCGTTATATGTGATACGCTGCATTTACATTCACAAGAGCATACAGAATTACCCTCCCTAGACCATTCTATATTCTAGAAAACAAAATGAAATGGTCCCATATCTGTTAATAGCCCAGGAACAAGAGCAATATTGGTCTCACCTTGAGGCACTACAATTAAACAAATGACCCGAGATAGTATTT
Source organism: Parhyale hawaiensis (assembly GCA_001587735.2). Classification (NCBI taxonomy): domain Eukaryota; kingdom Metazoa; phylum Arthropoda; class Malacostraca; order Amphipoda; family Hyalidae; genus Parhyale; species Parhyale hawaiensis. The sequence continues at coordinate 2,277 of LQNS02277282.1, read as the reverse complement.
GGAAATTATAATGCGTCAATCACTGCAACGTAATCAAATTACTGATGTCATCCACAGCTCACTCCAACTAAAACCACGTGCAGTTCTCCCAAAGTATCACAATTTTGAAAACGTATTTACTTCTATGCATATTACAGCTCTTTGTACTATTGGCTAGCATGCTGTTTTATTGCACTTTGTTATCATAAAAACACACAACTGGCGAAAGATAATCATCTCTGATACTAATTAAAAATCAGGTGTTTATATTTCAACTTAAGGGCTTGGTCTTGCATTGGTTCTATTAACTCATTTGGCATTGAATTGAGGCAACGAACTGACTGAAATACTGTGGACTTCTTTTGCACTTCCAGTCTCATGTGCGGTAGATTCAATTTATTTTCTCTAACATTATATCTATGAATTGGTACAAGCCTTCGAAAGTATTTGTCAATTAAATTCGGATCCTGGTACAGAGACTTACGAAAATATTCATATGCATCTTTAAATTTCAGTAAACAAAGCTTAAGGTACATGGAATTATTAGACATAAGAGGTACATTATCGACATTTCTCTTACATTCAAAATCGTTCTCAAAACATCATTTAGGGCAACTTCTAAGGGGCGCAATTGATGTGATGATGCACCGCCCCAAACTATGATATTCTGAATAAAATGTGAGTAAACTAGTGCGCAGTACAGTAAAATTTGTGATTTCTGAGATAAAAAAAATCTCTCACAGCATAGATTGTCCCACTAACTCTAGATAATTGACTTGCTAGTAACTGAATGTGAGTTGAGAGAGATAGCTTATTATCGATTGTTAATACCAGGTATTTGAATGAAGTTACCCACTGTAATGCTCTTCCGTTAAGACAAATGTTTGGCAAGACGACGGCTGGGCGGTACGTGAAGAGCATTAACTTACTTTATTATTGGCATTTGGTGAGAGGCGGTTTAAAAGGAGCCACTGGGATAATTTATCTACAAACTCTTGGGCTCTAGCCTCGTCTTCCTCCACAGCATTATCAGCGTATAAAATACCGTCAACATTAGGAAAGTCGTTCATATCATTGATAAACAAACCAAACAGGAGAGGTCCCAACACTGAGTATGAGGAACACCCAAATCTACAGGAGCAGTCAATGAGATCTGATCACCAATGGCTACAAACTGCAGACGACCTCCAAGGTAACATTCAATCAGACTCGACGTATTACCTCGCATTCCATAATGATATAGTTTACTGAGTAAGAGTTCAGGGTTCACCGTGTCAAATGCCTTTTTTAAGGCTAAAAACAAACAAATCATGTATGTCTTTTTATCAGAAGCTTGAGTTTTGTTACCGAAGCTTGGTTTGCGTAAAATATCGAGCGCGAGTCGTGTGTCTTTCATGAGAATCATCGTCAAAATAAATGTTTACCATTGCATATTGCCCGTTATAAAGGTCATGATTTGTGCAATGATATATTATCATTTATTTCGATCAAGTCGTGTCACTTGAATTTCATTACCGAGGCTAAGTTTGCGTAAAATATCGTACGTTTGATGTACATTTTAACCAGAACCTCTCAATGTAATCATCGAGTATAATTATGAATTTTGCATCATGATCGGTTGAGGCACTGTTTTTTTTTTTTTCTCACGGTAATAAATTAATGGCGATGACAAACTCTATGAACCTATTTCACTTGTTGATAACATTATTTCGCTAGAATGTCTGATTTTGGTACGCAGAATTAAGATCCATTTGAATTTTATTATGACCTCTTTCCATCACCCGCTATCTTTATTGTGTCAAACGAATTTAAATATGTTCTCTCGCTGAGATTCATTAACGTGTTCCATCAATTTTCTCCTTGCTTCTTTTGACATACTGTGTTGTTTGTTACAATAAATTGTTGATTGCATATTTTGTGTTTCATTAGCTTTTCACATGAGCAGAATTCTCGTATAGACTTAGGTTAAGCATTTGATTCACCAAAGATTTATATTGATTTGAATCATTCGTCAATCTACAGAGTTTCAAATGCATTATTTATTGTTTTCTTTATTGCATGATGTATCGTTTCTTTATTTTGATTTTTTGTCATGATCTTGTGGGGGTGGCTCACCTCCCAAAAAAATTATCAAATATGCATATATATATATACATATATATATATTTCGCTTTGACCTAATAGAGGTACGTGGTACGTCTATTAGTTCATTTACTACTTCTCGACCATGAGAAATTAAATTCTGCGCAATACTAGCGAAAAACTATTATAGGAGTTCTTAGTTATCGATAAGAAGGC
>LQNS02277277.1:9085-19137 GCA_001587735.2 Parhyale hawaiensis | reverse complement strand
CGGTTTGTCTGCTGCTCCCTCGTGAAACTCACTGCTCCCCTTGACATCCACCAATGAGATCTCACAGCCATAAGAGATCTGGTTGACTCACTGGCGAATCTGTATTTGGGCCGCAGGGCTCCCTCCTTCTCTATAGAAGCTCCTTGAGTACCTCAAATGAAACAGATATTTGAGGTGGGAAGACGGTATCAACGGTATCTTGGCTACCGAGCGAACACATTGTATATAAGCTGCTATTTTGTTTAAGTTTGTTGGAGTATTTTACTCAAGATGTTACTCCTGCCTGTCTATATAGAAGACCTAAGGAGGCCAGCACGACAAAGGATCAATGAAGAAAAGAAGAAAATTAGGAAGCAAATAAGAGAAGAGGAGATTCCGCACCAGCCTAGAGGCATTAGGAAAACGTGTTATTGCGTGAATTCTTCACGCACGGGTCCACTAGTCTATAATATTATTTTGCTTGAGGCTCCGTCCGTCCATACCTGTGTCTGTACGTGACGCTTGTCAGTATAAGGTAGGGGAACTTCAATTTGCAAGAAGCTCTGATTTTCTCTGGAACGAAATTCAAGCATAGCTGTCTTCTTTAGCGCTTCTTGAAAAATTCAAGTGACTTTCAAAGCAAAAATATGAAGATAATTTCACTTGTATCTTATCTACCGCTTTTAATTTCTTGTACAACATATGTTTACTTTGCTTGTGGCGCTCGACGTTCTTCATAGGGCCAGCCAGATACGTAGTTAGGATACGCTGCACCAGACTAGGAGAAGGAGTCAAGTTCAAATTTTAACTGCTACATTTTCCGGGTTATGTAGCAGATTTACTGCCTAACTTGGGACATTTTTCAACCTTTGTATGTATGATACGGCATCATAATTGAAGAACAATTCTTCTTTTCTCTTGAATTTGCATACGTTCCTTCAGTATAAAGGTCGGGGCAATTAGGATGATACGGGTCTGAGATATCAATGAAGAACATTGCTTCTGTTCTGTAGAATTTGAAAAGGTTTCAGCTGCATCCATGCATAGCAGCGTCATCGGATGGTTACGTAGTAACGTTCCATGTTTCGTTTTGACGGGATTCGTCTTTGATCCTGTAGGGCATAAGCTATGTCGTATATTCAATTCTTAGCTGAATATTTCTTCTTACCAGTTCGAGAGACTCTGTCAGGGTTGGAGTTTTCGGTCCTTTAGTGCCTAATCCATTTTACTTATGCTACCATTAGCTGAATCTCTTAGAAGCAGTTGAAACTTCACGCCGAGCTGACGCCTTTTTGTATTGAATTTACATTGCAGCCAAATTTCGACGCTTGAGGTTCAACTATCAATTGTTATCCAGTTTACGGTAAGCCCTGAGTATTTCCGGTGAATTCTTTTGACTGAACTATATTTTCTTAGTGCTACTCAACGTTTGCCCAATTCCAAGCTGATAGCTCGCCTTATCTTGCAGGGGGGATATTTTGTTCTTGCAAAACTCTTGCGCTGAAAAACTTGCGTTTCATTAATGGAAGAAGATCACCCCTGCAGGGATGAAACCTATTTTACAGCAAAACCTTTTCTACGAACCGGAACAATAAAAAGCTTTTAATTAATCACAAAATTACTGCCGTCATTTTTGACGGCGGGGCCCTCTGACCGGAGTTATTTACGGGTTACGTTAAAATAGAGAGCGCAGCTAATGATGGCTAGATTTTAAAAAGTGAGAATGTTAACTAATCGTGGAATTCTCACGGGGTCACCCAGGGGTTACGTGAGCGTAGACAATATAATTATTATATTAGGGTAGACAGACAGTATTGAGTTAGAAAGCAGAGTTCGTCAGGGTTAAATGAGGGCGCTAACTTACGTTACGTTAGAAGAGGTGCATTATGTTAAACTCGGGTAAATTACAATACCGTAACGTGGTCTCGTTCATTTTGGTAGGTATAGACTTTATTCAACCGTAAAATTTCCACGGGTACCGCTAGTAAATAAATAAATAAATAAATAAATACACGAAGCGTTTTATTAAATAAATACACGAAGCGTTTTATTATGTTAGGATACGCAGTTGTTGGTCGCTCCGATCTTGCTTGCTCTCTCGCTCTTTGGTAGGTCCGTCTCTCCGTCTCGCTGTTAAGGATTTAGATACGAGAAAATTTATCCACTAAAAACAGGTTGAAATACCATAAAATTTCTGTCATTGGGGTAAACCTGCTTGGCAAATATAGCTTTTGAAATATATGGTGAAAAGGGAAAATACTGCATTTTCTTAATCTCTCTTCGTTCTCAAAGCTTGCACGGTACTTTTTGATATGACGATGATGATATTTCTGCTGAGCGTGGTAGATGAAAGGAGGTACTTTTGATGGAGTTATTGATTCTGTCGAACCTAAGCTAGGCTTGAGTCGCATATTTTTTAAACTGAATTTCTTTGTAGCAGCTCGAGAGGCTCAGTCTTGGTTGAAGTTTTCATTCCTTTCGGGCATAATCCATTTTGCTTTGGCTTTCTTAAGCTGAATCTTTTCGCAGCAGTTGAAATTTCACTCTGAACAGACGCATTTTTATATTCAATTGATATTGCAGCTAAATTTCACCCCTATAGGTTCAACTGGCTTGGCGACTATCCAGGCTACGCGGAGCCCTGAGTATACCAGGTGAATTCTGTAAACTCAACTTTATTTTCTTGGTGCTACTCAACGCGTGATCAATACAACTTGCGTTTAATAAATGGAATATCACGCCTGCCGGTGTGAAACCCATTTTGTTGCAAAACATAAACTGGGAACCTGAACGATAAAGAGCTTAATCGCAAAATTATTGCCGTCATTTTCGACGGCTGGGTCCACTAGTTGGTCCATAAACTAGAAACTTATCAGTGTGCAAGACAAGTACAAAGAACTATACCCCTTGATCGTAATAAACAAACGCGTATGATTGAAGCTTTCATTATATCTGTTATTTTCGTGAAGATCCGTTCATATCTTTTTGAGTTATGCTGAAACAAACATTGTGACAAACATAGGTGAAACACACAAACAGGCCAACCGACCATCACTAAAATTCAATCATTCATGTCTCTTAGCATTACTAACAAGCCCTGGAAATTTCGTAAAGATCCATCTGTATCTTTTTGGGTTATCGTCCTAACAAGCATAAAATCAAACACAGTGACAAACACATGAACGAACAAACAAACAGATCATCACAAAAATTTGGTCATTTACTCTTCGTAATATAGCTAACAACTCATGTAAATCCGTTCGTAACATAAAAATCCGTCCATAATCCGTCCATAAAAATCCATCCGTAGCGTCAATGAAAATCTATCCATTAAGAAAAGTGAGGCAGACAGACAAATAAACAAACAGATGGACAGATCTTCGCCAAAAGCTAATCATCTGTTACTGTTAAAATGCCAAACAATCCCAGTAAATTTCATAAAGATCCGTTCCTAACTTTCTGAATAATCTTTGCGGCAGACAAAGAGACAGAAAAACAGACAAACACGATAAAAACATAACCTCTTCGGTGGAGGTAATAATGAGGGCAAATTGCTGATGCATCACACTTGATCGAGTCCTTTGTGAAGTGTGCCGCAGCGTGCGGAGCTCCATTATGTTGAAAGGACCTGCATGCAGTTTGTAAAGTGCTGTAGGGCTTTTACAGGTATCGGAGCCATCATTGTCATCACGTAATTGTCCATATTGAGCTTTTTTTTAACACTGAAGCAACCACTCTCAGTTTCGTACCTCAGTTGCTCTATTTTTTGAAGTGTTTTCGTGCGTTAGTTAAAGCTAAAGGTGGGGACGTCGAGTAGAACATCGGCAGATTGAAGTGAAATCATTCTAGAATTGAATGGTTTAGCAGATTTTTGAATTCTCATTTTCATCAATTTGATAGATTAAAATATTTCCTGTTAGAAAACATATTCACCATCTGGCAGGTGTGAATAGCAACAAAAAAAAAAAAATACCCCAGATGTGTTCCTTCTCCTGTTCAAATACGTTCTTTTAGTTGTTGAGTCAATCCACCATTGAAAGATATAGTTTAAAGAATTATACTAGTTACAAAGTGTCCCAATAGAATGTGCGTATATGCAATGTCATTTAACGTAGGGCACTTCTCACTTTATCTGAAAAGCAGGCATTTGCAAGAATGTTAGCTTTGAAATTAGAACTGGGGAAATACTTTAGTAAGAATATGGAGATTCGCTAAACGAAGTTAGCAATCTGTGCATGTTTTTTTTAAGTGCACCAGTTTGGCAGATTCAGTAACGATGGAAGCAGGAAAGAGCAACATTTTTAGCTTTTACTGTAGACTGCACTATTAGTCCGAAGGTTCAGAGACACAGTCTTCTGTCTTGCAGTACGTGAACGTAAATCACAGGTACAATTGAGAATTCTTCGTGATGCTGTGATTTAGAATTGTACGGCAATATATATATTCTTGTTGATGCTTTCAAGGAATGAAACAAAATGCGCTGAGGAGTTATCATTAAATGTGAAGTATAGAAGATTCTGATTATCAGTGACCTACAGGAGGTCATGTGATTTTGAATGAAGTTACACCAGTGGCGAACCAAGGGAACTGCGGCTATAAATGAAGCCAGCAATAAATGCAACCTTGAGACATATTTATGAAACGCTGCTACTACTCAACCCTCACCAAAGGCATACAAGAGCAAGAGTCCAGAGAAGTCAATAAGGTTGAAGGGCCTGGTTTGGCTGCTCTGCTTGCGGTTGATGCACCAAGAGGCGTTGCGCACACCAGGATGATGAAGTTGGATGTGGTTCGTCAGGCCTCCTTCCAATACCATCATCACCCTGCCAATGTCATGAGAAGAAAGACTTTTCCAACTGGCAGTGCATTTATTTTAATTCCCGAGAAGACCCACAGTTATGTCTCGAAATGAAGATTGCTTGTTTCACCAAATTTCTGAAGCATGCGACGACGAGTGTATTAATAGTTTTATTCCAGTCCTCTTCTTTGGAACATGGTCTTTCAGGAAGTCCATTCACTTCGGTAATGGGCCAACTAGAAAATTCTAGGCGTTACCCAGCATACCCGTTGCCGCGCACCAGCATAAACTTGCAGGCATAGATTATATATGTTGGGCGCGATCGGTCGATTTGAGCGATCGATCGATCGCGCTGCGCAAACGATCGATCGTTCAAACCCCTAACCTAACCTAATTAATAAATGCACATGTTAATTATATATAGTTAAAACTAATCAAATATGATCCAACATACTCAGAAATAGGGGAAAGTTGAAGAAAAGCATTGACCGTCCGCGCAAAACAATCGATCGATGGGTGTGCATTCGATTAATACCTGCAATATCCACCGTTTGCGCAGCACGATTGATCGATTGTCCAAATCCATCGTTCGCGCGTAACATATAGACGCCTACGGTTTCCTGATAGGGTTGTGCTGAAAGGCTAGTACCTCTTTATATGAAATTTTGAATTTTGGCCCAATGAAGCGAAGGCGTCAACAGATTCCATACCCTCGTCACGTAGCGAAGTGTCGTCCTGCCAAATTCTTCTCAGGTTTGGAAATGGGTGGAAGTTGTAGGGTGTCATACCTGGTGATGAGTAGGGTGGATGGAAGAGCTACATTCATGGTTTGTTCAGTCACCTCCATCGATGAGTGTGCTGGGCAGTGGTGTTCGGGTGGACGATGACCCACCACTTCGATAGCATTCCTCGTGTTTTGTCCTCGATTTTCTCAAGTCGCAAGCCAAGCTCAGTTGAGCAGAATAGTATTTTTGCGTAAGGCTCAGTACTTTGCATCCATTTCTGACATGGTGCAGATGATCCGAACTGAATACAGCAAGTTGGACCAACAGACAAATTATGTCATCAGTAACTTACTTTTGTTTGATGAGCCTGGCTGATGATAAGTATTCAGAGCATATGAGAAATACTTATTCTATGACGTCATGCGCTCGAGAGCTCAGGTACCTATAGATGTGCTTCAGTTTTTTAATGCTGCTAATGCATCGCTGCAGTAATGGGACTTAATTTTATTAAGAACGTTATCACTTCTTACCGTATATGTAGAGTCGTTGATATTTTCATCGGTGGTAGACAAGAGCTTTATTACTGTAGCAACATTAATTTATGAAGATACACCGGCATAATCTTAGCAACAAATCAATTCGTTTCCTCGTTGCATCACTACATATTACTGTAGACACAGACTCACATCTTGTTCAAGTGCTCGTGCAGAGTCGAGTTCTTGCCGACTGCGAATGCCATACCCGTTTGTCCGGTGCCAGTCTTGGTGAGCGCAAGCCTACACTCCCCACTCTTGGGAAGAGGAAACAACATTACTTTAGTTTTTAAGAGATTATATCACGGACGACGATATTCAACTTAGTAGTGGTAGTAGTAGAAGTTTTACTAGCGCATCAGGGACACAATGTCTATATCGCGCCGAACTATTCCTGTGTTTTAACACAGGCGCGTGCGCCACTGGGGCGCGTTTTAAATTGTCAATGATTTTTGTCTCGGCTTTTCTGCCGGTAGGTCTCAGAGTGGTCAGTGCGCTACTGACAGGAAAAAGGCGCAAGTTGAAAATCTCCATCCCCCGGCCACGGCTGAACACTTTCGCTCAGCTACGCCGCACAGGGGAAGGAAACGAAATACAAGAAGGTAGAAGTCTAGCGGGAATAGGTAGGCCGCCTCGATCGGCAGCCCACCTCCCGAAACTGGAGAGGAAGTACTGAGAGCCTACCTAACTGTACAAAACTAACCTCGCCAGCAGGAGATATTCAACTTAATATTCACATGTGTCAGTAGTACCAGAAAATAGCTATTACGTTGTTAACTTTAAGAGATTGTTCAAATTTCGCAGTAGTGTTTATCGTCCACACTTGACGGTGTCATTTGCTTCGTAACGGGGTGATCAGAAATTCTGGCGAACTAAACTTCTGGAATATTTCTAGAAGTGGTAGCTAAGCGCCCAGAAACAATTATATAAAATTTTTAGAAATCAGGATATGAGCAAATATAAACGACTCCACGCAGCATTATTTCCATTAGTTGACACGCAGCAGGAGCTCCACAAAGTGAGAAAATTCAACTGGCATCGCACCCTACAAAACCTATTCAGAATTTCAAAGTCACGCACGATTCTTACACATTAACGTCGCACTTGTTATGATTGACTGCTGCTCAAGACTTGTCGACAAAAAAAAAAAAAAAAATAGAACGCTTTGTGGTGTTGACCATCACCCGCAGTAGGGGGCAAATTCAACGAAGTCGTTTTTGATGAACGAGTTGAGCGCACAGCCCCAATCCCGGAGCTTAGCTCTTCAATAATAACAGAGGGAAAAATAGAACGCCTCGTGACTTAAGTCCCGTCCAGGCTACCGCTCATAAGTGCGAAAAACGATTCAGCGATTTCGCAGAACGCAGAGAAGATCTCGCAGCAGCGTCCACACTGTCGCACGGTGCAGTGTAGCGACGCTTGACTATTGAGCGCACATGTTGAGCAAACCTTTGGTGCTCCCGCTCCTTGGTCCAAAGACGATACAGTTGTTTTCACGATTAATAACTTATTTTACTTCTACTATCGACACAACTATGAATAAGCCATGATTCTAAATGCAGATACTACTTTTATGCGTTCTTCAGCAGAACAGATTCTGCCAACTGATTTTCAGTTGACATTTTCAGACTTTTCTTTACTACTCGGTATCGTTTTCGAGGTTGTCAAGTAAATAAATTTTAGGTGGGGTTCCTCGACAATTTATGTTCAATATACGTAATGCAAAGTGTTCGGACATTTTATTTTGTCTCTCAAGCACAACTGTCTATCCACAAAACGTCGATAAAATGTTTGCCGTCAACTCAGTTTTCGTCACAAGTGTCACTACTGCAGTGAAGTTTCATATTAAATTTTTTCGTCAAATTTGCAGTGAATTAGAAGTCAGAGAAGCTTAATGCTTTTTAACTGTCTATAAAGAAGCAAGAAAACCTCATGTAACGCCTAATTTATTTGTAGTGCGTGAGAGGAACAAAATACTTCAGGATTAGCCTGCTTTGTTCGAGGCCTAATCGCACGAAAATATCCAGCAGTTGGGCGGTCACGAAAACGCTCAAAGCTGCGATTAGACGAAGAAACTTCGCGGCGATCAGCGAAATCCCTGTAGTGTGGACAGATTTTTGTGGTAGTCTGGACGTGGCATTAGACGATCTACCGGAGGCAAATTTGCCGCCGCAGAGAAAACTTAACACCGTCATTTTTGATGGCCAGCTAGGCCTAGTTTTTTGGCATGAGTCACATCTTAGTCAACCCACCAAACTCCCTACAAAAAATTATGAGCATTGCTCAACTCCTTCGACCATTTTTTGAGTGGACAGACAAATATATATATATATAGATACATCCTCACAGCAGAACTTGAGTATATATAGATACATATATATGAACTATGAACTATGTATATGAACTATATATATATATGAACTATATATTCATATATATGAACTATACATAGATACATATATATGAAGCACTATCCTAAGGCAAATTACAAATAATGAAAAGAAAGTCGACAGTAAATTAAAATTTAACGTTTCGGAAATTTCCTCCCATCATCAGAAATTTTGAATAAAAACTACAAAAGATGCCTAACAAAATTTTATTTTTGATGACCTAACTTTTGAAATGTGCTAATAGGGTGGGACCTAAACGGCGAATGACCATGGTGCGCTATGGGGTTCTTATGTAAGCGTTGGACGGTAAGGGACGGTACTGTCCAACGCTTATATAAGAACCCCATATCGCACCATGGTCATTCGCCCTTGAGGTCCCACCCTGTTAACGCATTTCAAAAGTTAGGTCATCAAAAATAAAATTTTGTTATGCATCTTTTGTAGTTTTTATTCAAAATTTCTGATGATGGGAGGAAATTCCATAAACGTTAAATTTTAATTAACTGTCGCATATCTTTTCATTATTTACGTATATATAGTTATATATTTACAAATATATACTTAAATCTTCAACGAAAACCTTATCGCCTCTCTCACTTCTTTCGCGGGTGATAATAATAATAATAATAAAAGAAAATGTGATAGAAGTTTGGTACATGGAGCTGCAAATTAGTCATTTTACCTTAGAAAAGTCAGCGTCCAAGAATCCAGCGTGGAACACCCGAGGAGCCATAACTGCACAAACAATTACAACTTTAGGAACACGTTTGACTAGCCACCAAAATTAAGATTTCGAAATTTGACTTGTCCGTAACTAGAGGCAGGCACGCTGGTTTCAGGCTTTGGCCTTCAATCTGTTATGCCTGAGACTGCCAACAGCTCAACATACCCGCAATGCTTCCAATGCCGATGCCACACGCTTGTCAAAAGAACGAGCATCGGCATCTTTTCGTCCGAACGTTATGTCGAACTCTTGTAAACACCGCTTTGTGATTGCCAAGAAACGGTGTAAAAATGTTTATCGTCAGTTCAGTTTACTCCGCAAGTGTTGTTAGTTAACTTTTGGACGTATCTTTATATATGGAGGGATTTATAACTCAAAATTCTTTGCAAGTGTGTGCTATTTAAATAGGGAAATCTGCGCATTCGGACGAAAAGATGACGATACTCGTTCTTTTGGCTAGCGTGTGTCATCGCCATAACACTTGAAATACGATTAAAAGTGGCAAGCCAAAATTTTGGACAAATCAAACCTTGACGGTTAATTTCACTGTCCATTCGAACGTTTCCTATTCTTCATACTTCAAATGCATTCAATGGAAAGCGGAATATTTATTGACAGGTTGAATATGATTAAAATATCCATTGAATTTTACTTCCTACTGAGGCTAAAAGTGTTCCCTTTATTCGTCTCACTCTCTCTTCACTAACTCACATAGATAATTAGATACTAAGCTGTGCATTTGCTTTCAGCAATCTATTTAAACCTCTGTACTCATAATATCTAATCTAATACTAAGAATGACCGTCGTGTGTTTATATATTTATATGTTTGGTGTCACGCTCTTAACGAAATAGATAGGCGGAAATTAGCCCAGGTTGGAGGCTCTGGTGCTCCTCTCAAGCT
>LQNS02277275.1:22971535-22983130 GCA_001587735.2 Parhyale hawaiensis | reverse complement strand
CTTGTACAGCAATATGTTATCCCATCTCTACGATCATCACCAAACCAGCCAGCAATTTTTATGCAGGACAATGCCCCGTGCCATACTGCAAAGAAAGTGAAGGAATATTTTGGGGAAGAGAAAATGGAAGTCATGAAGTGGCGTGCCCCAAGCCCGGACCTTAATCCAATTGAAACTTAATGGAAAATTATTGGTGACAATGTAAGAGAACGACAACCATCAACAGTAAAGGATTGATTTAATAATAATAATCTGTGAACTAAAATTTAAGAGGAATGGAACAAAATAGCTCCAGAGTTTTGTTAGAAACTTGTGATGTCGTGTGCTAAAGTTATTGAAAATAAAGGCTTAAGTACTCCATACTAAATGTTCTAAACCTAAAATTGACCATTGTTCCATGTTATTTGTTTGTAAAATTGTATTTAGAGACGATCGTTCTCTTATTTTGCTCTGTTCAATTTTTGTTATTGTTTGTTAGATTGCTCTAATGTATTAAATATAGATATGTTTGTCCTGATATTTTGTGGAAATATGTTGAATACATTCCTTAAGGCCCCATCAAAAGATTCATTAACCTACTCTACATGGTTAACCTTTATTTTCAAGAAAAAAAAATCGTTCTCTTATTTTGCCCGCTAGTGTAAATCCTGATCATATCTACACGAGTGGTATTCTTATTCACATCGCAACAATTTTATTCAGTTTGATTACTCATAAACTTAAACTTTTCAAATGAAGTAGGGGGGATTGATCATTAGGTTCCTATTTGAAGAATTTTTTCATATCGTCCGTCAGGCCGCCACACGATACGTCAGCCGTTCCAGTGTTCCGCCTGGCTGGGCGGCGGTCAGCCGAGCAGGCGCAGCCCTCTCAGCCAGGTGGCGCGGCCGCCAGCCGGCATCTACCTCGGGGATTGAGGTGGCCTACCTCTCCATGCCCACTTGTGAAGTCCGCGGGGCAGGTTTTCTGGTGCCTACCTCCTCCGACTTCACTTGAATAAGCATCGACACCATCACTCCCGGCGAGCTTTGATTCGTATATAATATACCCTTCATTCAATTGGCTAAAAGATTTCAAAGTTAGAAAAAAATCGAGAAAAAATTGAAAAAAAAAAACTTTTACCTGCAGGGTATGGGGACACACTTGGCATTTTAGTAAAGTGTCCTCTCCCATTACCTGTCTGATTGTACTAGGGTTCCGGATCTTGTCATGGCGTCAAGTCCATAACACCCCTCTTAAGACAGAAGGGAAGTTAGAAAAAATATCTGAAATTCTACCTGCAGGGTATGGGAACCTACTTGACTTTGGGTCCAAAGCTTGCTTAGGCTTTCAAAACCCTAGACCCGGACTTGGGAGTTGGGTGTCCTCTCACACTACCTGCCTGAGAGATTTAGGGCGCGGGGTCTTGTCATTGCGTCAAGACCCTTGCTCCTCTCAAGACTGCAGAAGTTGAAAAAAATGCGTTAAGAATTTAAATCAAACTCATGCTCTTCCCCATCGGTTCAACCAAGAGGTCCTGGTCGCTCTAAGTCCTAATTAATATCTGTGGTGTGGCCCAGAGTAGCAGCCATTTAAAGAGAACCATGTACTCTCGAGATGGGTTGGAGTACATCTGCCAACCTCAAGAACGATCCTCACGGCATTTGATGGTGTGACTCCCTTGCTCGTAAATAGTTGCGTTCATAGTTCAAATTAGCTCCTACATAAAGGGTCGAACTGACTAGCAAGACTGCTCCAACACCGTACAGTGGCGAGCGTTACACTTCCCATTTTCAATATGCTTAGGCTAAATATCTTGTCGCTCCTCCCACGGACTGTCCATTTGGACCTTCCCTTGGTGTATAGGGTCCCGATCGCCCTGGCGTCAAACTCGCCACGCTGTGTACGTTCATCACTGTGCGTGCGTTCAAGTAAGCTTTCTTGCCGCGTCACAACCACCAAAACCCCTACAATAATCACTACCTAACCTTACCGTACCTAACCTAATCTGTGATACAGCAAGCAACACAGCATACGAGCTTAAACGCCGCCCGCACGCGCACAGAATAGTCGCCAACGTGAATAGCGCGTGGCGAGTTTGACACCTGTGTGGCCCGGCCGACTAGAATGCTCAATCACGTTGTTTGCTTGACACGATACTAAAAACAGACTTCCACGGCTCCACAAATCTTGTCAAGCCTGGTCACCCTCACGCATTATTTAGCTTGAGAGGGCTCTCCAATTCTTGACTAGATGACAGTTCGGTTATTTGGACTTTACCAAGGAAAAAATTTACGCCTCATGACCACCTCTCTGGCTCAGACTTCAGGAATAAAATCCCTAAATCTCTGTACCCCATTAGAAATTCAACCATCATCACCTGCTGTGACTCCTTCAGACACCTCACTTTGCCTCTTACACCTCCTTAGGCTAGGCACAGTCCTAGCAGAATTCGACCGTCGATCACCACCGGCTTTGACCATGAAGTCATAAGACCAAAATAATCTCAGGTTACCAAGCCCCCGAGTATACACACCTCCTGTTGTTCCAACCGGTCTGATGCGGACTAGCAACTCAAGCCGTCATCACTTTTTCACATCTTCGGTCGCCGTCCCACCGGCGAGACAAGCGACGTGCAACGCGAAAAAATTTGTTGCATGACAAAATGTAACGGAGGGTACAGCAGTCCGCTGCCCCACCGCCGCAACTGCGATGCCTCGCAACACCCGTGCATTGCTGCAACACAACTCCTAACAATCGCATTGCGTCGCTTGTTGCGCTTTGTGGGGCCCCGGCTTTAACTCTACTTGACGACGCTGCATACGCCACTGATCCAAACTCTTATGTGTGGTTTATGCACTAATCCTTATCCTCGACATCCCGAATTCGACTGTCGTGTGCTAGGCACACTACCCACTCTGGCGCTCTGTATCTCGAACCTTACCGTCTCCTCCAAGGCTGAAACCAACCCCTGTATTACCCATAATAACCACTAGGGAGGACTCTCTCAGAGCGCTTTGTACTCTAGTCAAACTTATTTCCCATTCCGATCTAGAAACCCACTCGAGCCTTCCAAGCCCTAATCACCTTCAGTTAACTTTCAAGCCTTTTCCTGATAATTTGTATTTTGTATCATAACGCAAGTAAATCTAGTTCCTCTCTATCTTGGGGAGAAGCCATGATGTTCGCTCCACGGTGTCTCAGAGGGAAGTAGAACGGAGAGTAGGCTTGAGGCAGAACTGAATACAGTAATGTGTGGGTGTCACACTGGCTCCTCTTTGACGCTGTAATTTCCCTGAAACTTCCGAAGCCATTGTCTCGGACTCGCAGTGCTCAAAAGCCTTTCTCCTATAGCCTCCACATACTTCCAGGCCATATCGGATCCATATAATAAGGGCCCCATACCCGCTTAGGCGGCCTATCCAACCGCCTGAACTACCGGCCGGACAGAGAGGAATTAGATTTACTTGCGTTATGATACAAATTACAAATAATCAGGAAAAGGCTTGAAAGTAAACTGATATGTGAGATGAAAAACATAGTAGCTAGTTCATGAAGGTGAGTTTCAAAAAGTTTTGTTTCATGATTATATGCGGATACTTTGCCTGACTTGATAGACGACAAAACTTTCTCGTACTCTTTCTTGAAGGAGCTCCTCTAGTTGTTAAGTTTTTCGTGACTAGCTTTCTAGTTGCATCGCCGTCCTTCTCTTTCAATTTCTCAACAAGCCAACTAGCAAGTCATAGGTTGCATTTTTCTTTCTTGATCACTATATTCTTTTGACTTTTCACAGGAAAGGATTGTACTTATAAATTTCCATAAAGTCAGTCAAAAATTGACGCTCTTTCTCGGAAGTGCAGCTGGTGTTGTGTGCAAGACATATTGACGCTGTGTTGGCGAGATCCACACCACAGTTCTCTTAATATAGAAGTTATGTCAGATTTGAGTGTTTGCCCCAAACCCTTGAAACGTTCAGAATTGTGTCACGTCATTGTGGAAATACCAAAGATGCCTCGCTGCAGCAATCGCGTGACGCAATTGTGACCTCACAATTCTGAACTTTGCAAGGGCTTGTTTAAAACACTCAAATCTGACACCAATCTTCTATAAATGAACTGTGATCCACACTGACAAGCGTGGCCAGAAGGCCGCCTTTTTGTGCCCACACACGCTCAAACCGGCGTGAACGGATGTTGGCCGGATGGAAATTATCAAACAGTGCCAGATTCGCTCAGGCCGACTTCAGGCGGCCTGCACAGACCGCCTGAATTCCCCTACTACTACTACTACTACCCTCACACGCTCAGTTTAGCCTGAGCGTGTATGGGGCTCTTTACTCCCTTAAACCTTGAGCAGTAAGGCAGCTACCTCGAACACTCTGGTAGAGACCTGTGTTCCCGTCACCGAGTAATATGCTCCTTCCTTACCTTAAAAATGCAAATACCGGCCTTACGCGGACACAGTAAGTGACCTCCGCCCTCCCCTCTTCCCGCATACCTCCGAGAATCGTGTACTTTGTAATTTATGAAAAGTGATTTGTTTCTAACCGGCTTGGAATTACATATTGTACTTAGTCTCTGCCTTTACAATCTGATCTTTGGCCACTTCCTCGTCCATTTTACTCGTTCGGGCCTTAAAATAATATGTCCTAAACGGTGTCAAGTGAGCTGGAGATAAAAAAATATTCTTGCGATAAGCCGAAGGTGTCGGAACACGCCCTGTTTCTCACCATAAGCGAACTTGACACCGTGAATGCCTCCCACTGCTTCGTCGCGAGCAACTAGTTGCGTGGGCATGGAGAGGTAAACCAACTCAANTGTGTCACGTCATTGTGGAAATACCAAAGATGCCTCGCTGCAACAATCGCGTGACGCAATTGTGACGTCACAATTGTGTCACGTCATTGTGGAAATACCAAAGATGCCTCGCTGCAACAATCGCGTGACGCAATTGTGACATCACAATTCTGAACTTTGCAAGGGCTTGTTGAAAACACTGAAATCTGACAACAATTTTCTGTAAATGAACTGTGATCCACACTGACAAGCGTGGCCAGAAGGCCGCCTTTTTGTGCCCTCACACGCTCAAACCGGCGTGAACGGATGTTGGCCGGATGGCAATTATCAAACAGTGCCAGATTCGCTCAGGCCGACTTCAGGCGGCCTGCACAGACCGCCTGAATTCCCCTACTACTACTACTACCCTCACACGCTCAGTTTAGCCTGAGCATGTATGGGGCTCTTTACTCCCTTAAACCTTGAGCAGTAAGGCAGCTTCTCCAGCAGCTACCTCGAACACTCTGGTAGAGACCTGTGTTCACGTCACCGAGGAATATGCTCCTTCCTTACCTTAAAAATGCAAATATTAGCCCGACGCGGACACAGTAAGTGACCTCCGCCCTCCCCTCCTCCCGCATACCTCCGAGAATCGTGTACTTCGTAATTTATGAAAAGTGATTTGTTTCTAATAGGCTTGGAATTACATATTGTACTTAGTCTCTGCCTTTGCAATCTGATCTTTGGCCGCTTCCTCGTCCATTTTACTCGTTCGGGCCTTAAAATAATATGTCCTATACGGTGTCAAGTGAGCTGGAGATAAGAAAATATTCTTGCGATAAGCCGAAGGTGTCGGAACACGCCCTTTTTCTCACCATAAGCGAACTTGACACCGTGAATGCCTCCCACTTCTTCGTTGCGAGCTACTAGTTGCGTGGGCATGGAGAGGTAAACCAGCTCAAGCCCTCCCCCCCCCCATCCGAGGTAGACGTCGGCTGGCTGGCTGCCGTGCCACCTGGCTGAGGGCTGCGCCACCACGGCTGGCCGTCGCTCAGCCTGGCGGAACGCTGGAACGGCTGACGTGCCGTGTGGCGGCCTGACGTACGATCTGAAAAATTCTTCAAAAAGTAAGATAATGATTAATTCCTTTTGAAAGGTTTATAGAATAATCAAATTGAATAAAATTGTTGCGATTTGAATAAGAATACCACTTGCGTAGACATGATTAGAATGTACAGAGCAGAAGGATCCCCCGGGCTAAGTCCTAAACGGTGTCAAGTTTACTTATGGTGAGATATGAAGGGCGTGTTCCGGCGCCTTCAGCTTGTCACAAGCATATTTTCTAGCCTGTATCATATGGCTAATCATGCATTCGAATATGGGTTCTTAATTTCCTACGTTCGTCGAAGGTGCTCAGCGTACGTATCTTCTGTGTTTCGTAGTTAACCTGGAAGTTCATTGCTCGTTTTTTTTCAGCTGCCAGCCACTCCCAGAAAGGCTCCCACAACGACAAGAGAGATCTTGTTCGGTACGACGAGGACTTCTTCGGGTAAAAAAGGTTGAGTAACGCAGCCTTTCTTCGCACTCCATATGTAAATAGGAACTAGTATTTCGTTTCGTAAGGTGCAAGAAGAAGAAGAATTGGTGCACTTTGCGATTCACTTTTGTTTGTGAGTGAATTCGTGCGGGTTACCTTCATTGAAACGCACTGTATGGAAAAAATGAAAATAGATCACTCTACGTCAGGAGTCACTTGAGCTAAGTGAGGAAGAGGCCTTTGGAAACGTGGCCGCATGGTTCTTGTATGTTGCAATGCTACGGTTTCTTCTTCAAGTCATCCATTTTGAGCGACATAAGCTCATCCGGTTATAGTTTTAACTTGTTTGAAACTTTTGTCGTTAGAAGACTTCGCTTCACCACTTTGTATCGAGTTTCAGCCGTTATTCGTAGACCATTTATACTTGATACAGCCAAAAACCCCGATTCGAAGTCGTGAATTACAACACTCAACAAACATTGGCGCTTGTTGCTATATTTGCAGCCAACTGCGGTCCTCATCAGGTGGAGGCTACGGGAGCTTATGGGGCGCTAAGTAGGAATAGTCGAAAGATGGGTTAGAAGAAAGATAGCAGGAAATGCCAAGTTTGCCCAGTGGTCGTTAGAAGGGAGATGCAAGCAAATAAATGGCTGACGGCTTGCTCTCCCACAAGATAGAGTGGGAAAAGTGGGGAAGTGGCAAGCCCGATTCTACAGTATGTCTGTAGGAGACGATGACCACACAGTACCGCGACCGTAACTGCGATAGCGTAGTGCGGAAAGAGTGAGGCAAGGTTAATTCAGTGGGAGAGATGGGAGAGGGAGGGATGCCCGAGCACTTTGTTCACCACGAGACCGCCGTTGAGACTAGTAAAGCTGCTTGAATTAGATTGTGTCACTCGAAGGGAGCGAATTAAAGACACGTGCCCTAATGTTACTTCCTTATGCTTACTTTCTGCTGGTAGACCCTCCACTACACCATGAAGTCAAGGCGAGTTTTTATTTTATTCTCTTTTTTGTCTACATTCGCCGATATATCCTTCATTACGTGAAACATACCGTATATAATTTGTATATAACTGTAAAATAAATAAGTTGATAAGTTAATATATGCTGGCTCGCGTTATTATATGTACATATGTGTTAAAGTGTACGTTCTTTGATAAATAGTAGTGCAGTAGGCTGTATGTACAGTAGCTATGTAGAATTTCCTGTCTCCTTACTGTGGATGCATAGCGAGCACATTTGGTCGTGTAGAAATTAACGGCTTAAGAGTAGCTGATGAAATGTTTTCTGTTCTGTTATAATGAAATTAAATTTCCCTTAGACATGAATTACCTATTTACTCGTATTCATGTCTGCCACGCCTTGATCTGCCTAGTCCCTCCGCTGCTATATTGCGAGGACATTTTATTATAGCAAATAATACCGTGCTCTTTTTGATAGTGGTGTAAGCATTTGGCATTAGTATACATATGTAATAATTAACTCCTACTGACGTAGGAAGTAGTAATATTTTTTCTTTATGGAATGAAAAATTGTGTAGCCTTTTTTGGATCATTCATGATTTGTTTAACATTCCTTTGTTTCATTTCCCCGAGACGAAAAGGGCAGAAGAAAAATTGGATGTGAGCATCCAGTGCTTCCCTAGCAATAATCTCTGCAGTTTCCTTCCGTTCGGTACTTTTCGTCTATTTTCGGTTCTGTGACGTCATCACTCCCCCTCCATACCTCTGGGAGGTGCTACTCTATATAAGGCGGCCTGGAGCCGGTGTTCCTCAGATCGTCCGGGTAGGAGTGATGACGGACGAAGGTTTGACTGCGCGTGTGGGAGGAGGAGGAGGATGTCCTCGGCTAACACAATTTTTCATTCCATAAAGAAAAATATTGCTACTTCCTACGTCAGTAGGAGTAATTTTTCCTTTGTCATTTCAAAATTGTGTCAGCCTCCGGGTTAGCCTTCGCGATTTCAGACCCTGCCTTCGTCCGAGGTAGAGTATGGGAAGGAGGAGCAGTCAATTGGGAAGTAAAAGAAAGGACAAAGAAATCCCTTCTATCCCGAGAGGAAAACGTCCCAAAAGCAGAGATAAGAAGTTCTAAGAGTATATACCGTAACAGAGACTTGTCTGAAAAAACAAAGCAAGATAGATACTAATACCTGCTTCTTTCCGCAACATAGAAAGAGGACGTCAGGTGACGCTAACCATCTTGGTGGATCCACAGTCGAGAGTGTGCAACAGAGTGCCCATATCCTCGCGAGTCATGACTGACTGGCGGGTAAGTATGAGGGCCCACTAGCGAGATTGGGGAAGAAGCTGCGAGGCACCCCCCGGAGCTGGAAAGATGATTGAGCGACTCTTGGTGGGACTGGCATGTTGCTACCCACTAAAGGAAAGGGAAGTCCGGGGACGTTGGGTTGCGAGGTTAGAACAAGAACCCGAGCGGTGGGGAGGACGGCTTGTCGTCTGTGGGCAGGGCTTGATGTGGGTGGTAGTAGCCAATACGCTCGCTCCCTTGCTGGAGGCACGGGCAAGTAAGACAGATTTGTGGGACGAAAGTTGTGGGGCTAGTTGTTTCGATGCCCCTCAGGAACTGTTGGTTTGGTGGGTTGTGGAGGAATTGGTCTCTCGAGGGTGGGGTTGATCCTGCATGAGAGCGTGGGTTCAGGAGCTAAAAATGTGACCAGCAACGTGTGAGAAGCTGCAACCTCTGTCAGGATTGAGGAATACGAGATACTTCATCTGGGGAATCTTCTGTGAGACTAAGGCTTGGCCTATACTAAAGGAAGGAGCCACTTCAGTGGAAGGAGAACTCAGGGACCAGTGCTCCCGTCCCGATCGAGGGTGTAATCACGGCCATCTGGACCGGATGTGGGAGAGGTAGAGAAAGCTACTGTTTTGGTGTGTTGCCACTAAATACATTAGCAGCCTGACTCCGGCCGTCTGGTTTAGTGTTCAGCAGAATCCCCCCCCCCCCTCTCTGCCAGCGGATGGACTAAAGGAAGGAATTCTCGTAGAAATCACCGTATATGTAGTTGGAGAGGCGAGAGAAAAAGTTAAGACGGGTCGAGTTGACTGTGGTCAACGTGTAAAGTCTCTGGCCGTTATGAGAAAGGAAATGCCTCGTGGGAATCTCGTTCCTAAAGAGTTGGGTGTTTGGTATGCCTTTTCCCTTTCAGCCACGAGGGGATGTCCACCTGCAGTAAGACCGAAGCGGGAGCCTAGTGAAGGGGTCCCACCTGCTTCACAGCGGGTCCGAGGATCCACGGCCAAGGCGCCTGACTTGGGTAATAGACAATTGGAGTTTGTTCGTCCCTGGCCAGGGCCGATCAAGTTGTAGAGGTAAGTAATAACAGGGGTAGCAGGTGGAGCAATAGTCAAGAGGGAGAAGAGTGAGTTCGAGTAGCTGAGGAAGAGAAGTGCCTAAGCGTTCTTTCCGGTTGAGTCTGCTGAACTCCGAGTCAATTGGTGTTCGACACTTTTGTGGATTTCATCCACTTATAAGGAAACCGAACCTCCGTAGCATTACTGCGGTGGCGGAAAATGCCCCCAATCGGTTGTTGAAGCGGCTTCTTTTGGGAAAGTAGGGTGATTTAGTGACGGACCTACGACCTAAACCGAGCATGAAGAGTAGAATTCGAAGAGAGCCAAGCTATGGCGTTAAGGGACGACAACTTCGAGTTCTACCTTTGCTAGTGGGGGTCTGTGTCCTGTAAAATTATAGAGGTCATTCATGCGGTATTGAGGCCAAGATCGCCTGAGTAGAGACGTTCCATCGTCGGACATCGAAGTGTTGTTAAGGTAGTTGAATGATAACGAGGCTAGAGTCCCGTGATCGGTAGGAAGCTAAGGAGCCGATGGTGGCAAACCAGCTGGGAGAAATATTCCTGCGAGCAAGGAAGCCGGAGAGGGGAGTATCTAGGTCCAAGGGAGCCCCTTTCTTATGAAGGTGGGTGGGCCCGAAGGCTCCTTGCTACTCTGGTTGGGTCCTCCGAAGTCGGGTCTTCGGAGCGACTATCTTGGTGGGTGGTGAAAGATCTCGTTTGCTGCAAGGGCGTCGTTGTTTGCGGGACCTTGCGCTGGGGATGTCAGGAATTTGGTGGTACAGCTCCGTGATAGGAGTGGTTACTGGCAGACCTGTCTCTCGTGGAGAGGGGCGTGTGTTACCTCTGGGGAGGTCTCTGTGATGATTGTCGAGAGTGCGGCCTCTTACGTGTTGGGACCTTTAACCACTCGTGGCGGAAAGGGTTTGCTAATTGTAAAGGAGTCAGGTAGGTTTGAGGGTGCCGCTTCAGGGGATCGAATCGACATGGTTCAGGGCTCGTGGTGCCAGGAGGAAAGGCCGACGACATCCATGATTTAATTATACTAAAAATCTGTGGACCTTGTTTGCTTGTTCATTTACTTGTGTCTTGTTTGACTGGGCTTCTTCGCTTAGACTGGAAGAAATTCGAGAGATGAATGAAATGACAGGTACCTAGGCGGCAGGAGATTAACTGTATCTGTGATACGGAAATTAAACCTGATCTCGCTTGTAAGGACGGGCATGCTGGAAATATAACTGAATTATATAAATTGATTTTGCTTTCAGCTTGGGAGTTGACTATTCGTTAGAGAAGCAAAAGATCTGTTGATAGTGAGCCGTATGGGCTGCTCCTTGACGGGCAGGAAGGACAGCCGAATAACGTGTGGTCTTTGACAAGCTAAATAACACCTGCTTTAGTGCGAAAGCAAAGCAGACGTGAAGACAACCTAACGGCTCTCGGGTCGTCTAGTAACATATATTTCTCATTCTGAAAAGGACCCCTCACAAGGGGCGTTCTGCTGAGCTGATAAGGAGTCGAAGCTGGTGGAATTGCCTATGGCAAACCGTGCAGTCCCCTGCCGAGACTATTACCCGCTAATCAAGCGAAATTTGCGCGAACTATGGCAGTCCCAGTGGCTGGCCCAGAGAAACAATAAATTACGAAAAATCAAAGAAACCGTCCGACAGTGGCACTCGTCCAATAGTGACGACCGTTGAATGGACGTTGTACTGTGCCGCCTGCGTATTGAGCACACGAGACTTACTCGTGACTATTTGCGAGCGGGGCTCCCGCAGCCCTATTGCGACGATAGCGTCGTACCTCTCGCAGTCTTATATCTGATGGCTGAGTGCCCTACCATCCCCAACGAGCGGAGGGTCTGCTATCCGGACCTTTATGGACAGGATGCTGACTCCATACTCCGGGGAATGCTGGCTGAGGGGCCCCGAGGCCAATTTAACAGAGATGCTCTTAAGACCTTCCTTATTAGATGTGACCTCT
>LQNS02277275.1:22953021-22965007 GCA_001587735.2 Parhyale hawaiensis | reverse complement strand
GCTGATTGTGAGCCACCTTTTGAAATATTTGTAGCATGGCAACCTTCTTTCAGCTCATCAATTTGGGATCCACTGTGGGAGATCTACGGAAGATCAGTTGCTGCTCACCTACTCAGACGTTGTGCTTTGCTTGGAGGATCGTGAGAGTGTTGATGTTGTCTGAATTTCTCGAGTGCATTTGACTGAGTCTGCCATTCCGTGTTGCTTAGGAAGTTGGCTGATCTTGGAGTGAGTGGTGTTCTCCTGCCTTGGATTGCTTCATTTTTGACTGGTCATACATTTCAGGTGTGTAACGAGGGCTGTTGTAGTGGTGATCTACCGGTGCTTAGTGGTGTCCTTCAGGGCTCAGTTTGGGACCTTTGTTATTTTTTATTTATGTTGATCCTCTGGTGTCCTTCTTGTCTTGCTCAGTCAAGGTGATTGCTGATGATTTTAAACTGTGTCTTATCGCAGAGGCTCCATTGATGGAGGCCACATTTTGCAGAGAGATCTAGATGGTCTTTTTGGGGTTGTCAAGTTGTGGAATTTAGTGTTGAATCCTGAAAAATGTGCCGTGATAAGGTTCTGCCATGGATACAATTTGGTGGAGTATGCAGCATGTCCCTACCTCCTTTAGGAATTGGTGTTGAGAGGTGTTAATTCTCACCGGGACTTGGGAGTTGTTGATTCGGACTTGAAGTTTCATGCCCACATTAGACAGGCAGTTAGTAAAGCATCTGCTGTTGTGAATGAACAACTTGTTAAGATCCACTGTGTGTAAGAGCCCTGATTTCATGCTTGCACTTTATGTGGCACATGTGAGACCTACCTTGGATTATTGCTCAGTTTTTGGAATACAGGCTACATTGGTGATCTGAAGCTGTTGGAATCTGTTTTACAAAAATGGATCAACTTTGTGGAGGGTTGTAGGGATCTAAGTTATGGTGACAGACTTAAGAAGTTGAACCTTTTTTCTGTTATGGGCAGGTTGCTGCGTACAGACTTGATCAAGTGTTGGAAGGTTCTTTCAGGTAGCTAATGTGGGTACTGCTGACATGTCTGTGCTGTTTTTGAGGGCTGGGGATGGAGTAACCAGGGGCCACTGGATGAAGTTGGTGCGTCCATATTTTGGCTCAGAAATAGTGTGTAGGTCGTTTCCTTCAAGATGTGTTAAGCAGTGGAATGCACTGCCAAAGGATGTTGTGTCAGCCAGCTCTTTGGTGGTGCTCAAGAGAAAACTAGCTCACCATTTGGGTGATGTCTTGTATGAGTATATGTAATGCTGATTATTATTCGTTTTGCTTTTTTATGGTTTCCCTGTTGATTTTTCTGGTAGCAAAACCGCGCACCTTCCAGCTGAGTTCTTTGGGGGCTTGTAATGTGTGCTTCCTTGTGCCGGCGCATGGGGCTGTGCTTGCCTCCTTGGTCTGGGGCTCCCTTCCTTGGGGTTGCCCTGGCTGCGGGAGGCTGCAAAGGTGAGATACAAAGGTGAACTCTGAATTTGTGCCAAGTATGAGGAGCACTGTACTGTGTGTGTCATAAAAAGTGCTTGAGGTACTAGCTTTTTAGTAGGTAGGTAGTCTAGCTATTTCTGAAGCAAGTACTGGTAGGTACCTTAGCTTTCATATTAAGACATGCGCCTCCTGGCATTTGTGAGGTGAAAACTTATGAAAAGTTAATCGGGAGCTGATGAATTTGGACCCATTGTTAACATACCAGCCTGCTGTGCACAGCACAGTCACCTCATTGCAGCAAAAAATTTCTCCTTCACTACAAAAAAAGTTGAAGTAAATTTTTTCCTGAGCCCCTAGACATTTTTGATCATAAGTCTGGTGGAAGAATGCAAATTTATATGGTACAATATGACAATCTAAAATTATTCATCTTCTAGATGTTATGTTTAGTGTTTGCTATATCAGTAGGTACCACAGCGTAGTTCATCCCTTCATTTAAAATTTATATTTTGATTATAAGCTTTCATTTTGCATATTTTTACAAATTTCATGCAATTTTCACTATATAACATACTCTAACCTGATCTAACCCATGGCTTTGCTAGCTAATGTAAGGATATTTTATCATGACAACCAAATAGATGATGTCACTCCATAGCCAGTAAATGGAGTCAACCCTCTTGGATTGTAGAATTTACAGATGCTTAGCTAATTAACTCTGTGATGTCATACATTTAGTTGTTACATGATGAAATAATCTAACACACTGTTCTCCTCTACCAAAACTTATGACTCCTAAACACTCAACATTTTATTTAAAAAGAAGATACCCTGCCACACATAGCTTTGACAAATAACTAGAGACTGGCTTATAGGTACCTCAGTACCTATCTAGGCCTACCTTTCTCTAAAGGGGACCGTACACCCAAAAACTCTTCCAATTATCAAAATTAGTTTTTACCACTAAGCATTAGCTATACGTCAGACGGACTTGGAGCAATATTTTAGACAGTCACTGTAACCCTAAGTGGGTAGAATTGGGGTGAGGGGGGAGGGGTGATGCTTTTTTGTAACACTTCATTGTGTTACTTGAAAACTTTTTTATTAATCCTTTATTGATCCTTATTAAACTTGGCAAAAATATGTAGAATTAGAAAAAATGGGGGTGTGACTCCTATACTTTTTTCAATTTTCGCCATAGAAAATGAGTTCTTAGCAGAAAACGGTTTTTGCTTTTTCTTCAAATAACTCGTTTTCTATTGTGGAAATATAAAAAAATGCATGAGTCTAACCCACATTCTCTTCCAATTTTACACATCTGTACCAAGTTTCATCCAAATCGGTACATAAATAAAAAAATTTCTTCTCGGTCACATTTTTGAATTTCACCACAAAAAAAATCCCAACTGAAGATTTCCAATTTGATTTTTCATTTATGCACCAATTTGAATGAAACTTGGTACAGATATGTAAAATTGGAAAAGAATGTGGATTAGACCCTTATACTTTTTCCCCATTTTCATCATAGAAAACGAGTTATTCCAAGAAAAAAAAACCGAAGCACAGACTCTACTAAAGTTTATTTTTCTGCCTCTAAACCCTACTTGTCCTACAGTTTTTAAGCTACAGAGATGATTTTGGTCTTAAACAAAGCAGTTGATTATCTAAAACTTCTCACTTGGGTTTTCTGAATTTCGATTTAGGAAACAAGTGTTTGCTAACATTTTCAAAAAAAATTGGAAAAAATTCATCAGTTTTCTTAATTTTGTCAAAAACTAATTTGAAATTCAAAAAAAAAACAAGCAAGAAGTTGTAGGGAATACAATTCCGCTTTGGTTGATACCTAAATCATCTCTGTTGCTCAAAAACTGTAGGACTAGTTAGATTTT
The DNA here is from genome assembly GCA_001587735.2 of Parhyale hawaiensis. NCBI lineage: Eukaryota > Metazoa > Arthropoda > Malacostraca > Amphipoda > Hyalidae > Parhyale > Parhyale hawaiensis. Next base: position 22,961,685 of record LQNS02277275.1, on the reverse strand, counting down.
CCCCCGTCACCCCTTTTTTACTGTATTGATTCAATAACTCGTTTTCTATAGCAAAAATGAGAAAAGTACAGTAGTAAAAAAAAATTTTATTTTACTTATGTGTACAAAGTTTCATCCAAATTGGTCCAATGAAGAACTTTTTTGGGGGTGTATGGTCCCCTTAATACCTAATAGGCCTAGCTAATACTTAATTATCTTCAACCTCTCTAAGTTTTTGGAGTGACATTCTATCCTTATGTTACTTCAACCATGATTCTAACCTAATCTAATTGATTATAACTTAATTTGCCTACATGATTGTAAAATGATCTAATCCATTTTTACTAGTTAACAAATAGAAACCTAACCTAATCATTTCCAACATAATCCACCTAGCTTTCAATTGCAGTGTGATGGAAGTACATCGTGTTGAAGTGCATTGTTGTACTGATTGGATACTGGTAACTCTGAGCTTAGCATTTCAATATCTCAAACACTAGCTAATAATTCCTAAAGCTAATCACAATCAGTTTGAAACTCTCTGATAGAAGTGAGCGCCTCATGCCCGCTGCTGCTGTGGTGATGACAGCTATTACCCAGCATAGCCTACATGTTCAGTTCATAATTATCTACTGGTATAATGATCTAAAATGCTTGGGTTTACTACCAACAGTGTTCACTATGGTGATTCTTTTGCAGCGGAAAGCTCTACAGCAGCTGCGGACCCCTAAGCCAGACGTTGAGCAGAGCCCTCAGAACAAGCGACCTTTGGAAGCTAAGGATGCAAAAGAGATGGCAAAGAAGCTCATTAAGTCTGGTGCTATTAGGGTCCCCGAGAAGCAACATGCCAACAATGAGAGGACAACTTTCAAACGATCTATGGTATGAAAAATATTAAATTAAAGGTTTTGCATAAGGTAGGTAGCATTGCTGACTTACAACATCTGCAAATTGTGACTAATGGGATGACACTCCTGACCAACCACCAAGGTTCTTACTTTAGTCAAGTGCTTAACTACTTTATTACCTCCGCTAAGGAGGTTTTGTTTTCGTCAGGTTTGTCCGTCTGTCACCAAGATAATTCAATAAGTTATTGACAGATTTTGACGAAAATTACAGGGATTGTTAGGTATGTTAGGAGGAACAGATGATTAACTATTGTGAAGATCCGTCGATCTTTTTATTTGTTTGTCTGCCTCATTTTTCTCTATGCCATAACTCAAAAAGTTATAGGCGGATTTTCATGAAATTTATATGAATTGTTAAGTTTATTACAACAAGTAAATGACCAAATTTTTGTGATGGTCTGTTAGTTCGTTCATATGTTTATCCCTGTGTTTGATTTTATGCTTCTTAGCGCAATAACTCAAAAATTGGTGAATGGATCTTTTTGAAACTTACAGGAGTTGTTAGCAATATTAAATGACATAAATGATTAAATTTTGGTGCAGATCCGTTGATTCATTTGCATGTTTGACTTATGTTTGTCATAATATTTGTAAGCAATATAACTCAAAAAGTTATGAATGGATCTTCAAAGAAATTACAGAAACTGTTAATACTGTCAAAAGGCACAAATGCTTTAATATTGGAGTTGATAAAAAAATCATGATTTCAGAGACAATTTGAATTTTTCGTAACCGTTGCCTTACTTGGCGGAGTTATGCGCTCTCTGAGTGCTCTAGTTTTTATGTTTGTGATCTGTGCATCATTACCACAGAACATCATATTCAAGACCATTGTCACCCAAAAGGGTGTGTTGGCTTCTATGTCATGAGCCCTGTTACCTTGAAAGCTATAGAGTGGACCAGGGTGACCTTTAGGATGCCCTTCACTTTGCTTGTAGAAACAGTTTTTAGTGTTAAGTCAACTGCTTCTAATTCTAAGATACAAAGAAGAAAATTTGTAATGTATCAGTTATCTTCCATTCTGATTTGAGGTTTAGTGCCCAGAATTTTAAGATGCTGTTTTTGCTGAAGCACCGACATAAGTGCCGAGTTAGGTTACACACTGATCAAGTATATCCAAAGAATTCACATTTTTGCTATCTCTCAGAAATTCTTCAACAGTCGTCAGTTCTAGTCGCTGCAAAACCAGGTAGGTATCCTACCTACACAATTGTCCTTGTGTAATCATGAAGCACTATTGGCAGTGACATCTTACAGTGATTTACATTTCTACATGGGCACAGGCCAAGTCTGTGGTAGGTATGATCCCTAAACCACTAATGCACAAGGTAAACCTTTATGCCTAATAGAAATAGCACATCTTTTTACATGCCTGTAGTACTAGGTATTGCTGAAATAAATAACCCATTTATTCATAATTTAAGCATGGTGTTACTAAACTCTAATGATTTTTATCCGGTGTTGCTAATGTACATGTTGGTCCATTAGCTTGACGCAATACAATGTGTGCTTTTCTAGTGTGGTTGCGGTGTTGAAAAAATTATATTCTAGTGTGATTAGTGTGTCCAGGTAATTTTCAAAGCCCCGTAAAGCATGCACTGCCAAAATGATAGCTGAAAAACCTTGTTATTTGCTATCTAGCATGGCAAAGTCTGTAGCTACTACCGTAGAATGGGGTAATTGAGATCATGTGGGGCAATTGAGATCAATGATTATTGTGGCCTTGTTAGAGTACTTACACAAATCAGAACATATTTTTTAAATGCCTGGATTTGACACTTAAAAATATGTTCTGATTTGTGTAAGGACTCTAACAAGGCCACAATAATCATTGATCTCAATTGCCCCACATGATCTCAATTACCCCATTCTACGGTACCTAATTTTTGATGACCCTACCTGCTATAAAATTAAACTTTTGCAGGCAAGTGATTGTTGTTCCTGATCAAAATACCAGCAAAATCAAATTAAACCAGCTGAAATGAATACCTATCTAATGTCATCACTTTGTTCTATCCTTTTATTTGGCATATGATCGTAGGCCTATATGTTACCTATTTTCAGTAAAAGCAGTAACTACTACTACTTCTACAATAACATTTTTTTAACCACCAAATAAAGGGTTAACAATTGTCAGACCATTAGCTGTGTCCACTTCCAGAATCATAGTTTTATTGAATAGCTAAATTTTTTGCAACAGAAATCTCTGTTGACTTCCTATGTTTTTTTAAGGGCCTGGAGCGAAAGTTATCTGCTGCTGATAAGGCGCCTTCAGGGTACCAGCCCTTCAGTACCAGCCATCCTGAAGAGGAAGTTCATGAGTCTCGGCTCAATAAAGTCAAGGTATTAGTGTCTCCGATATTGGTTGAGTTATTTGTTACATTAAATTTAGGAGGTATTTGGGTTCTTAAATGCTTGAATTGCTGACAGAACCACTCTTTTCCCCTGTACTAATGCCTAAATTAAATGTAACTTTTTTTTTAAGAATAGCACGGCTTGTAACGTCCGCTGATGTATACATTGGGCAGAAAAATGTTGATGAACTGAATGCACGGTTTCTTTATTTTACTAGTTTTTGTAGCTTCCATATCGTAAAAGTGCATTGAAATTATAGCTACAATGAAGACCAATCAACGGTTACACTCACGTTCCTTTTGCTTTCTTGCGCAATGTAAAAACATCATCTTTTCGTTGTAGATTGGTTTGGTATGTGTATTTTGCTTCATTTCCTTGTGCACTCGTTTTGTATAGCTAGCCTTATTGAAATACAGTTTGCTCTATCCTGATGGAGCATAGCTAATTTTATGTTTTTTTCCGTGAATTTATTTCCTGTTGGTAGGTAGCTACACTCTTGCATATTCACATGCTTTGTACAATGTAAAGTCTCTAGCTGCGTATTTTGTGATGGAGATGGAACATAGCCCGAAATGTTCTGTTTATTGTCTTCAGACCATTTTGTTCAACCAGAATGCATCTTCTTTGTGCTTAATGTAAAGGGGACTCAACCATGTTCCATTGATTATCTTCAGGACCTGTTTGTTACCGGAGTGTAACAAATCAGTGAACTTGTTATCACCTTGTGCCTTCTCTCTGTTTTATCTAAATAGGGCATAGCCTATGCTATTATTTTTCAGAATAGGTTTGTGTAATGTAGAGGTATCAAAATGGGAACTGGTTATTGTCATGTAGCTTATGTGCTTGGTAAAAGATAAATAGAATAATATACAATCAATGGGGGAATAGGCTTGTACAGTATATACGGTTTATCTTGTGTCATATTTTTATTGTAATGTAAATAGGAGAGAATAACTGGTTGCTATTTTTCAGAACCTGTACGACAGTTTCGTGAGCGCTAGGGACCGTGGAGAGCGAGGTGAGGGTCGGGCTCCTGGCGGAGAAGACCCTGCCAATGCCAGCAGCCCCCTTACGCCCACTCGTGCTGGCGGTGGTGCTGGCAGTGGTCGGCCTCCTGCGTCAGGAGACAGTGCCAAGCCACGTTCTGGCCACACTATATACATCTTTGGCTTCAATATTTCTGAAGAGGTTATCAAGAAAGCCTTCAGCAGCTTCGGTAATATTCTCAACATTAGCATGGAGGTCGATAACAAGTGAGTTACCAATTTGGCATTTTTCATCCTTGGTCTTTACGTGGAGCGTGGCAGAAGCTAATTAACTATTGATCCCAAATGATTAGCGTGGCAGTAATATTCTCACAATGTCGAGCGAAGCTGTAATTATCTGGGTTATCCCATAAAAAATGTTAGCACTCAACTGTCATTCTTTGCTGATGAAGTGCCTCACTTTTTGATGTCGTTCCCTTACTTATATGTCAACATGGATCCTGATAGGTGCGTTCCCGTGACATTGCCAGCCTCTACAAGGTAATGTGGATGTCAGTTAACATGAATATTTTTCCGGATATATATCTTTGCTTTGTTTTTAATACCCACCACGAGCACCAGAAAAATCAAATTTCAGCGTATAATTGCCTCCGCCAAGGAGGTATTAATTTCGTCGGGGTTTCTCTGTTATTCTGTCTATCACCAAGATAACTCAAAAAGTTATGGACGGATTTTGACGATATTTACAGGGGTTGTTAACTTGTTAGGGAAGTTATAAGGAACAGATGATTAACTTTTGTTGAAGATCCGTCCATCCGTTTGTTATTGGTTTGTCTGCCTCATTTCTCTCAATACCATAAATGTTAAGGACGGATTTTTCTGAAATTCACATGATTTATTAGAAAGCTATATCGAGAAGAGTAAATAACCAAATTTTTGTAATGATCCGTTTGTTTGTTGGCTTGGTTCGTTTGTCACTGTTTTTAATTTTATGCTTGTTAGCACAATAACTCGAAAATAATGGATCTTTGTGAAATTTCTAGGAGTTATTATTAATGTTAAAAACCATAAATGATTCAATTTTGGTGCAGATCGGTTTGTTCGTTTGTATGTTTGACTCATGTTTATCATAATGTTTGTTAACAGCATAACTCAAAAAGTTATGAACGGATCTTCAATAAAATTGCACTGTTAATACTATCAAAAGGCACAAATGGTTAAATTTGGAGTTGATACTAAGAATATCATGGTTTCAGAGTCGATTTGATTTTTTGTTACCGTTGCCTTACTTCGCGGAAGTATACGCTCTCAGAGTGCTCTAGTTTGCTAATGAATTCGTTTTTATGTTTCATCTAATCGTCTTGCATGTTAAGCTGGTATAATTTTTTGAATGTCATCTATCATCAGTCAGTTATAACCTACAATGCATTTTGCACGGTATGTTGTTAGTAGGCTAATATTATTTGCAGCTGTGGCACGCTATGCATTTTATTGAGTAAAGATCTCTGGGACTGGACGGTATGTGAACTTGAATACCGATTAGCTATTCCCTATTGAAACGTACATAGGCCTATACTGCCCCGTTATTTCTGATTGCATGAGAGAATGTTAGAGTTCTACTGGTAGGAATATACATGTTACTTGATAGCGCGTGCCTAACTGGACTAAGCTAAATAAAAATTTTCCAGTTTGTGCAGTTCCACCTTAAGCCGCGTCATGAATCTCCTGCTCGGCTAGAACCGGAGTGTACAGGGGTTAGAAAAAGACATATGACAGAAAAAGTTTGATGAAAAAGAATCTGTTTTCCCTCATGACCTCTCTTTTCCCTGAATATTACAGGCCTGAACGCTGTTTAGCGTAACGACTGGACTTTCCTGCAGCACACGAGTCTTGTAAGGCTCAAGTTAGAAAAGAGTGAGATTGAGACCAGTGATTGGTTCAGGCATTGTCCGAGGAATCGTCATGCTCAAGTTATGCGTGTAGCCACCCAGTCGCAATACATACATGTATTATGAAACCTAAACTGTAGCTTCACATTTTTGTTGTACATTTCTGCTTATTGCTGACTCAAATGAAAAAACTTGTGAACGTGACTTTTTGAGAGTGTTCAGGACCTGTAGCAAAATGCTTTGTTGAGTCTATTGTTACTGCACATGACGTAGTGGGCACAGTTTTGGACTTGCCGTATGATAACTTGTGTTTTTTATTTCCAGTTGCGGTTTTGTCACCTTTGAAAAGGTGGATTCTGCAGAGAAAGCTATTGCTGAGGTAAGTTTATTTTTGAATTTTTTAAGGGAGAAGGGATTGAATATTATAAAGTAAATTTTGCATCATACTGCTTGGTTTATATTTGTACAGTAGATTTTTAAGATGCCAGTCAACCACAGTCATGCACGAAAGTTTGGTTGTCCTATCGACCTGAAAACTATACCGTATACATTTCTGTTCTACACACTGTGGTCGAGTTGATTATAATCATCTGCATAGCGTTAACTAGTCCGTCCAGAATTTCAATGGCCCACTTTCGACCGAGTTACAGGCAGTAATTACTCTCTGAGTACTTTGGATGGGCGTTAGGTTAGGCCAAAGGGTTAGATGCACAGATGCAACCCTCAGGGGCCATAGGGTTAGGTTAGTTAGATTCGCCCATTCTGTGTTGTGAAGAGCAGCGCTCCCAAGGGAGCCTGTAGGTCACTTTAACCAATAGCTAGACTTTCGGGCCGTACAGTAAACTCTATATAACGGACTCCTTATATAACGGACTCTCTATATAATGGAGGATTTCATGGCCCTACCGGACGACTCTTTATATACCGGAATCGTCCGGTACAAAAAGAGAAAGTCCGCTATCGAGAGAGAGGTCCCGGATCTTACCGGACGTTGTAAAGAGAGAGGGACGCAGAAGCGACAACAGTATTGATGAGTCATTGTCTGCTTCCAAGTAGCGCTCACTGTCTGGAGAGCAGCCTCTTCGCGTAGCGGACGAAAAACCGTAATTAACCAGTTTTCCCGTGCTAATGTCTGCTCCGTAGAGATGACACCAAAATATTCCGTACACAGTGCAGAGCATCTGCCAGTTGTGGCGTGTCTATCTCTCTGTGCGGTTCTCATACTTTCATTGTCAGCATATACAGTACATACATTACATATTAACTGCAGTAGGTGTGTTTTAGCTATACTGTATCAAATTTCATATACAGTATCGTGAGTTATTCTGTGTTTATTTGATATATTTACTATGTGTGTTTCGTTTTTTCCAGTGCTAATACTATACCGATCTTGGCAGTGGTGATTTGCTAATTTCTGTGAACAGTGTGCGCAGTGAACAGTATGTTGTGCATTGTGTTTGAGTGAAAATTTTGGGTTAAAATTTGTAGTACAGTACCGTATGTACAAAGTACTGTACATACCATACAATATCTATATGTACTGTATATCATGTACAGTACGTATGAACTTACATCCATACGAATACATACCGTACCTATTACCTACAGTAGTGTTAGTAGTAGCTACATACAGTACATACAGTTATGCGGGAGAGGAAGGGAGAGCAAGCTTCTTCGACACAGCAAATGCTAAGTACAGTATGCATGTACAGTATGTACTTTTTATATTATAGTAAATACTGTACATACGCAATTCAATATTGCATACATGTATGTACTGTAATTTATGATAGGTAGTTACTGCACTCCGGAATCACTTTTAAACATTGTTATTTTGGGTCATACATTCATATGTCGGCTTCCGGACGAATCTCTATACAACGGAATGCTCCGGTGTATAGCGATAAATGTCCGTTATAGAGGGATCTCTCTATAAACCGGAAATCTCCTTATAACGGACGAAAAATTTCTAAGGCTCCTCTCGAGGTGTCCGTTATATAGAGAGTTTACTGTATTTCCTTCCTTCCCCATTTCACACTCGTATTAATCAAACTTTAGTCTATTCTTCCTCATCTTTCCCCACTTGCTGTTCCCATATGGGTTCATCCTGTATGGAAACACCCTGTTCCTAACGACGTGATAGTCGTATATGCCCCTTCTTTTCTCCCCTCCCAGATCGCCTGTGTTGTTGAACAGAGGATTAAACTACTCACTATAACTAATTCTGTTGGCTTATGATACGCCCCTACCTATTCCTCTCGTGAAACACTGTGGTTTTATCTAGGGAGACATGAACAATGTATATATTCAGTGACTCATCTCGCTGGAATTGGATGTTCATTAGCCTCTCACCTTTATTACGTAATATTACGTCTGTATGTGCATTTCTGTGCCCTGATTTTAATGTCGATGTGCAGATGAACGGCAGCATGGTGTCCGGCGTACAGCTGCAGGTATCGCTGGCACGCAGACAGCCCGTCATTGAGCCTATTAATGATGCGACGTCGTCAGCCACGTGGTCCACAATAGGTGAGTGCAGACCTCTGG
>LQNS02277275.1:22933524-22947060 GCA_001587735.2 Parhyale hawaiensis | reverse complement strand
ACAACGACAAGAGAGATCTTGTTCGGTACGACGAGGACTTCTTCGGGTAAAAAAGGTTGAGTAACGCAGCCTTTCTTCGCACTCCATATGTAAATAGGAACTAGTATTTCGTTTCGTAAGGTGCAAGAAGAAGAAGAATTGATGCACATTGCGATTCACTTTTGTGAGTGAATTCGTGCGGGTTACCATCATTGAAACGCACTGTATGGAAAAAATGAAAATAGATCACTCTACGTCAGGAGTCACGTGAGCTAAGTTGGAAGTAGTGAAGGTGTAAGAGGGCAACACGCACACGCAATACAATAACAAACCCATGGAGAACAATGTTGAGGCGACTGAAAACCCGCGGCTCTGATCCTGACTGCAGCCATCTAGCGATATGGGTGAGATGACAGGGTTACATAGACAAATATTTTGTGGGTAGACCTTGGAGTCTGCATCTACATCAGTGAAAATTGACCCATTTGCTTGGAAATGGTCGGGCTTAGAGTTGGTAGGCGTTGGACATTTTTGGGGTGGGGCCTAAGAAGTCAGAAATGGCTAGACTCAGGTGTCGGAGTCGGATGTTATCCATTGGACTCAGCAATTCTGTAATAAGATGGTGCTAGCTTATTGGTCATTCATAAATCCACACAGCTTATATGACAATCGCCAAGAGTTACTTTACTCGAGGCAAAGTGCTGCTCAGCGTGTGCTGCAGTTTTACCTCCATTGACCGGAAATATGTTTTGTAGTCTGTATATCTTAGTGAGAAGTACGGTGCGTAGTGAAATGTGTTCGAAGAAGTGGCGGCTCACAGCTTAAATTAGTGAGGTGCATCACAGTTTCATGCAGATATAATTTTAATTTCTTTTTTGAACTGTGTCTTTGCCATTGAACATATTTGGTAGGTATTCAGTATTATGCACATGCTCGAAAAAGGACTTGAGATAAAGATACTGGTTTGTATTTGATGATATCAATAGAATTGAGCAAATTATGCATTGCTATAGTTCTGCGGTGCATACACACAAGCCGTCACTGCCATGTAGCGGTAGAGACTCTCACCATTACTGCAGCTACCACCACCACTCTCTGCTTTTATTGTTCACTTTAGATTTGTGAAAACGATTCTAACCTGAATAAGCTGTCAAGTTGGGCATCCCCAGGCTTACTCATGGAAGGCTGTTATTTTGATCGAGAGGAGGTGGCATGGAGAAGTAGAGCGTGCTGCGCTGCACTTGGCAGTCCGCTGTTATCCCCATCAATTTGTGTAGGAAGAGGCCATTGGAAACGTGGCCGCATGGTTCTTGTATGTCGCAATGCTACGATTTCTTCTTCAAGTCATCCACTTTGAGCGAGATACGCTCATCCGGTTATAGTTTCAAGTTGTTTGAAACTTTTGTCGTTAGAAGACTTCGCTTCACCACTTTGTATCGAGTTTCAGTCGTTATTCGTTGACCGTTTATACTTGATACAGCCAAAAACACCGATTCGAAGTCGTGAATTACAACACTCAACAAACATTGGCGCTTGTTGTTATATTTGCACCCAACTGCGGTCCTCATCAGGTGGAGGCTACGGGAGCTTATGGGGCGCTAAGTAGGAATAGTCGAAAGATGGGTTAGAAGAAAGATAGCAGGAAATGCCAAGTTTGCCCAGTGGTCGTTGGAAGGGAGATGCAAGCAAACAAATGGCTGATGGCTTACTCTCTCGCAAGATAGAGAGGGAAAAGTGGGGAAGTCGCAAGCCCGATTCTATGTCTGTAGGAGACGATGACCACATAGTGGGAGAGATGGGAAAGGGAGGGGTGCCTGAGCACTTTGTTCACCACGAGACCGCTGTTGAGACTAGTAAAGCTGCTTGAATTAGACTGTGTCACTCGAAGGGAGTGAATTAAAGACACGTGCCCTAATGTTACTTCCTTATGCTTACTTTCTGCTGGTAGACCCTCCACTGCACCATGAAGTCAAGGCAAGTTTTTATTTTCTTCTCTTTTTTGTCTACATTCGCCGATATATCCTTCATTACGTGAAACATGCCGTATATAATTTGTATATAACTGTAAAATAACTAAGTTGATAAGTTAATATATCCTGGCTCGCGTTATTATATGTACATATGTGTTATAGTGTACGTTCTTTGATAAATAGTAGTGCAGTAGGCTGTATGTACAGTATGTAGAATTTCCTGTCTCTTTACTATGGATGCATACCAAGCACATTTGATCGTGTAGAAATTAACAGCTTAAGAGTAGCGGATGAAATGTTTTCTCCTCTGTTATAATGAAATTAAATTTCCCTTAGACATGAATTATTAACTCGTATTCATGTCTGCCACGCCTTGATCTGCCTAGTCCCTCCGCTGCTATATTGCGAGGTCATTTTATTATAGCAAATAATACCGTGCTCTATTTGAAAGTGGTGTAAGCATTTTGCATTAGTATATGTAATAATTAACTCCTACTGACGTAGGAAGCAGTAATATTTTTTCTTTATGGAGTGAAAAATTGTGTTAGCCTTTCTTGGATCCTTCATGATTTGTTTAACATTCCTTTGTTTCATTTCCCCGAGACGAAAAGGCCAGAAGAAAAATTGGATGTGAGCACCCCGTGCTTCCCTAACAATATTCTCTGCAGTTCCCTTCCGTTCGGTACTTTTCGTTTCTTTTCAGTTCTGTGACGTCATCACTCTCCCTCCATCCCTCTGGGAGGGGCTACTCTATATAAGGAGGCCTGGAGCCGGTGTTCCTCAGATCGTACGGGTAGGAGTGATGACGGACGAAAATTTGACTGCGCGTGTGGGAGGAGGATGTCCTCAGCTAACACAATTTTTCATTCCATAAAGAAAAATATTGCTACTTCCTACGTCAGTAGGAGTTATTTTTCCTTTATGTCATTTAAAAATTGTGTTAGCCTCCGGGTTAGCTTTCGCGATTTCAGACCCTGCCTTCATCCGAGGTAGAGTATGGGAAGGAGGAGCAGTCAATTGAGAAATGAGAGAAAGGACAAAGAAATCCCTTCTATCCCGAGAGGAAAACGTCCCAACAACATGGATAAGAGGTTCTAAGGGTGTATATACCGTAACACAGACTTGTCTGAAAAAATCAAGCAGGGTAGATACTAATACCTGCTTCTGTCCGCAACAGAGAAAGAGGACGTCAGGTGACGCGAACCATCTTGGTGGCTCCCTAGTCTAGAGTGTGCAACAGAGTGCCCATAAGTTAGACGGGTTGAGTTGACTGTGGTCAACGCGTAAAGTCTCGGGCCGTTATGAGAAGGGAAATGCCTCGTGGGAATCTCGTTCTCAAAGAGTTGGCTGTTCAGTATGCCTTTTCCCTTTCAGCCATGAGGGTGTGTCCACCTGCAGTAAAACCGAAGCGGGAGCCTTGTGAAGGGGTCCCACCTGCTTCACAGCGGGTCCGTGGATCCACGGCCAAGGCGCCTGACTTTGGTAATGGACAATTGGGGCTTGTTCGTCCCTGGCCAGGGCCGATCAAGTGATGTAGGTAATAACGGGTAGCAGGTAGAGCGATAGTCAAGAGGGAGTAGAGTGTATTCGAGTAGCTGAGGAAGAGAAGTGCCTTAGCGTTCTTTCCGGTTGAGTCTGCTGAACTCCGAGTCAATTGGTGTTCGATATTTTCGTGGATTTCATTCACTTATGAGGAAACCGAAGCTCTGTAGCCTTACTGCGGTGGCGGAAAATGCCTTCAATCGGTCGTTGAAGCGGCTCCTTTTGGGAAAGTAGGTTGATTTAGTGACGGAAGACTTTAATTAGGTTACGACCTAAACCGAGCCTGAAGAGTAGAATTCGAAGAGGGCCAAGCTCTTGCGTAAAGGGACGACAACTTCGAGTTCTAGCTTTGCTAGTGGGGGTCTGTGTCCTGTGAAATTATAGAGGTCATTCATGCGGTATTGAGGCCAAGACCGCCTGAGTCGAGCCGTTCCATCGTCGGAAATCAAAGTGTTGTTAAGGTAGTTGAATGATAACGAGGCTAGAGTCCCGTGATCGGTAGGAAGCAAAGGAGCCGATGGGGGCAAACCAGCTGGGAGAAATATTCCTGCGAGCAAGGAGGCCGGAGAGAGGGGTATCTAGGTCCAAGGGAGCTCCTTCATATGAAGGTGGGTGGGCCCGAAAGCTCCTTGCTACTCTGGTTGGGTCCTCCGAAGTCGGGCCTTCGGAGCGACTCTCTTGGTGGGTGGTGAAAGGTCTTGTTTGCTGCAAGGGCGTCGTTGTTTGCGGGGCCTTGCGCTGGGGATGTCAGGAATCTGGTGGTACCGCTCCGTGATAGGAGTGGTTACTGGCAGACCTGTCTCTCGTGGAGAGAGGCGTGTGTTACCTCTGGAGAGGCCTCTGTGATGATTGTCGAGAGCGCGGCCTCCTACCTGTTGGGGCCTTTAACCACTCGTGGCGGAAAGGGTTTGCTAGTTTTAAAGGAGTCGAGTATGATTGAGGGTGCCGCCTCAGGGGATCGAATCGACATGGTTCAGGGCACGTGGTGCCAGGAGGAAAGACCAAAGGCTCCCAAGATTTAATCTATACTAAAAGTCTGTGGACCTTGTTTGTTTGTTTATTTGCTTGTGTCTTGTTTGACTCAGCTTCTTCGCTTAGACGGGAAGAAATTCGAGAGATGAATGAAATAACAGGTACCTAGGCGGCAATAGATTGACTGTATCTGTGATACGGAAATTAAACCTGATCTCGCCTGTAAGGACGGGCATGCTGGAAATATAACTGAATTATATAAATTGTCTTTGCTTACAGCTTGGGAGTTGACTATTCGTTAGAGAAGCAAAAGATCTGTTGATAGTGAGCCGTATGGGCTGCTCCTTGACGGGCAGGAAGGACAGCCGAATAGCGTGTGGTCTTTGACAAGCTAAATAACACCTGCTTTAGTGCGAAAGCAAAGTAGATCGTGAAGACGACCCAACGGCTCTCGGGTCGTCTAGTAACATATATTTCTCATACTGAAAAGAAAAGGATCCCTCACAAGGTGCGTTCTGCTGAGCTGTAATTTGGCAGCGGGCTGAAAGCGGATGCTCCCAATTCCTCGGCAGTTACCTTGTTGTGCAGGACATTGAACTCGAAGGTGATCTAACGAATGTTATGTCCTGGGCTCTCAGATTGGGACTCGTTAGCGGCTCTGGGAGGTCCGTAATAAAAGTAATCATCGGAAGATTGAGGGCGATGATAGATCGAATTTCAAAAAGTCGATAATGTTGACGGCGTTTTTACCGCCAACATAGTCATGAAGCACGGTACCTTGAGAAGAGTGGGCGGATCTTCGAGGATTCAAGTAGGGGGACATGGAGCACCGACACCTTCACGATCCTCCCGAGGACGGCTTTCGGAGTTCGCAGGGAGGAATGCCTATGGGAGGCCCCGCGTAGCTCGGCACGGGGAGTTAACGATCAGGAGGTGCCGGGGCGTGGTTGGTAATCTGGGGTTACGTTCTCTGTGGGAGAAACATGGGAGTCATACGAAGGGAGCTACTCGTACGCTGATGAGGAGGTGTGATGTTCTCCGTTATGATCTCGAAGGCCAGCGTGAGAGGGCTGAGGGTCCTGGTCTCGCTGGTAAAGGGTATTGAGGCAAATTATCTGGACGAGCTGCGTGAGATGGCATTGCACCTAGAGACCGACTGCTAGTGGTCGACGTCCCGGATGGATCTGTCTGGGGCAAACGAATCGCTTTCTGAGTCTGGGTTGGGAAAGTCCCGAACCAGACTAAGGAACTGATGGTTGTGCCTGTTTGCGCTCCGAAGGAGCGGAAGAGTGCTTGGTTTTGAGTTTCTTAAGGGAAGGACGGAATATCCGCTCGGTTCCGTGGCTAAACTCTGCTGATAGGTACTGGATAGTCGGGGTTTATACCAAGAGTTCTCGAATGGAGCAGGGACCCGCTTGGGGGTCCTTCATTTTTTCGAGGTCAAAGGAGGACGAGTTGGGTCTCCCGAAACCGAGTGATCTGGTGTAGTTTTCGAGTTGCAGTGTTAAAAGGAGAGTGGCTGCGGGAGTAAAGGCAGGGACTCAGCTTTCAGAGTGTTAGTTGAGAGGAGTAGATAAGCTCCCCTCCCAAGTGTTGATACCGCGTTTAGCGCTTATGGCCGGTCGCCGTATAGGGCTGGTACCAAATTGGAGTTCACTGTTAGCCGTACGCTACTGGAGTGGGGAGTACAATGGGTTGAGGGTCCCTGGAGGCTGTCTGAGATCTCTTCCTCGCAGGAGACCATGTATCTTGCGGGTAAAGGTAAACAAGGTTCATCCATCGTTCTGCCTAGGTAAGAGGGCACTTAGCGTGCTCTGATACCAGAATCGGTTACATACTAAGGGTTCAAGACTAGCGATCTTGAGAGCTTCTCAGTTCACTAAAGCTAGGGTAGGTGGGTTTTCTGAGGACATGAGTCCCAGCTTGCCCGCAGCTCGGACCTCTAGGGCCGAGGGAATGGAAGAAGCTGTTCGTAGTAACAGCTTCGGGAGCAGGCTGAGGCCAGTTGCGAAGGGGGAGTGAAGCAGGTCATCTAGCCCCCCCCCCCCAGTGTCTATGACGCTGTGGTTGGGGGAGAGGAAGAGGTCCCAGCATCGGAAGCCACGTCCCAATCCTAAGGAGGGGTACTACCCTATATGCTATGATGAGTGACGTGTTTAGCATCATAGAGAGCGTAAGTCTGAGATTTCTTGCTTAAGTGGTAGGAATCTGACGTGGTGTCTGGAAGATTTCTGTGAAAAATTAACTATCTCTAAATCATACTACAGGAAACCGCTGATGCAGAACACGGGAGGTTTGGAACCTCAAAGGAGCCAAACATAAAGTATGGGTCGGTTGTCTGGGGACCCAGGCCCGACCTGACCGCGGTTGGCGCCGCTGGAGGTAGGACCGTGAACATGGATGAAGTTTGCTCCTAGGGAGAATACGAGAAGGAGGAACGAAGCGAATTGTAGCGATGCGTCGAGAATCAAGAAACGAGTTGTCATGGTCTGGGGCAGAGCCGAAGTGAGGGCCAAGCGGCAGAAGTGAGACAGAGTTTACGCCTATCCCAGGTCTATGACGTTGGGGGTGTGAGGAACGAAGATCGAAAATTAAAAAAAATTCGTTTCTTCGAAGGGCGACGTGACAGAAGGTGGAACTACGCGAAAGCTTTTGTTCGCTATCGTTCACGTCTGTTCGCTTATAAAGCGAACGGGGGAGATCTGAGGAGCTACGGCATAGCTTCGGGTGAGAGAAGACGGTGAGGTTAGAGCGAAGTGACGGCCGAAATTCGATTAAAAAGTTTCCTCTCTTCGACTGGAAACTGAAGGAGAAGAAGGCAATGGAGCCGAAGTGACGTGATGGTCGAAGATTTCACATTCTTGTTTCTTCGAAGCGACGAGAATCTGAGCGACGGCAGGCGAGAAAAAAACTTCTTCCTCTACTTTTCGGTAATTTTCGTTTGTTTTCGTTGTTTTTTGTTTCTGTTCGCCACTTAGGCAAACAGGAGTGAACTGAGGCGCTGGAACAAATTGGGGAAGAAGAAGGCAATGGAATCGAAGTGACGCGAAGGTCGAAGATTCCGTTTTCTTCGAAGCGAAAAGAAGCGACGCGACGAGAAGCTGAGCAGGCTGGTGAGGAAACACCCTATTAGGTACTTCTCGTCTCTGTACGCTACTTAGGCAAACAGGAGTGCCAGCCTGTCCCAAGTCTGTGACACTGGGAGGTGCGAGGTTGATGCAGTGAAGTGAAGGCTGGCGGATTTCACAATTCTCAGTTCTCCAGAGCAGACGGTGGAGAAGTGACATGGAGGCCGAAGATTTCACATACTGTTGTTTCGAAAAGAAGTGACGCGACGAGAAGCTAGGCGATCGCACCCCGTTCGGTACTTTTCGCTTCTGTCGATGCTTTCCGTTTCTACTGGAGCAATCTTTGGGTGTCTTGAAGGTGGGAAACTTCTATTTCTGAAGAACTTTTTCTAGAAAACGCCGCAAATCTATGATATTCGACCCAGTGAAATGGCATACAGATGAGAAGAGGCTAACTTGAGCACAGGAGAAGACGTGTTGCGCTGGAGATGTTGCCTGTGCGGAGGAGATTCAAGACGATCTGAGAAACACCGGCTCCAGGCCACCTTATATAGAGTATAGCAACTCCCAGAGGGGTGGTGAGGGAGTGATGGCGTCACAGAACCGAAAAGTACCAACAAGTACCGAAAAGTACCGAACGGAAGGGAACTGCTGCATATTGTGAGGGAAGCACTGGGTGCTCACATCCAATTTTTTCTTCTGCCATTTTCGTCTCGGGGAAATAAAACGAAGGAATGTTAAACTTCATGAAAGATCCAAGAAAGGCTACTAACCAGGAGGCTAACACAATTTTGAAATGACATATAGGGAAAATAAATACAACTAGCTTCGTGAGCAGTAATTGCACAAAGTACAAATGCCTTTCCTTCAAGAGACGGCAACGCAACATTAGTTATACAAATTCACCATTAGGGCGATTACTAGGGAATCTAAATTTTACTAATAATGAGACAACCACAGTTAAAAGTTTCATTTTTTATAAGATGGAATTTTTATGATTCCGAAACGTTTGCTGTTTATAGAAAATGAAACTTTTAACTGTGGTTCTCTCATTTTTAGTAGTTATACAAGATATTATGGCATTGTACATACAGGCAAAAACACTAATGGCTTTGGCATTTGTATGATATTAAATGCCATTAGTGATTGATCTCATGTATGCTCGGCATAGTTTGTCTTCTGTTACCTACGTTTGTATGCAGCTATTTAACCTGTGATGTCTCATATTTGAATGGATGCTGCGGTATTTTGACTTCGTAATTAATGGATTTCTACAGTTCAATTTCCAGTGTTGCGTGAGAAGCTGTTGCTGCTTTAAATAAATTAAAAATATGACATAGTTGGGTCTTAAATTTTAGCAGTATGAAACTGGTGGTAATTGATTAGTCCATCTCTGGAAATTTATCTGCAAGGTAGAAACTTCCTGTAAATCGTACACGATTATCTCGGGTAACAGCGTTAAGTGGTTATACTACATATTGTTTCTGAAAATTCATTTGAGATCTACAGTGAAAATTTTTAGACGAAGTCTAGATGACTTTCTCCACGTTATCTCCCGTGTGTGGAGTCACGGTGCTGTGCGTCTTCTGTTGGGTCTCGGTAAACGATCAAAGAAAAAGCCAGCAGCGGATTATCTCCCAGCCCCAGTGCACGCAACCGCTGACCGTTGGTCTAGCCGGCATTCTTCTTAAATGAGAATCCAGCAACTTTTTGAATTCTAGAACATTCATATTAGGTTCATCAGTCGAGGAGTTTTGTTAATGTCTTCCTCCCAGTACAGTGAAGCAATTAAATTATTTTGCCGATACGGGTTTGCCCCCATCTCTGCTTGGAATGCGTACATCACTACTCCTTCCAGTTCTTTCTGAATGTGTGGCGGATACAGTCCGTTGATTCTCATGATACGTTCCAGAATTATCCAAACATATAAGATTGTGAAGCGCTTGAATCTTCGTTGTATTGAATACAAGTGGAGACAGCTAAGTCGCTTGTGCTGTTCGTATTCTTACATGCCTCAAATGTTGGCAGTAAGCGTTCATGGAACAGCTTCAAGTAGTTGTTCTAGCTTTTTTCTTTTACTCGTCTTCCAAAGTGAACATGAACGAAGATCTACGAATTCTTCTGTAATCCTACTGCTGGTTAGATCAGACGATAAACTTGACTAACAGAACTTAGATTTGTATCGTTTGCTGTTTTAGGCAGTGGACGCGTTTTTTTTTTTATCTTTTAATGGAGAGACCTCTCAGGGGGCATAGGATAACCCATGGGGTTAGGGCCGAAACATACCAAAAGCTGTTTAGCGAGCAGGCTGGCTGGCAGTTTTTGAGAAGCACAGAATGCATTGGAGCACGCACACCGAACAGCGGCAGTTGAGCAGGCCGCTGTTGGTGTGCGCTCTGCAAGGCATTCTGTGCTTCTCGAAAACTGCCAGCTTTTCGCTGAACTGCTTCTGGTGTTTCGGCCCTAAGGGTAGTAAGGTTCGCCCATCCAATGGCATGGGGAGCACTGCCCCCAGGGAGTTTGTGCAAGTTACCTTAGCTGTTAGCTAGTCCTTCGTGCGTCTGTCTTTTGTGCCTACTTTGCGTACTTCCTGATTTCGTTCTCCTACTGATCTTACTTTCATCTGTTCTTCGTCTTGTTTCCCGATTTGCTGTTCTCATGCGCGTTGGTCCACCTTCGGGCTTGGGTTCCACATTTCTGTCGACATACTACGTATCCCTTCTTTTCTCTCTCTTGAAACACCATAGTTGTGTCTGAAGAGGCTTAAACAACAAATGTATACTTATGATTTTCTTAAAAGGTAGGAGTGCGAACACTCGATATAGGATACCACTAAACTAATGTCTGGATATGTTGGTACATAGTTTTTGTCTTCGATCGAGCCAGTTTTAAGCTAAAGTGACTAAAGAGTTTCAAATTTCTAATTTCTCGTTCACAGTATAAGTATTGAAAGTAGTTGATATGTCGTGGGAATGTCCCTTGCATGTTCCACCATTCTCTCGATATACAGTACTTCAAGTCCCTTATTTTTTGTCTTTGGTTCGTAAATTGTTCCGTCCAACAAGCCCCAGTCTATTCAATAAATCAAATCAATTACAGTCGTTTGTAATTACCTGAGATCACATATATACGAGGGGTATGTGAAAGTTTTAAGATCAAAAAAACTGAAAGGGGTCAGGGAGTTTTATGATTCATTATCCAACTTAATTTTCAAGTTTTTTAGAATCTCAATACTGTACTTGACAGGAATATATATAAAATGTTTTGCTGTACTTACGTGTTTGATTTAACCTATGGGCTATGTACTAAACCAAGATAACAATTTCTTCCAAAATTTCTGTATGGTTGCCTTACTTTTAAAGTTCTTTTATTATCTCTCATGCAGTGAACACACCTAACGAGGTTTTCTTTTGCCTTAGTTGTAGAATTTTGAAGATTTGGTAGTGTGAAGAGCAGGAGAAACAGTCGGCCATGAGAGTCAATTTGGGATCCCTCGCCTCCCAGTGCCGGAGTGCTCTACGCAGTATAAATCCGTTGCGTTTGCGTTCCGTCCTAGACTTGAACCCGGGCCTCCTAGAATGCGATACAAAAATTCCGTCACTTCACCAAGTACTGTCAGAATCATGCAGGGACGTTTTGAAGCGCCAAAAATCACGAGTTACCACCCAACTCACTCACTGGCATTACTTTTATTTATCACCCGCGAACGAAGTGAGAGAGGCGATGTTTTCGTTGAAGATTTAAGTATATATATATATATATCTATGTCTCTCCACCCAGTAATTGGTCGAAGGAGTTGAGCACTGTTCATAATTTTTTGTAGGGAGTTTGGTGGGTTGACCTAGATGTAACCCATGCCAAAAAACTAAACCTAGCTTGCTATAAAAATGACTGCGTTGAATTTTCTCCAACGCGGCAGATCGTTTGGAGAGCGGGGCGTTCTATTTTTTTCTTATGTTATTGAAGAGCTAATCTGGGAAGGAATGGGGCTGTGCCCTAGCCTCGTTCTTTAAAGATGACTTCGTTGAATTTGCCCCCTACCACGGATGATGGTCTTACGCAGGAAGCAAAGAGCGTAACGGGAGGACCCAAGAGACATTAGCACCAAAAAGTGACGTCATCATCGACGAATATATGGCTGAGTAGCCTAGGAGTAATTCAAACTAATTTAACCAGAAAAATCTTCTTAAATTGTGAAATTCATCTCTAGTGCATGCTGGTGGAAACTTTCACAGCACTAGTGCCGAATTTTTTCCCTGTGGGCGACCTGATATAACTTCTTTTTCTTGATTAAAGCTTTATTTACACTTCATATTCGGTTCACAGTGCTCTTCACAGAACATATTTATTCGTTACCAATAATATAAGCACCATTTTAGCCAATTCTGTACGCGAGAGAAACCACAGTTACAGTTAGCCTTTTGCTCGAGCTTTTTGTACTTTGCGACAACATTTTACGGTATTTTGCAGCTCAAGTAGCTGGCCAGTCATGAGCGGGAGATTGAATGAAATAAATCGAAAATATACGGTTATATGTTGAAGAAAACAACATACGAAGGCCTGAGGTCCCTCACTCAAATACTTCAACCCGTCGATGTGATGTAAATTTGCTACGTCCGGTCACGGCTAAGTTTTATTTTAGTCCCATTGAGTCCTCCCGTTACATTCTTTGCTTCCTGGTCTTACGCCACCAAGGCACTCTAGTTACATCCTACTATCGTCTGGGCCGTGTTGTAATGGCACTTTCTGGGTTACGAGTGCAACACCGTTGAGCTCGCCGCTTGGAATTTGTTTTGCAATAATAGCCAAAAATGTTGTGACGACGATGGTGACATGGGTTGCGCTGACGCTGTTAACCGCTCAGAAACCTCCAGTTTAAATAAATGGGGACACAGAAATGATCCAAAAGAGTACAAGGGAACTGCTGAGCCCAGAGCGAGTAACTATACCCCTGTGCCCACGAAGCAACTCAACGTATCCCTTTACGTAGCCGCACCACGGCTTCAGCTGGCACAAAAATTACCTATAAAATATTTCCAATATCCCAATCGCTTGTACATTTTTAAATCATAGCAAGTCGCAATGGTGATTTTTCTACTGTCGCTCTTAATTATGAGCAGTCTCTAAGTCCCCAAAGATTGATGAGTAAAGAATTAGTGCGCGATATTGATCGACGTCACGCTTAAGTCCCGGCCGCGACTACGCGCAGTCGGATTAGTTGAGTTGGCTTTAGGCTGCTAGTGGCAACGACAGTTGTTACGTGGACGGCACCCAGAGTGCGCTCGAATGGGCGCCGAAATAATAATGAGGATTTGAGGCTTGAGTCGTCCGAAAGTCCAGACAGGTGCTCTGACTTCGACCCGTTGAATTATACTTTGACCCTCATCTGATTGTCTTCGAGACTTTCAGAAACTCAATCCTGCTCCTTAAAATGGAGCACTCCCCCGGTTCCACGTAGTTGCGTTGCTTCTAACTCTTGCAACACGAATCTGTTTGCCTTCTGGCTGAAGTTTGGATAAGCAAAGCCTCGAAGACTTAATTTTGGCACTCAGTTGAATGTGCCTTCAATTTAGGCGCCCACTCAAAATTTCCCTATGCGTATTCATTTAGCGGGCAAAATTGAGGCTTATCCGACCTAAACCAAGGTCCACTCGTCTGAATTGTCGAACAAGTGCCTGGGCTGTGCTTGCTGAATCGAAGTTTTCGGGTTAACCTGGAATAACTTACTATTTATACATAGTAGCAGTGCTGGGCACTTGCGTCACCAGTTTCGTCGTTGCGTCGACGACGCAACGACCATTTCATCGACGCATGACGCAACGACGCAAAAGTTCTAAAAACGATGCAATGACGGTAACGCAACTACAGTGACGCAAATAAAATTTTGCGTCGATTTTCCCTTAGAGCCAAGAAAACGTGTCCTTTAGGTACAGTTTTTACGACAGAAAAAACATGGTACTTTTTACTATTACTCACCACTCAAACGCGAAAACTTTAGACCACTG
>LQNS02277275.1:22899622-22930053 GCA_001587735.2 Parhyale hawaiensis | reverse complement strand
AACAAGTCAAGCGTTGAAGGCCTAATTTTGGTACCCAGTCGAACCTATGTACCTACCTCCCTAAACTGTTTGAAATTGAAGATTGAGTTGGTGTGCGATCTGTATTCTTTAGAGCAGAACCGCAACCACAAAAACGAATAATGAAAGCTGTCAATGGAACATATTATTACATCAGAGTGAACTGATATTTATAGTTAATAAACTGACAACGTTCACTGGTTATTGTAAGTTTTGGGTGATTAACGGGACAAAGGTCAAAGTATCGGAAGTTCTTCACCATGTTAATTTCCTCCCATAATAGCTAACTTAGCAGTTATACTTTCAAAAAAATAAAATAAATAAATATATTCGTTAATTAACAATCAACGAATTAAAGCTCTAGTGTCTAAAATTGAATACCGGACATGTCAAGCCTAGTGGGCTTGGCAAATTTCGAATTCACCGAATCAGTCGATGAACTGTCTATTCCACCGTGGCAGTTAACATTTTAGCAAATTTTTCAATAGATTCTCAGCTGCAATTCTAAGGACGGAAGAAATTTCAAACGCTTTGTACAGTTGTACTGCGTACGTCGTACGGGAAATAAAAGACAATAGAGTGGACCCGACCGTAATAAACCTATCAAATAATAGCTCTTTGTTCGGAAATTGGGTTACCTAGAAGGGAAACTGCGGATGACCTATGAAGTAGGCCCCTTATATAGGCTACCGATTACTAAATAGATGGGATCAGTAGAAAACTAGAAAGCGTGTGCAAGTATTCGCTAACTTTTGCAATACTGTCATCACTAACTGTTACATTCAATTGTTTTCTTGCTGACTCGTTCAGTCGTTCTCACAGTGATGTTTATCTTGATTAAATAAATATTATAAAGGCAGGTTCTGTGTTAACTTCCTGCCTTAAGTTCTGTTCACATGTTGTGTTTTTTTAGAAGAATGCACGAAACGTTGCAGAACTTAATATTGTCATGACTAAACGATAAATACAACAACTTGTTAACGTGGTTTATTCTTGGTGTGGATGTTCACCACAAGAAAAGAAAAAACGCCGGTGGTCGTCGATGCTTTCGTGTTTTGTGCGAGTCAATATGGCGATGCCAAGTAGGAAATGAGAAACAATTAATATTCATCGTAAAATCGTATGATCCCCAAAAAACGTTTTACTGTTATTTAATAGCATGCAAACTGACAATACTATTACTAAACATTGGTAAATTACGCTAGATTCAATAACTGATGGTTGCTCTGTATGATTTAGTGTACTCTGTGACCCAAAGATTATCGTTCCTCCGCCAACAAGCCTTTGGGAATTTTCCATAGCAACAGTTCCTTTGAACACTGATTTAATTTCATTCCTATTATATAGCCTTCAAATTATAATTATTTTGTATCATAAACTCATAAGTTGCGTTTTTAATAATCAAAACCTATGCTGTCATTTAAATATTTGTAAACTTATTTAGGGAACAAAGAGTTGATTCTCGTTAAATTTATTTTACTCTACTATTCTTGCCATCGTATCCAAGTAAAGCGTAGATGTTTCTAAGCATTTTCTGTAGTATGTAACACGTGTTTACCCTGCTTAAAGTGCATTTAATAAATTATTCAAGGACTATTGGTCAGCTACCATCAGCTGAAACAATTTTCTATACAGGGTACGGTGTAATCTGACAACACGTAGTTTCCGAATTGTCTAATTCATTGATACTTCGCCCAGTAGAGGGCTAAGGTTTTACTTGCCTGTCGCTGAATTTTTGCAAATAATTACATTATTTCCGAATAGATACTGTATTTTAATAAATCATATTATTTCCTTAGCTCTTTAGGAAGCAGAAATATTGTGAAAATATTCGCAGTTAATCCCCTGCGTGTTAACTGGAATATTTCTGATTGCTCAGTAGGGGCCGTAAGCTTTGTACACTGCAGTGTTTGACTATGGTTTTGTAGGTGATGAATATTATTATATTTGCATTATTATTAATTCCCTGTTTAACCACCGAATAATATGCATACTAAGGTCAATTGAGGTATGTTAGATTAAAATATGGTTAAACGAAGTACGATTAAGAACTAGGATACCGAACTCAGCCGATAGGTTAGGAAAGCGTAGAAAGATTCTGCCGGTCAGGACCAACACTAAAACCATCGCCGTTGTAAGTTCTATTTTGTCATTTGAGAATATGCAAATAAAACTCACACCAACATCAACAGCGCTATCAAAATTAGAACGCCTCGTAGCGTAAGACCATCACACACTCACGATAGGAGCAAATTTTATCGCTGTCATTTTTTATGGCCAGCTAATTCTAGTTTTTTGATGTGGGTCACATTGAGGATAACTTACCAGACTACCTGCAAATAATTATGAACATTGCTCGACTTCTTCGACCATTATTCGTGTGGACAGACATATATATGTATACTTATATCTTCAACGAAAACATTACCACCTCTCTCACTTCGTTCGCTGGTGATAATTATGCCTGTTGAGCTGCTTAGTAGCTATTGTTTGCCTCCTGAGGTTTAATTTACATAACCCAAACCGCTAGGAAACGCTAAAAATTAGTCCCTTATGCTACCAGAGTTTGCATACTTCGAAGCAGCCACAAGTTATGACCTGTAACACAGCGGCCAGCTGTGCGGCGGTCGAGGAGTCGAGAGCGTAACAAAGAACAGTCGATGTCGAGAAGTCGTGAGTTGTACAGTATTGCTTTCGCTTCGTTTACAAGACTACAAAAGCCGACTTTTCTTGATTTTGCGGCAGAATGTGAAGTGACGTTCACATGAGCAGTTGAATTTACATTTCCTAATGCGTACATTTATAAGCTACCAATGTGTTCTGTATTGTGTATCTTCCTAAGCAAGTAATTGGGCTTTCTAACCCTTCACTTTGTGACTTCGTCCATTGGCATTCAAGTTTTTTCAATACTATTTACATATTTGCCCGAAAGGCAGCTTACTTTGTCATTGTATCATACAGTATTTTGCCTTATTCCTTTCACTCTTTGATACGTATTGTTGACAATTTAACTGGTGAATCTTTAGAAAGTACCGGCATTTGCCTTGTTTCTTTGTTCCCACACACTCATCACTTCCGAGCGTCATATTGGCACGGCGTCTCCGCTGACGCCCGTACGCGTCGTTCTTAGCCCTTATCGATAAAATGTCGACTACTTTATCATTTCGTATGGGCTTAGCTACCGATAGTCATGCTAGGTGAGTCAGAAATTTGTATGCAGTTCTCGTTTGTGGTAAGGGTTAAGATAAGATTCGTAGTAGCGATGTCGTCTTTTTTTTTCGGTAGATTTCGGGTTTAGGTATAGTTAGCGGAGATTTTCATGATTTTGTTTACTTATTTAGTTAATATGAGGCATTTTAAGACCTTTCATGAATGACATTTCCGTTGCAAATGCTTAGTTTTCAAGAGATTTGATTTGAATGTCTTATTGTTTTTCTGTGGGGAAAAATAACTAGTGACCCCCATTGGAAGCTAGCCTAACCCAGCTTAACCTTGCCTAACTGTACATAACCTTGCCTTATCTGTCCTAACCTTACCTAATCTAACCGAAAAAAAAAACATCAAAAGATGTTTTCCATCACACTGTGTGAGCGTGGTTATTTTCTCCCATAGGAAAACAATGGGAACTTCAAAGTCAAATACAGTACATATCTTGAAAACTAAGCATCTGCAACAGAAACGTCATTCCTGAAAAAAGCCTTAGAATGCCTCAGGCTATATTACCAGAATAAATCAACAAAATCATGTAAATCTCTGTTCTTGTAGCAGTTTTCTTTGTTTTTGCTATTGAAAAATGATCCGCATTTGGATGCATTGCTAAGTGCTAACTAGCAAACTAACTTGTTAATGATTACTGGTCAGTGTTACTTTTAATTTCCAACTCATTTTTATTTTGTTTCATTTGCTTACTTGTAGTATAGGTGAAGTGAGCCATTTTAAGACTTTATTAGAAATGTTTTTGGGTAGAGGCTTAATTTTTAAGATATTTAACTTTGAAATTCCTTTTTGATTTCCTATGAGAGAAAATTATTGGTGCTATAGGAGGCTTATGAGTGACCCTATAGGAATGTAGCCTAACTTAGTTTAGGTTCCTACAGGGGTTGGTGGTTTTTTTCCCCTAGAAAAACAATGGGAACTTCAATGTGAAATATCTCTAAAACTAAGCATCTGCCCCCAAAAAACAATATTCATGTTAAAAGTCTTAATGCTAAATTCACCTAGGGGAATTACCTAATTGCAATTAACTCTATTTCCAAACAAACAGTTATTTGATGGGGTTATTATTTTCATCTATCAAATATTGCTTGTTTGGAAATAGTTAGATTGGCAATTGGGTAATTTGTAACAAAAGTTAAAAAAAAGGTGGAGTTGAAAGAAACATTCACCTGAATTCTAATCAATGAGTTGAATATGTGGAATTTCAACACCATTACTCTTGACCCCAAATATTTTGAAAATTTGTAAAGGAGGTCAGGGCTTTTAAGTGAACAATTATAATTGGTAGCCTACTTTTCGTGGGAAGGTATTTTATTTTGGTACTTTTTTACTTTAATGATGTATAATTTTTTTTTAATACTCATCTTTTGATGCAGATTCCAAAATGACATTTATTTTTTGGGTTGGCCCTACTATTTGAGATAGGCCTCTGTCTTTGAATTCCCATTGTTTTTTGTATGAGAAAATAACTGGTAATGGCCCCTAAGCTAACTTAACCTAATTAAAAGATTCTTCAGTACACTGTGCCATTGCCAGGTATTTTGTCCCATAGGAAAACAACAGGAACTTCAAATTTACATATCTCAAAAAGTAGAGCCAACTGAAAAGGACTTCATTTTTGGAATCTGTATTATTATCATATAGTTACATTTATTTTTTGCCCCTTTTTTTCTGTTTTTAAGATATATTTTTTGATGCAGATCTCGATTTTGAAGTCTGTTTTTGGTGGTCGGTTCTACTTTTTGAGATATGACTTTGAAGTTCCCATTGTTTTCCTATGGGAGAAAATACCCAGTGATGACAAAGTGTAATGGAACGGCTAGATTAGGTTAAAACACCTATTTAAAAGCTGTTCCATTACACTTTGCCATTGCAGGGTATTTTCTCCCATAGGAAAACAATGGGAACTTCAAAGTCATATACTATACAGTAAAACCCCTCTAATCCGCACCTCAATAATCCGAAACCCTCCCTAATCCGAACATCTCATTACTGTTCGAACTGCTATCTGAACAAGAGAGCATTTTTCAGATTAATGGGGTAAAGTACGAAGTTCCTACAAATACCTCTGTAATCCGTGCAAGGCGCTTTTCATTTTTTGGATAAACGAGGTGATGAGCGAAAAATCTGCGCGAGGTGCTGCGCAGAAGGTACAAACAATCTCTCTATAATCCGTATTAGTGCGGAATAAAGAGGTTTTTTCGGATTTGTAAGTACCCCGGTAATCCGAAATCCCCGCTAATCCGTCACCCCCTTCCCCCCGTGCTGTGCGANTGCACACTTATAGCCAAAACCCTGAATGTATATAAACTGCACTAACATTTGCCATTATCCTCACCGTATTTTTGTGACATTCAAAAAAACGACTTTCGCGGCGAAAACACCCCGTTTTACCCTATTGTTTTTCTATGGGGAAAAATAACTAGTGACCCCCATTGGAAGCTAGCCTAACCCAGCTTAACCTTACCTGACTGTACCTAACCTTGCCTTATCTATCCTAACCTAGCCTAATCTAACCGAAAAAAAAACCTCAAAAGATGTTTTCCATTACACTGTGTGAGTGTGGTTATTTTCTCCCATAGGAAAACAATGGGAATTTCAAAGTCAAATATCTTGAAAACTAAGCATCTGCAACAGAAACGTCATTCCTAAAAAAAGCCTTAGAATGCCTCAGGCTATATTACCAGAATAAATCAACAAAATCCTGTAAATCTCCGTTCTTGTAGCATTTTTCTTTGTTTTTGCTATTGAAAAATGATCCGCATTTGGATGCATTGCTAAGTGCTAACTAGCAAACTAACTTGTTAATGATTTCTGGTCAGTGTTACTTTTAATTTCCAACTCATTTTTATTTTGTTTCATTTGCTTACTTGTAGTATAAGTGAAGTGAGCCATTTTAAGACTTGATTAGAAATGTTTTTGGGTAGATGCTTAATTTTTAACATATTTAACTTTGAAATTCCTTTTGATTTCCTATGAGAGAAAATTATCGGTGCTATTGGAGGCTTACGAGTGACCCTATAGGAAGGTAGCCTAACCTAGTTTAGGTTCCTATAGGGGTTGGTGGTTTTTTCCCCTAGAAAAACAATGGGAACTTCAATGTTAAATATCTCTAAAACTAAGCATCTGCCCCAAAAAAACAATATTCATGTCATAAGTCTTAAATGCTAAATTCACCTAGGGGAATAACCCAATTGCAATTAACTCTATTTCCAAACAAACTGTTATTATTTGATGGGGTTATTATTTTCACCTATCAAATATTGCTTGTTAGGGAATAGTTTGGCAATTGGGTAATTTGTAACAAAAGTTGGAAAAAAGCTGGAGTTGAAAGTAACATTCACCTGAATTCTAATCAATGAGTTGAATATGTGGAATTTCAACACCATTACTCTAGTCTTGACCCCAAATATTTTGAAAATTTGTAAAGGAGGTCAGGGCTTTCAAGTGAACAATTATAATTGGTAGCCTACTTACTATGGGAAGGTATTTTATTTTTGTACTTTTTTACTTTAGTGATTTATCATTTTTTTTAATACTCATCTTTTGATGCAGATTCCAAAATGACATTTACTTTTTGGTTGGCCCTACTATTTGAGATAGGCCTCTGTCTTTGAATTCCCATTGTTTTTTGTATGAGAAAATAACTGGCAAGGGCCCCTAAGCTAACTTAACCTAATTAAAAGATTCTTCAGTACA
Organism: Parhyale hawaiensis; assembly: GCA_001587735.2. NCBI lineage: Eukaryota > Metazoa > Arthropoda > Malacostraca > Amphipoda > Hyalidae > Parhyale > Parhyale hawaiensis. Next base: position 22,923,120 of record LQNS02277275.1, on the reverse strand, counting down.
CTGTGCCATTGCCAGGTACCTATTTTGTCCCATAGGAAAAAAACAGGAACTTCAAATTCACATATCTCAAAAAGTAGAGCCAACTGAAAAGGACTTCATTTTTGGAATCTGTGTTATTATCATATAGTTACATTTATTTTTTTGCCCCTTTTTTCTGTTTTTAAGATATATTTTTTGATGCAGATCTCGATTCTGAAGTCCGTTTTTGGTGGTCTGTTCTACTTTTTGAGATATGACTTTGAAGTTCCCATTGTTTTCCTATGGGAGAAAATACCCAGTGATGACAAAGTGTAATGGAACGGCTTTTCAATAGGTTTTTTTTAATCTAGATTAGGTTAAAACATCCATTTAAAGCTGTTCCATTACGCTTTGCCATTGCAGGGTATTTTCTCTCATAGGAAAACAATGGGAACTTCAAAGTCATATACTGTAGGCCTATCTCAAAATGTAGAGCCAACCTCCATAGTAAACGGACTTCAAAATCGTAATCTGCATCAAAAAATATGTCTGTTAAAGATGTGAAAGGTAGAAATAAATACAAGTAACTAAACGATAAAAAAAAACTTGGAATCTGCATCAAAAAATAAGTTGTATAAAAAATTATGCATCACCAAAGTAAAAATTTACCTTTACTTTATTGAGACTAGTTATCTAGGGTAATTGTACCAACACTATAGCTAATTTTTACAATTTAATTAAAACCCTCTTTTGAAATTCTTTTACTGCCATGCCTGGAAATACTTACTTTCCTCAGACTTCATACCGTACCCTTCTTGAAAAATGTATTGCTGTTAGTCTATATAGTCTTTATATCTGATACGGCAGGAAATTTGATTATAATAATTACTTAGGTTGGGTAATTACCCTATATTTTAATTCCTCTTTAACTATTTTTAGAGATATCGTTAGTTGGGTAATTACCCTATATTTTAATTCCTCTTTAACTATTTTTAGAGATATCGTTAGAAAGTCCAGTTGTCATAATGTATGATACTATGATTGGTAGCTACAATATCTATATTATCTAAGGTAGGTAGTCTAGCAGGTCAGGTGTTAGGGAAGAATACGGTAACTTTGTTATGTTATGGTATCATCTAATCTTATCTTCTTGCCTTTTCAGCCACCTTATTTTTGTTTTAACAGTGGAATTTTTATAGCCTAATTACACAGCTTATCTTGAGTCATCTAGTATATATATCAATTCCTTAACAAGATGGGACACTGCACATCTCCATCTGAGGTAAGCATACCTTCTCGTAGAGTTTTTCTGTTTGACAGCCATATCCTGGTCACAACTACGTTTGCCATTTTATTTTAGCAAGATGTGCTGCGTATGGCAGTAGAAGCCTGTTTTTATTTCTTTACTTCAGATATCCAGTAGCTATCCTTCAAGATATTTCAAAGAAAATGAGACTTACGAACGCCAGTGACCTAACTTTGAGCGGTTGCAACCTCTATCCTAATGCGCCAGTGAAAGAAAAAAATCGCAATGGTGGATAAATCGAGTAAAGTTTGAGATGTGGCTGTCAAACGTATTAACGGATGACCTGTGGTTGCGAGTGTGGTTGCAGAGTATGGTAGGCTAGCTTCTGCCTCAATGTACCAGATCTCAACGAGCGTTCGGCCATATTCTTCAGTCTATGATGTAGCTATTTAGTAATACAATTATTTCCTACCGTTACCTTATTTGCACTTTTTGTTTAGTTTTATGACCGAACCGATTAACTTCATTCAACCCCTGAACGTACTAAACCGAGTAGATACCTACCGTATGTCCGTCCAGCAGTTAAGCCTACCTAGTGTTTGTATGTTATTCCTACCAACTTGTAAAGATTTCGTAAAAAAATTTAGTTCGTTATGGGGTATAGTTATCTTTTTGATACTGTACAGTTTTTGGAGTACATATTTCAAGAACCCAAAGCGCATATGGGCTCGTAGGATTCTATAGCAAATAAAGAGAAAGCGATTAGGCTATATTGAGATAAAGCATGCGTAAAACTTCGTCTTTGAGAAGCATGGAAACATTTATTTCATTCGTTCAGGGCGTCGACCTGATAATTAATTTTGCGAGAGCTTTGATTGAAGGATTTCATGGTGTAAGGTTTATGAAAAATTTGCATACCGGTATCGATTGTTCATATCGAGAGATCTCAGGCGCTAGCCTGTTCGGTGCACCAAGTTGTTGCTAGCCTACTTTTGTGACTTACAATCTTTAGAGAATGAAATGTGAATGTAGAATTGACAGCATTCGTCCAAAGAGAGTAATTTTAGTATGGAGAGCTGGAATTTTGCTTTAAACAGTAGGCTATTGGCTTATTTATTGGAATATACCGTAACGTAAACCACGTGCTTGTCATTTCGCCGGTCACTGTGACTGTTCTAAATTATTTAATACAAAACGTTCAAGAAACCAGTATGCCATTTTTCAGCATTAGCTGTCCTCCGAGATGTCTCGTTTCTCGTGCCCACTTTGCTTCCTTTCATATTCATACACCTACGTACTGATCGTTTCTTCCTCTTCTCTCCTGACTTGCTGTCCCCATGCGTGTTGATCCTGTGTGGAAACACCTTCGTGCATGGGTTCCACGTTCCTATAGACATTTGAACTATATGTCCCTCATTTCTCCCTCAGTTGGATTGCCATTGCAGTGGAAACATTGACGTAAACTGTATCTTCCATATAATAATGGTCTATTTAACCCTCCGCTTCAGCTCTTTATGGATATCAGCGTGGGATCTCCAGTTTCCACTGCTTGTACGATCAAGTTTGTCAAATGCCGTTGGTGCAACAACGCAACAGATAATTTTGCGTTTCAAAGTGATGCAACTATCCGGATACAAATGACCACTAGCTTTACTAAAGTCGAAGTTCCGAACGCATGTTGGGTCGATATACCCAAGACAGATTTGCATAACGCGGATAAACTATTGAATACATAGCAACGTCTGTTTACGTGTTCAAGTGTTCGCTGCCGTGCCTAACTGCAAAGCTTTGACGAGTTACCGTATCACTACAAATTGAAATTTAGCTTTGTTGTCACTGCCAATCCGAACTGTCATCAAAATGAATTTAATTTAAAGTTTAGCTTTATTGTATTTGGGAAATCCAACCGTTAGCTCTTCAGCTGAAGAGAGGCAGGCCACCATGGCTGGATGTGCAGTGAGAGCGAGTGGGGCAGGAGCGAGGCGGTTGCGATGTAGGGCTGTCGTCAGTTTTATTTCCTCTCGTGTTGTCATTGGCGCTTCCTGTTGGCCGAGTCAACCAGCGCCTTCTCTGGCTCTCTGTTGTGAGCAGAGGCTTTGTTCTCTCACTCGGCCCTGGGTAAGAATGATTTTCTAAATCTGCTGAGAGCAAGGGTGGTTCTCTGGCTCTCTCTCGTGAGCAAGGGTGGTTCTCTGGCTCTCTCTCGTGAGCAAGGGTGGTTCTCTGGCTCTCTCTCGTGAGCAAGGGGGTTCTCTGGCTCTCTCTCGTGAGCAAGGGTGGTTCTGTGGCTCTCTCGTGAACAAGGGTGATTCTATGCATGGCTCTACCGTGAGCAAGGGTGATTCTCTGGCTCTGCCGAGAACGACGGTGGTTCTCTGGCCTACCGAGAACAACTGTGGTTCTCGGGCTCTGCCGCGAGCAGAGGTGGCGGCGGCTGCGTCCAGTACCGTAGTATCAAAAAGGTTGGTCATTTGTGGCTTTTGGCATTAATAACAGTTGCTGTAATATTCAAAAAGATCCGTCAGTAATTTAGTTATGTTCTAATGAATACAAAATCAATAGAACTATCCTCAATACATAGGTGCAATATATGAGATGGGCCGAGATCACCGACGAGGTGGGCCGACTTCACTGAGCCGAGGACTGAGATCACTTGCACCTATGGCCGTTGCAGACAGTGCTGTTCGTACGAAAACTAGCGTTTCATTTAGGTACGGAAGAATTGGTGTTATTAAAGATTTGGACTGTTTGTGTAAGCTACTGTTAGCTGATAGGTATCTCTATAACAACCAGGAAGTTTCTTTTCTGGCAAATAAGAATACGAATACCGGAGAAACACTCGATACTCTTGTCTTATGTAGGGCCTACCCTATCGAACAAGGGTATTGTTATGTTTGATGTCTTTACAAAGTAGCTAGAATATAATTTTCTTACTTCTACTGTCATCCTTCTTGTGTTGTTCCTTTTCCCCTTCAACTTGCTGTTGCCTCGTGTAGCATTGCTCCGCTGTCAGTTTATTTGATTACCTGTGTTTACCTCATAGGCCTATACTCTGTTACTATGTCTACCCTGAGAATTATGAGTGCCGTGCTGAGGGAGGCTAACGCGTTACTGGGCGTCTGAAATACATATTTGTGGGTAGCTATAATAGCACAACTGAATTAGACTGGTCGGACTCTTTAATCACTAACGAGATAAATGGTGAATAAATTTCCAGTTCTATATTTGTTCTTGGTGTGTCATATATCGTGGTGGTATCCCGTTTTCACAGCGTACAAAGTCTACCGGACTGATATTTCGACGAGCTTTCGGGCGTACTCTAGGTATGTCCTGATCTTACCTGGACGCTTGTCTTGTCGTAACTGCGGGGCAGCTTATTTCCGTCGTTTTTGTGAACCCTGCCTACCCAATGACAATAACGCCCAGTGTTTTATATAGTTCTGTTGCGACGTGAAATCAGATTAACGTGAACTTGTTCAGGTTGTGCTGTTATACTACCACAGTCCTGTCTCCGACTGTAGTCTTACGGGGAATAACGAGTCCCAGCAGCAAGCCCTCACAGCCTGCGTAAGATACACAGTCCAACAAGTGGGTAGTTCCACAGAAACAGCCGTGTGCTCCCGAGCACTTGTGGGCTGCGAGAACTGTCGCTCTCACTGTTGCCAAGTGATGCAAGTGGCGATGTGGTGACGGCCTTGCTTCTCTTTCTGTTTTTTTTATTAAAGTGTAGCACCTGTTTCTAGGGGAGGGTGAAATGTCTCTTTACTTCCCTCATAGAGCGAGCATAGGGTAGGCCATGGTACGAAGCGTACGATAGGTACTTGAGCTGGCTTTTGTATGCTGATACTCGTACCATGCTTGGAGTCGTCCACTATTGAACTACGTAGTTACTTTAACTATTGTCCCATTCAATCTATCTTTGGGGCATTCTGCACTTCGTACACATCTTACTTTTTCCGCTTGCGGTATATTATGATTTTCTTGCGGCGCATTCCTCATGCTGTGTGATCGTCAGTCAAATGTTGCATACTACATGTTCCTTCCCGCTTTCTTCCGCGGGTTTATTCTATTCGGAATTTTTATCCTTCCCATTGAATTTATCTTTTTGGATGGAGTTGCGAGTACAATCTGTTTGTGATTAACGCCTAAAAGTGGATCCTTGCAAGATATCGACTTCAACAGTTAGGATTGAAGTTTCCCGGACAAGTTAAAGCTAGTTGGATTAGACTAGATTATATAGCTGACACCAAATGGACCATCAAGCCCATTCCCAGAGTAGATTAGACTATACCAAGCGAGGGCGCATAGAGCGGCCCCTGCGTTCACGTAAGAAGAGTTTAGATGTTCTAAAATTTCAGTAAGAAATTGGTGATGTCGATACAGAAGTCCAGCAGTGCGAAAAGTAGCCACAGCTTGCCCCTACATTCACCTGGAATAGTCTATTCTCGCTTGCATTTGATACCTACCAACTGGTGCTAGGTGACGATTGTATGAGCAACATAATAGTAACATGACTTTTAATCGTAACATGACTGAATTGCAAATTCCTGTTGCGATCTCTTTATTATTCTCTTTTTTCGTTTGGAATTTCCTCTTTATTAATTTTAATATTTTATTTGCTGTAGAACCTTATTGTTCTATTTACATTACTCATTGTGAAATCTTATTTTTCGACGTGAAATATCGATTTTTCTTGGTGAAGTTTCATTTTTTCGTCAAATCTCAATCTTCGCTGTAAACCTCAGTTTCTGCAGCGAAATACCGCTGGGGACTCCTTTCTTTAGTTTGTTGAGCCTGCAGTACGGTACCTACCTATATCTTCCAGTCGTGTTTCTTTCTTTTCTCTATTATGCTGGCGATTTTTACTCTGCTCTTCGACCCTCTCCAACACACTGTAGCTTCGTGCTCATTGTTCATCCGGTGTGGGAAAGACCTCGTACATCGATTCAACATTTCCGTTAATTACCATGTCAGTTTATATATCCCTAATCTCTTCCCTACTTTGGGCGCTGTTAATATGGAAAGGAAGACTTATACCTCCTTCTTTCAGGTGATAAACACCCCTGTAAAGTATATTCTGTACCTAAACGAACTTCATTGCTGCGCATAGGTAACGCAGGTAAAATGAATTTGACTTACAGAAACTGTGGATTTCACGATTTTTTTTTTTTGCCGTGGTCGTAACCAGAATATATTCTACGCTTTCCTAACGTATCATACCTATCTGCATAGTCAAACGTATATGCGTCGTCTCGACCAATTCTAACATAACGTTCATCGACTCACCATAAGATATGTAGGTACCTCGTCTAGCTAACCCTAAAAGTATCGCATCTGACGCTCATCCCCAAAACCGTCGTTGTTTTACCTTAAGTGACGTGTAAAATAAGCAGGCAACATAGACGTCGGTAGCTGTGGTGCAACTACGTGAGCAGAGTCCGCAGTTATTGCTCATCAGCTGCAGTTCATCACTCACGGAGACACTTGTTACATTGGACTGACCCCGAACTGGTGTTTAGTCACCTCGCTCTCTTTCTCTCTTACTGCGCTTGCTTGTGNTTGCTACCTACACAAGTAAAAAAAATTTAATTCCGTCCTAAAATGTTTAAAGTATTGCGTAAGCGCACGTAGTGAGTGGTGGCCAGGGTTGGCAACAACAATGGTTATTTTCGTTTAAACCAAAAGTCATGGTTATTTTGGTTATAACAAAAAAAAAACGTGTTTTTTTTTAGCCACATTGCACCATGTCACCATCACACGCATCTGATGACTAAGGCTGTGCAGTGAGTGTGTGCAAGTTCCGGAAATTCCTTCCAGTGGCAGCTTAACTCCACAGCACTGCAATCCAAGCAGCTGAAAAAATGTTCTCGTAAGAATAGCACTATTAAAGTAAGAGCACGTTACAGCAGCTCCATTACGTGCTCCGTAGTCCGAATAGAATTAATTCCGCCCAGAAAAACGAACAGTATGGGCTAACGGTTCAAGCCAACTCTACAGCGCTCACTTTTTCTTCTAGAAGGGGAAAACTTTTACCAGTCAGTTCATATTTGCCTTCTAAGAGATAAATTTATTCAGGCTCATGTTTAGATTAATCTCATTGAAGGTACCTAAATATGAGCTTGAAGTTACGGAGCTTTGTCTGTGTGCTTATGAAAACCCGATGGTTTATTTGCTTGTTTGGAGCAGGATTGAGTGGTATTGAAATAATGCTCTAAGAAATGTGATACGGGCTTGAGCGAATTCTTAGTTTGTTCGATGAACTTTAAGCTGATTTCGGAGAGCATTAAAGTTAAGCCCATTGTTAAACCATCTCGTATCCCTAATATAGGTTAAAGCATATGATTGGTTTTAATATAAACTACTTATTGAAAAATACTATATCCAATACGATCTTCCAATCACTAGTTTTGTGCGGACAAGTGCTGCTGCTCGCAATCCATTAAAAAGTACCACTGTCTACTGTTGTTCCTCCTTGTAGTCTACGCGTATAGATATGCCTTGTGCACAGAACTTTAAGTGATAATGCTATATGTTCGACCCTCACAATGGGACTTGGGCCAAAGTGGGTTATTGCCTTATCACGTATAACCTAATTATGATACTGTGCATTTGATAATCGTAATCAGTGACTGGGTACAACGAATACCAAAAGTTGTCAACACTGGACAGCTATTTAAGTCTACAGCTCTGAATATTTTCTGTCGCACCTATACCTACTGATTTAGGAGGGATGATTTTTTTTATTGTAATATGTGTGGAATAGATTTTTTTAGCTCCGGATTGACGCTTTTTCTAATGATATTGTTTGAAAGAAACAATTCTTGCATTTATGAATTAACTTGCCTTCCACGCTGCAATAACACTAGATGAAGTGTAACATATATCTATGCACGGCATAGAGAAGGGGTTTATTTAAGAGTTTCACAGCACATCAATGTAACAAATTTGTATCATATAATGAAACCGATATTTTTGTGCGTTGTGCCGCATGTACGTGCGGCACAACGCCTTTTCTAAAAGAGCATATCTAAAAAATTACCCATTTTTACGTCCTGCTGCTTTTCAAAACACAGTTTACGCCATGTGTCGTTTTAGACAACGATTTCATTGCATCATTTAAGTCCACACGGAAAGTTTATACTTGCCCGTTTACACAGGTGTTCCTGCCATCTCTTTCCTACTTGTTACAGTTGCACGTTTGTTATGGTTTCATATATATACCTACGCAGCAACTGTCTCTGTGCGGGACCAGTTTCGAGAACTGCGACTCTGTTCACAGTACCGATCTCACCATGTCCACCTGCTGTGCTTCTGTCTTTTTCCTTCACTGACGTCATATTGGCTTCCTTGTAATAGGAAATTTTCTTGGTTCCTGTTAGTCGGTAATTCTTTTTGCTCTTTTGGTGCCCCGTCGTACCTGCGCTTCTGCTCACTTCCCAGTCTAGAGTTTCTTTCCTTTGTGGTGCAATTTTCTAGAGGTTTTGTTTTATTGAAATGTATAAATAGCAGTGTAGCGAAACGACGGTATAAAGAATTTGCAGCGGCACCCGTTCAGTGTTACGCGTGTGGTCAGGATACATCGCACCTACAATATTGTGTAGCCTCATGTTCCTTTAAGGCCTTAACATCATGAAAATTAGCACTGCCAACTTCACCTCGGTGAATACCTGGTCTTTTTTTTTTCATACAGACCCCAACTATCTTGCAACAAGATCTAGTCTGCGATGAATGTTTGGAAAGATAGGTCTAATACGAAGAAACCATAATAAATGCTAGTAACTGCACCTTCACTGAAAGGGCGGTGAAAAGTAGATAGGTACTTTTTAAAAACGAAAAGTTATTAGTTTCTATGCTGTTATTTACCCCCGTTTTCTTCGCTGTTGGTTCCATCTATGTAAACCCGCAGAAATGCCAGGGTTATCATAAACCCACCTCTGAGCATGAGTCAACTCCACAAGTTTATGCAGGCGAGTTTTTAGGTATAGTAATTAATAGGCCGTCCCCTGGTTAACCGATTGGTTCTCCCGAACCGTGGATACGTTAGCATCATTTTATGGCTTGAATTCCCCTATTTTATGGCCAGTGGGGCAGGAGAAATATAAATGAACACTAGCTATGCATACCTATAATAATTCACAACGTTTAATGTAGCTATCTATATTTATGTGAACAAAACTGCAGACACTCTGCTGCCAGGCACCAAAGTTTACCCTTGCAGTGCTGATAAACTTCTGTGTGATGTAACTGTGTGCCCGTGTTATCTGATACTGAGAATTAATTGGAGTGTTGAGCATATCCAGTGACTGCATCGAAGCAATCGGCGTTGCTATTCGAATATGGTCGGCATTGCAGCCACATTTTGCTTGCTGGTGTGGCAGGGCGCCTGTCCTGTTACTGTTGCCTCGGATGGAGCTATAGTGAAGGCTCTCCTTGTGTACGAAGTAGCTAGCTACATGTTTTTATTATCGGATGTAAGCTGTCCATACCCTTAGAATTCTGTATATTTGGATGTTTGTAAATATGTTCCTGCTACTGGTTCTAGTTTTGTTACAGTGTAAGAAATCGCTGCATTGATACCAAAAATTTCTTCGATCCGTTTTGTATATACGGGACGACTTCATTCGTTGCGGAGAGTAACGCGAGGTGGAAAGGTTTAACCCACGGGACCTCCTTTCCCTGCCTTTGCTCATACATGTTCTTTCTTATATTAGATGAGAAGCGCTTCTTAGTTTCTTTTTTTAGTTGCCGAATTTCCATTTTAATCCGCAGTTGGTCCTGCGCGACGGTAGGCTATCCTGGTCTGCTTGATCTAGCTACTACGTGTCTCAATTTATAGTTCGTGAAGTACTCTTAAATGGGTGAGGTATAGTCCGTCAAAAAAATGAGTCGTTATAATTATTGCCTTCAATCGGCACGTTGAGGAAATGTCAATACTGACTAATTTAATGTGTGTAAGACTAGCAGCGTGTTTGTTTCACTTCTTTTAAATTGTGTTGCAAGTTGCATACCCAGTAAATGTGGACACATCCGTGCTGCTGTGAGCCAGCCTATACTCATTGATAAGATATCATTCAGCCCTGAAACTTCCAATCGTTCGTAAAGCTCCCCAGATCTTTTGATACTTTTCTCTTATTGTACAGTTATGTCCTTGGTTCTTATCTTCTAATCCTAATGCACTCTTGATTATCGCGCTCGTTAACTGATACCACCTCACGAATACGAGTATAAGTTGTCTGTGCGTAGGACAGCGTGTCCTTGCTTGCTACTCAGCTGACTGTAGCGTGTCCTTCGCTCATCTATGAGCGTGTACTTTTATTTTAAATTAACACGTTAAACTGTGCGAGCCTATCTTAATGCCTGCACAAAGTCCATTTGATAACCGGCATTGTTAGGTTTTTATAATTGGAAGGTTTGTTTGTGCAGATGTCAATCAGTATATCACATGCACCACGTTTCACTGTAGCTTCGATCACGCGATCAAATCATACCTACTGCTGTCACGGTACCGTTTTCTTTCGCGGTTTAATTTAACCTTATTTAATTCATACTGAAAAGCAGCTGCGTAATCATTTTGTTGTTACTAACCGGCTGATACAGATTTGAATTTAGTTCAGATTCTTTAGAGGTCTAGGTCGTGAAATATTAAATGATCTTTGGGTTTAGAGACGGTCAACCGTGCATTAACCCATAGTATAATTAGCTACTGGAAAAATGTTCTGGTAGCGTCTGTCTCTTTGAATGATGATAGCACCGTAGCCTACTCTCATGCTCAGGTTAGGTGTTAGGCTATACCCATTCTCCGTCAGATCTACCTATTCAGGTATCTTTCCGCGGGGATCAGTTTTGCTGGCCACCTTCATCGTGAGGTCACTGATTTGTGTCTTCGTTGCCGTTTAGCTGGTCCGTCTGTTCCGAACGGCTACAGATCTCGGTTGAGGGTTAACGCCTGTTATTTTTCTAACGTCCTTTGCTACAATAAGTGAAATGACACTTTATCGTGGGGGTCTCTTAGCCTACCGCTCAGCAGTGAATCGCTCTTTTTGAGGTCAAGAAATAATTTGTATCAGTTTCTGTTCACTTCTGCGATACATTAATTTACAACGGTGCACCCTCGCTGCTCCGTAAGACTGTAGGTGCTCGGTTCCGTCAACCAAGAGTAACATATATAGTCATTCAGTCAGCATCTATTCTCTCACGAGGCTATAGGTACTTCGTTTCTCAGCCCCGCGGCAACTGTGACACGAACGTTTCTGCTTTTGTATTTATTTACCAGGTAGCTAAGAGCCCTTGTGACGCAAAAACATAACCAACTGACCAGCCCTGCATGGAATACATGGACACAGTTGTGTCCCAAGTGCTAGTAAAACAACAGCTGCTACCATTGAATCGGCGTTACAATTGTACTATGCTCTTAAAAAGTGAATTAAGGTGATTTTAAGTAATTGCTTTTGGATTACGCGGTCGTGAAACACTAGATAAGTACGGTAAGCAGTCCACTCAATGTGTAACTAGACTCTACGTGTTCAGTTGTGACTTATTTTATTTGTTACGGTTTAGGTTTGAAATTGAAATGACGAGAGCGTAGGGTGCGTGAGCGTTAGGCGTGTTTTGGGAACGAATCATTATTAATTAATTAATTTAGTAAAATTAATATATTTCATCATCGTACCCGAAGCACGTCTAACGCTCACGCACCCTACGCTCTCATCATTTCAATTTTAACCTAAACCGTAACGTATTGCGATAGCAGTCTATTGCCGTTTTATTTCTTACATGTCAAGTGTTCCCCTGCTGGTGATAAACGCTTCATTTTACAAGAAATAATTTTATGGCTGCCGGCAGCTTAGAGTTCTGGTGTGGAAACAAGAGCTCTCCTTGCCTTGCTAAGCACCCTGATAAGCAATCTTTGTTCTGCTCGGCTTTCAGGAAGCTTCGTACCGCCACCAGACGATCTTGCTTGTACTAGGATACCTATGTTTTCAACACCATTCCAGGGTACAGGGATGTGTCCTAGCCAGGTCAGCAGCTCAGGCAGGGTTTGGTAGGTTATTTATTATCAGTTGGCAACTTGGCAGCCCCCCCCCCCCCGGACGGCTCACAGGTTATGCATGTTTGTCCTATTAAGTCTTTCTCTGCATCCTTCTCCCCCGTGCCCCCTTTGCCTCCTTCACTTGTTATATTCCTTTTTGACTTTTTATGCTGTCCTCCTACTTCTTCTCTAACTCGCTGTTAATAATTATAGTGTTCTGTGACATAGAACGCTACAGAGACTCTTTGCAAACAGACACCTCAGTGTTACCCTCACGGTGTTACCTATTGTCATACAGAGTTGAAATGAATGCGACCTGCGATCTCATCCCCCTAAAACTAAAAAAAAAAGTGTTGCAGAATCTCCGGAACGCTCATACCTTATTTTTGCTTCATTTTAGGAGGAAAAGTTGGGGAAAAATATACAAAAGTGCTGGGCACAAGGGTATATTCTAGTGAACCCCATACCTGTCTGAAATATAGGACTCACGAACCTAAGGGCTTTCCGCAGATGTTGCTGGGCGCACCTCTTGCTCTCGAGATGAGTTTGTTTGGTTCGGTAGGTTCTGTATACTTCGCCTTCTGCTCCGCGAGGTGGGCCGCCAAATAGTGGTGAGCAACTCATTGTATGGGTCTCCTACCTGCTCCCGTGTGGAGGACCTCGGAAGGGACCCTCCACGCGAGTGTCTCTTCTGTTATCTTTTCATTTCGTTTTTCGTATCTTTGAGACGCTTCGCGCCAAAGTTTCCCCATCCGTACTAGCGCACTGAGCCAACTTATAGGTAGGTACTATATGGCAGAGGAGTGCCGATGTCGAGATATGGGATATTCCTTCTCGAGCCTCCTGGCCGACCAACATCACTGTACGGATCGCCCTGTGGCGGCGCTGTGGTTAATCTAATCTAATAGTACGCAAAAGTGCTGTAGACTATATGTTTAAAGTTATAATTCAGCTAATATTTGGCTGTAATGGAATATATCCTTCATTCTCGAGCATCAGTTGATCACAGTGCTGAAAAGCAAAGGCAATGTTTGTAAAAGCAGTGTTACCCACCTCATAGGTAACGCTACAATTTTTGAGGTTGTCGCCGGTGTCACCCAACCTGTATCGCAATGGAGCCGGGGTAACGGGTGGCAAGTTGCCGCAGCTAGGCCTCGGTAATATTCATAGACGGGTGGGGAAACTGCATCAGTATTTCGGGTTCTACATATTGTCATTTCCAGCTCACGCTACGACGATATAATGATAGTAAATTGGCTGATATTAATTTATTCCATTTTTGCTTTTTGAAAAACGTGCGTAGGTAGGTACTGACGCCTTACAGTCTCCTTTGATTTTGAGCAACTGTGTAAGGCTTGATGATATTATGTTGATGGTACAAGTGAGGTCCCTCGGCTGCGGAGGAACGTGTCTGAACGTGTACGTATGCGAGCTTCGTGCTACATGTAAGAACGGAAATACGTGACGAGTTCTTGCAAGCATGGCGTTGTCTTCTGTTCAAGCTGATTGGTTGGGGACTTCACGAGTAATTCCCAGAGTTATCTGGTGCTCAGCTATACTTGCGATATCGGATGACCGCTAGCATCCTGAATGCGCTTGTATTTGTGCATGCTTTGCGTCGCTGTTTATCTGTTGCATATTGTCAGTTGGAGTTATGCTCTAACTTTATAATTTCATTTGGAAGTAGGATGGATAACGGCTAATGCGCACGATATCTAATTTTACCCTTTTTTTACAAACTGCGTCTCAAATATATAGCTTTGTTCTTCTTACGAAGAATACCACTTAATTCATGAGAGAACTGTTACGAATACATCTCCGCACGAGCTCCTTATGTTTCTCGGCGTACTGTATACGCCTGCCTTCCTTTCTGAAACGCCGATTGTCGTGACCTGGGAGGCTTAAGGCCTTAAACATCTATTCTTTATAGCTATAGGCAGATTCACCACTTTCTAATGAGCGTGTTGTGGTAGCTCAGTGCCCAAATCGTTTCCGCTCCCGACGATCCGTTTCGACGGGACAAATGTGCTCAACGTTCTGCGTGCCAATTTACATCAAATCTAGGCGAGGAGAAATCGTACATTTACGCCTGTCGTTCACTAAGCCACCTAACTTTTGAAATCGCTCAATAATTTGGGTGACTCGTGCGATGTTTTTTTAGTAGTATTACGTAAGAATGGAGGAGCGGCTGAGATGAGGAGGCCCTGTGTGTCCCCTCTAAGGAGGGCAAAGTCGACCTGAACAAACATGTGTTTGTTGCTTGCGATGTTCCCAACAGGACGTGCATGTACTTTCTTCTCTAACCTGATCTCACGCTGTATGTGACGCAGTGCTTAGCATTCAAATAATAAACTAAAACTTCGTTTTCTCGTAGTACGTTATTGTCTGATCATATGTCATCAACCTCATATGCCAAACTTAGATTGAAAGGGTATCGGGTACCTTAGGTACCTTTTACTTCACTGGGGAGGCAGCAGAATATTCAGTATCCCCTGTAGAGGCAACAGCTTTGTCTTTTCGCGATGCCATTCCATGTTTTTATGCTTGCTGTACTAGTGGAGTGATTTTATTGGGTGAGTTAAACAAAAAAAAAAAAATCGGAAAAAATGAGCGCACTTTAATTTATTTTTTCCAGATCTTTTTTTTTTTTTTTCCGACTCACCCGGTCCGGCCGAGCGTCTCAACTACCCTGACCGACTGTACTATAGCTAACCCTTCCATGTCTCAATAAACCTAAAATTTCATACAGGAATTGCACTGTTCATTACGTCCGCAAATGGGTAAAGAGAACGTTAATAAATTAATGGGGTTACCTTGCACGTTTTCTCGACGAATTCGTCACGTTGATATTTCATTAATGAATGCTGATATAACACGTTTTAGAACCGTGTTGCTCGAAAATTAACAGTCACGCTGAAGTTTTTTCTTCAAACCGAGAGACTTCACTATAATTCACCGGAAAGTTTCACATGTTAATCATGTTCTGTTTAAAACGAAACGAAATACATAACTTGTATATTGCAGGTTGAAATTTCGTGTGCTACTAGCAGGCTAACGGTACGGGTTACTGCGTGAAAAAAATCGGCAGCATTCAACAGTGTGCCGTCTGGGTCATACACTGCACTGACTTAGGCACTAGATTTAAACAAGGTTTGTTGTCTCAACTCTCAA
Organism: Parhyale hawaiensis; assembly: GCA_001587735.2. Classification (NCBI taxonomy): domain Eukaryota; kingdom Metazoa; phylum Arthropoda; class Malacostraca; order Amphipoda; family Hyalidae; genus Parhyale; species Parhyale hawaiensis. The sequence continues at coordinate 22,907,716 of LQNS02277275.1, read as the reverse complement.
ACTTGGTTAACTCATGAAATAGGTTGACTCGCTAGCTCTGGCATGTCGACGGTTCCGTGATATCAGTTGTAAGTATAGAGGGTGCGGATTTGATTTGTGGATACTCGGTTCATGAACTGATAGATATCTGAGTGTTTGAAGAAAATTATGTAGACTGTCCATAAAGAAAAGTTACCTACTAATTTCATCCCGACTGCAGAACCAGCTGGTGTTAGACTCCGACTCCATCCTCCCTAAAACCCCCGACTTCGCAACCCTTATGTTCCACTCAAATAACATAGAGGTTTCCACTCGAAGAAGATAGGTTTTCTTATCGTGACTTGTGAGATTTAGATAAGCACCAACTGATACGGGCGTACACCTGTGCCAACGTGTATATTATTGTCTATAATTTATTGCACTAACTAAAAATTAAACTATAACTAAATGTAGTAGGTAAGAATGTATGTGCTCCGTTGACGAATATTGTCGCGTTCTCTTCGGTTTCAACGGCTTGCCCAATTGCCTATACTATTAATACAGCAGCTGGCCCAGACGCTTTCTGTATATATATACTTTCACCAAACTATATACCGAGAATTGCGAGGTTAGTCGTACTTCATAGAAGTATGCACGCGATGTTAATCACGAACTTGAAGTGTACGTGCTCACTGAGCTGTTGATCTGGCGCATCATGATCAACTTCATTTCTCCAAAACTACCGATGATAACAATATAAAAGCAATAGCAACTGTTAAGTGAATAAAAAATTATGAATTTCATGTAGGTACTCTTCCTTGGTGCTCTGTTCTGCTGAATTTACCTAGTAGCTATGATAAGTGTCACACCATCCTGTTTTCAAAAATTTCGGATGCTGACAAATGCTGGCTTACGCGCTCATTTCGGTTGCTGACAAATGCCGGCTTTCGCGCTCATTTCGGATGCTGACAAATTCCTGCTTACGCCCTGATTTGGGATGCTGACAAATGCCGGCTTACGCGCTCATTTCGGATGCTGGCAATACCAGTTTTGGCGCCCATTTCAGTCACCGGCACAACGGTTGCCGGCCCCTAATCATGTAGGGTGTAAGAGGCCACGTGGACTGAACTAACTACTTGTTGCCAAGCGCGGTTGCCAAGGCCGCTGTCACCACTACAAGGTACGTTTGCTGCTCTAAAGGGCCCTATGCAACTCCCCTTGCATGCTTAACGTTCTTGTAAACCGGTCTCTTCTGGTGGCGTACAGTACACTCTCTGAGGCACTCGTCACGTGAGCCATTGGATCATATCCGCATTGAAGCTGTCTCTTCCGAAGTTACGATATTTCTTATCCCCTTTTCGATGTAATATGCTTATCTATGTTTAGCCCCCTAATAAAATAAATTGTAAAAACGACGCGCCGCACGAGATGTGGTTTTATATTTATTGTAAAGAAGACACATTTTTAGTTGAGGCTCAGTACCTACTGCATTTTTTATTAATTTGTACTTCGTTTAGAATTTATGAATTGGCACTTCGATGCAGATCTGCTTGAAATTTTGCCAACTCTGCTGCGTTATGCCGAAACTAAATTTCACGGTAATTTTTTCTCCCTAGAAGTCCGTCGTTACGTAAAATATCATATGTTATGTGTTAGATACCCACAGATTTCCCTAACCCCTACGCAACGGCTTGTGCTAACACCAAATCTTGCACTACCTTCTGTACAATACAGAGGAGCGTAGGTACTGGTTTATTTCGTGTGTTCTGTCCGACAGCACTGAAGCACTTAGTCATAGAGGTATTTATGTTTCTGAGACTTGTTAGGTTTGATGAGCTTCTAAACACGGCGCATGAAAAACTGAATTAGGTTGCCTATTGTCATGAGTACATTTCTTGCTGATCGTTGCCATACTGTACCTTTTACCTGCTTATCGGTTTTGTCCTTGATTTCGTATGATGGTCAGTAGTGCCGGTAATAGATCCCATGTATAGGTATAGCTATTGGCCTTCGTTAGGTTTCTTAGTGCCCGCTTCTCGGCGCCTTTTCATATTCCTATTGGCAATGTTTCTCTGTGATTCATCTTTGTCGCATTGCAGTTTCCTTGCTTGCTTCTCCGAGTACTTGTCACCTCACTTTTCCATTCGTTAAACACCGTGTTACATCAGGAGGGATTCCCGAGTAATTATCCATCACTCGGTACGGTACTAAGCTTCGAGCTCTTGAAGCGTTTTCTAAATTGATCTGCTGGTTGAGAGTATCCCGATGATCCGAAATTTGGATAGTAAGTCACGTGTAGCAATTCATGGTTCTTTGCAGTGTATCAGTGTATCCGAGATTAATCTTCCGTTCACGTACTTGGTTTCATCACGACGTTGTATTGCAACCCTTATAACTTTATATGATTTCAGATCTTAATCTCAATGTACTGGTGGAAATAAGGATGCTCTCAAGGTGTCATGTATCCAATAAAATTGAGTACGGTATGTCAGAAAATGTATCCTCATGTAGGCCCTACGGCCTACAGGGATAGGCAAATATCACCCTAGTTACAGTACTTCGCCTTGATGTCACGTTTCCTTTTTTCCCCTTTTTTTCTGCCTACGTTCCTGATGTATTCTGTCAGTCTTCCATTGGTGAAACTAACCGGTTACGCATGTATATAACCGCCATGCTCCCTTCTTTTGCGCATGCGCAGTATCATACATCACCTATGGTTGCATCTTTGGACTCGAATAAAAACTTTATCAACGAGGATGTTCCAATAATGGGGAATTGGAGCATCAAATCTGACTTTTGGATAGCAATATTTGCCGAAGTTGACCACACGAATATTCGATTAACCGTGTCTCGGTTTTGCAATTTTTCGGTTCGGGCAGGAGCCTAACAGAGCCACATCACGGAGACGTGTTGCAATTACCACTCGGTGGATAACTGTGTTTCACCAGTGTCATCCTCCGTCATCCACCGCTCAGTGTGTCACGATTGGTAACCGCTCACATCCAAAGGTAACATTAATTATTTCACTTCGGCTCCTGATTTTTTTTTTTTTTGTGCCATGCTATGGCAAACGTGTTTTCGGCTTACAGTAGTCCAAACGATGTTGCTGTTGCAACACGTTTCAAGATCTCGCCCGCAAAGACCGATCACGCGCATGTATGACCTCCACGTGCCCGCTCCTGCGCAATGTCATACATCGCCCAGTCCAGTCGAGCACGTCAGGTACTTGGAATCCCGGGCTGCGCCACGCGTTTCCTGGAACGCTTCTTGTCTTCTGATAAGCATCAAACTCTCTTCGCTGGAACCAGCACTGCAGCGGCGGTGGTTCTTGAGCAGGTCCGTGCTTATATAGAGGATCCTTGCAGAAAACCATGCAGTTCTCTCTCGTGCTCGTTTGCTTAGGAACACTGCGTCAGTATTGCTCAAGCTTTCGAAAAACCTGTTGGATACATAGAATTAATCTAAAGTAAATTATACCAATACATAATTGGCGGTAACAGTGTAAGACAGTAGGAGGTAGTACGTATTTTGTGAATGGACCGTCACTGTCCGATAGCTTAGGGTTAGCTTGCTGCTTTTTTGCTGGACTTTCGTTCAAGAACCTAAATGACCGCGTCTTATTTCCGCCAATGATATCCTTATATTTGTAGTGATAGCGCTAGTACCATAACCTGAACTTACTCAGATAGTGCCATCACGCTACAAGAGCTCTTTCTCCGCTAGAAATATAATAGGAAAAAGAACCCTTCTGTTGGAACGGCGCAGTCGGCATAAGTTGCGGTTAACTCTTCAGTCCTTCAAGTGCCATGCACACGGCGCAAACCATATGATATTTATTCGAAAAAGAAAAAAAAATGTCACGAAACATTTCTCCCTCAGTGTCTCTCTCGTGTTGAAGATTCTCTCATCTTAACTCCGAGCAGTTGAAGACTCTCTCACGAGACTTTTTCAGTTAAAATTTAATATAGGTCAGGCCTTAGCATAGATTAGGTTAAGTCATGAAACCTAGTCCAACTTAACTTATGCTAACATAACCTAGCCTCGCTATGTTCCCAGTTCAAGCTCAGATCCCTCCCACTAAGTCTAACAGTTGAAAATGATTCCCCCAACCCCCTAATCTACTTTGGGGGATACGCATCCAAGGGTTGATTTTTTTATACCTTCAACTGTAAGGTAATAATAGATTTCAAGACTGCGGTAACCAGTGTTTGGTGAGGGATTTGACTGCCATTTTTCTCGGGCAAGTGTGCTACATTTTTGAGACAATCTACCTGCGTGTGATCACGAGAGATCTGCAGTAAGGTAAATCCGTGCTATGCTCGGTGTGGCTGAGCCACATGCTCTCCCTCCTAGACGCCAGGGATCATGCATAAGTACCTTCCTTAAGGAAGGAAGGTAGTTACATCAAACCGGTGTCCAAACTGTCCATGTCTCCTGCCTCACCCACTTGAGCGATACATAACCGGCGAACACATTGAAACCCATCAATAAATGCTTCACCCAAGGCTCACTGTTCATCGCGCGTTTGTTTCCTAACCTTGTTCGCCATCAAGGACCATAGGCGGTGAATCATTGGCCAAGCACCAGCGCGGTTAGGTTCCTTCTGACTTTTATCACGGAAAAACGCCCTCTAAACGACATCCAATTACGGCATATAGGCTGCCATTCTTTTCATTTGAGCTTTTGATACGTGCATCTTTCTCTTCTGCCCATCTTACTTTTTTCTCCTCGTGTGCCTTTGGCTATTTGGTCTCCCCTTTTTTGCTGCTGTTGTCTAGCGAGTTGCTGCGTCCATGCTCTGCGATTATCGCTGCATGTTTTCCTCGTACTGCTATTTATTCACTTCTTGTCCTTTTATCTTCCCATTTCGTTGGGTTTCCGTAGTTGTGGATAGGTTAGACTAAGAAGCTTGAAAGAAGTTCGCTTCCTCGGGACGTCCCTGGGGTTTCAAACACATCACGCACTCCCTGTGTGGTTCCGCTCACCATAAACCTGCACATGAGACGGCAGCGCCTGTGTGCGCGTTACGCCTCCGTATTGGGATAATGCGAGGTGTGACCCCATAGTGAATACCTAGTGTATGCATTCATTTCGGCTAGGTTGACTGAGAACTTGTTATGTCGGGCTTGCCATTCACCCACCGCTTTCATTTGCCCATTAACACCAATCACTCCCTCTTTGCTGCAATAGAGACGGCTGCTTTTATGAATTAATTTGGTATCCAACTTTGTGTCGTTGGTAATTGCGCTCCAGATTGTACCGAATGATCTGTTACCTACTTAGGATGGTGGAATAGTAAATTATGCTGTGCCGTGCTTCCTGCTCGAATTTCTTTGGAGAGAGGAATAGTGCCGTTCTTCTCTCGACAGCGACCACATTTAAAACGAAATGTAGTCCTTAGTAAAAAAAAAACTATAGACGTGAGCTTCAGGGCCTATGAAGGAAGCTTTTTGCTTATGAATGATATAATTTTTTTTAAGTGCCATAAACTCTGCAGATGGTTGCGAGTTGTTGTTGTTATATCCTATAGTTAAAACCACTTAACTATAACCTTAATAACTAAGCACAAAGCCAGAACATTAGCTGCGGCTGGAATAGTCGTTGGAATGTTAGCTAGTGAAACAATGCTCTGCTTTGTCATAGTTGCAACGTAAATTTACAATTAATGGTATGTACATATCTCCTCTAGCTCAGGATTAATTATAGTATAAAGTCATGGGAGAGGCGCCTAACTTACACGTCTTGTGATATGCTCTTTTTATATTGCTATATGAAATCGGTCTAAAGTGCTGTTTGTACTACTACGAAAGCAGTCCTCTTATCACTATCACAGCACCATCAGCTCTGCTTCCTCAAAACGAACACAGGTCTCGAATAAAAAACGAATCTTGTAACTTGTTCTTGATGTTTCATGGGAGAGTTGTCGATGGTATGGACTATGTTTGGCATCAAAAACTGATGCCTCCCCCTAGTAAAGATTCTAGTTGCATACCCAATCTTTTATTTCTTGCGTCTCATGTTGCATGCACTGGTGGTGGTGATGATGCTGCTGGTACAGCGCCGGCCACCTCGTACATACATCTCTTCCTTGTTTTGAAGCTTCACCTTCAGCTCGTGTCCTGCTGCCTCTCCCCCTCCTCTCCTCCCCACCCCCCGTTACCATCAGGTGACTCTCAACCGGTCCACCGTAGCAACCCCGGCCGGCCGCACCTTCTTGTCATTGATACGTATACGTGTTCCTTCCTGGTCGTCCTCTGCGGGCGGCTCCTGGGGGCTGCTGCAGCATGGACTGTGTAGCCATCGCATAGGAATGTGGTGCTGTTTTTGTTTGTTGAAACTGAACTGACTACCGGGGGTTGGAAACTGGCCGCTGCAGGCGCCTCTCTCTTGTTCTTTGCCGTTCTCTCTCCTAGATTTTTGTTGTTGTTTTTTTTTTTTTTATAGTAGCGGTGCTGGAAACGGATCGCTACATGTGCTCTGCTCTTGTCAATTGCAAGAAAAGGCTATAGTACCGATAGCGGAGATTCGAACTTCATTGAAAGCTGATTGCTGCGTCTCTCACATGTAACTTATTCTAGTTTGGCAATATTGTACCATCAAGTGATATGAATGATCTATCATGGTTCAGTTTTCCAACGAATGTTACTGTGAGTCTCGCTCACATGGAAGTTCATAGCAAGGCTAATTGAGGCGCCTTTATTTACGGTTTCCTACTCCCACTACTGGTAAACACGAACAAATGAAAGTGGAGAAAAACTTCATTTCGGAGTTTGTTGAGGCTGGCTGGGATATCGAGGAAGTTCGTGCTTTGGAGGAACTTGTCTGTTTCATACATTTTCCCATGTCCTAATAAAATACGCCACTGATTTTACGGCGAGAGCAGTCTTTGGTTGGACCCACGTTGGGTTACGCAATTCCTTGCCTCTCTTCCTCTTTTTGACTTTTCCCTCCGGAGCTTCCTCTTCGAGCTTTCGCTGGGATGCCCTGATGATGGCATAGAACATACAGTAATCCAGTTAGCCTCTCTCTGTAGTGACCCGAAATATATGGTTTTGCAAGATATTTTAAGATTTCTAATGCGAACTATCTTACCGTCTATGCATGCGTTAACTGCCAGGGCTACTGATTTTTGTTAAATACTGCAGTAAGATGTATGGCGTGTGGGCAAATTATATTTTCAGCCACTGTGCCAGACCGTCCATAATGACAAACGAAGTTGCAATGGTACCTCTTCATCGTTCATTCTTGGAGGTACTTATTTGGTTATGAAGGAGAAGCTCACCGTATGTTCTTGCCACTTTAAAGAACATTGTGTGAGCGCGGTCGAAAATAATATTCTGATCGTATCTTTTGGAATTCTCATGTACTCAACGCTGATGTGTTTGTTGTTGCGTGGTAACATTACCGGATGCGCGTGTAACTGCACAATAGGCCGGACTACCTATCTACAAGGCCAGACTGTCCGCAAGGATATCCTGTTGCTTGGATTTCTCTTTGATGCATCGCGCGATTTGTATGCTTAGCGAGCCTATCGCCAGCTTCCGCAGGAAACGTGTCACTTTCCGCTCACATTTAGTATCCCGACTCTGCATGGGACATCATGCGGTCAGGGATATGTTATGAGTTTCCCAGCTGGATGTGGTAGTAGCTGGCGGAATTCCCGCTACCACTGGTGAACTTTCTTTCTTTCTTACAGAAAAACACCAAGTAGGCCTTTCTCCGTTCCTGTTAACCCGTTAAGGATTTTTTTTTTCTCAGTCGTTTCAACTTGGAAGGAATATCTTACAAACGCTTGACAACTGCTTGGTGGATATGCGGTACTCAGACTAGTCGGTTGACAGGTGATCCTTGCATGGTGACAAAGTACAGATCAGTTGATTAAATGTATCCATCTTTAAGATTATGGGGAGTTACCTTAACCGTATTTCGACCTCCGAAAAAGCTGGTCTTCCCTATCGTACATTTTTTTTACTGTAAAGCAACTTTTGCAATGTTCTGGTTTTTATATTTTCCTGACTCTCCTATGTGCTACAGCTTGTCTCTATTCAGTATACAGTACGTCCGCCGGCTCAGTTTTTCCTGCAACCTTACGTCAATGTCACGTCTTCGTCATCCTACTTGAAGCACCCCTTCATG
>LQNS02277275.1:22754440-22770684 GCA_001587735.2 Parhyale hawaiensis | reverse complement strand
ACCATACTGCACCCCATAAATGGTTGAATATGGAGGATATATCGATAATAAACAACCAAAGTCTCGACCATAATCATAGTTGTTCTACTATAATCACAACCATAATTTCCGACTGGGTACCTGCAGCTGTATTGTCTACAGGCCGTGAATAAAGTAGCTTGAAAATAGCATTGTGTTTATCACGAGATTATGGAAAACATAAGTGTATACATAGGTAGTAATATATAAATTGTACACCAATGAATTGTTGGTTACTAGCTCTCTAGCTGTACCTCCATATATATATGGTCCGTGCCTCAAAATTAATTTCCGGCCTCGCCATCGGCAACAAATTGAACATTGCATGCAACTTAGACATATTTATATAACTTTGAAAACTTCTGTAAAGTATCCTGATCCGTGCGGCAGCATATAGATACCGAATTTCTCTTCCTTCCTACAGCAAAGCTTAATTAGCTCTTGATGCGCAAATTGAGTATGATTAGCGAAGGAAAAAATAAAAACTTTTTCAGCAAAACAAAAAAAAAAAAGAGCGAAAAACGGAGATTAGGTTCGTTTATGGAAGCGATTATTAATTTTAAGCCGCCATTTCACGACGGTGCACGCGGGACCATATATAGCTGTTTCATGTATAGACGTCAGCTAGCTGACGCGGCGAACGTACGTACGCCTATATATATCCGTATCTATAGGTGCCCATGCATACTTATCATAACATATACGTCGGCCATGATTGTTATTTTGATATTCACGTATATATGCTGACTCAAAAAATGCAACTTAATGCGTACCTTAATTAACTTGCTCGCTATGCGAAAATTCCAGCTTATTTATAGATATATGTAGGCTACCGGTCTTAATTACGTATATATATAGCTATAGCCGCTGAATGGTACACTGTAATAATAACATGTCGAGGTTGGATCACAAACGTGAGCACTGATGCAGAGGTGTTGCCTCACAGAGTTGTTTAAATTTAACAGCTTGAGAAGTTTGTAGAGGTGCTTAATTGAGTGACTATCTATATACCGATATATTTGTATATTTGTAAGAAGCCAACGATTTATCACGTACGCGTCTATATATAATTTAATGCGTCAATACGAGTCAAAGAAGTTGGGTCTGCGCTTCGATCAAAACTAGAAACGTTGAACTAAAATCTGATTTATCGTAGCAATCTATGACCACTATTTTTAAAGACTGGTTTCTGAAACAGCAACGTACACCGTACAAAAACACGAACACAGATGACTCTCGGTACTATAATAATTATGTAGGAGGCCGTACTTTCCTTTCCTCCTGTCTCTCTAATTCCTAAAAAGTTTGTTAAATTGACCAGGAACACAGCTTTGATGATTTTCACATCCATATAAAATGTCGCTAAGATTTCATTTAAACTTCCAACTCGCGATCGAGCCAAGGCCACAGAAGTTGGCGTGTAATATCCGTGGACTTTGCAGCTCCTCTTCTTCGACACACAAGCTTGGGACGAGTCTGGCGCATCTTTGTTGTCTGGCTTGGGACGAGACTAACCTTGGCCCTCTACTTATGCGGATGCCTCTCTCTTTTGCGAACATTTTTTTTTATTGCCAGCGAGTAATGAATTGCGTTAGCGGTAGAGCAGGAGACTTCATGATGCAAGGCGCTGGCTGACGTCAGGCCTACGTAGTGATGACGCACTTGCCACAGTAAATTGTCTTTTTACAGTTCGGTTTACTGTGAGCCATTATTACGGCATGTAGGCCCTATGCACTATATGTATAGAAACAGTCTAAAGAAATTCTCTACTATAGTCGTTCCTCCAAATGGTCTCCATGGATTAAAGTAAGACTTTGAGGTGTCTTGCTACTCCCTCTTTGAGCGCGATTTTGTTCCCCAATTCTATATAGTTATAAACTTATAATCGACTTGGTCGGAGTGCTGGGCGATCAATTCGTCACTCGATCTGAATCGCATGTTTGCAGTTTCGGCGTTAATCGAAAACCGATTACACTTCCGATGGCCTCTAATTGAAGCCCTCCTTTCTCGTCCTCCTCCTGGTAATTTGTATGTTTAGTTACATTTCAGATATGTAATATGGTATTTCTTTTTCTATATAATACGAGTATAGCACTGTACGTACATGGAAAAGAGATTCGTGTATGTAGGTAAGAATCGACACCCCAAATGCATAAATTTTTTTTGTAGGTATATAACCATGAATGGTGAATAAATTATTCTCGGGTTCTATATAGGTAGGTATATACACCAATATGTCTCCGCAATGTATCCATGCAAATAAATATGTCGCACAACAGTAGACTTATGTATATATATACATACATATATTCATACTATATTTCTCATTGCTATTATAACCATGCAATTTCCTATATAATGACAAAGCAAACGTCGATTTCTCGTACTGTTAATTTAGCGGTAAAGCATATATGTAGCCTTGTTCGAAATATCGTTTAATTGTAACGTATACTTACGTACGAGCATTTTTCATAAGTTAAGGCTTGCAACGCAATTAAAAATTTTCGGTGGAACTATACCGTGGCGTTTGGTCCACACATGGCCGCCACAAGTTGCTTTTTTGAGCGGCCGGGGCATCCGTGAGGCTCGGGTGCTGGACAGTCGCTATATATGCTCGCTCATTTTGCATGGGGGTGGCACGGGCGACCTCGTTCCGAACATAAATCACCCATACAGGGCGCGCTTGCACGACCGTATTCCACGGATATTCCGCGCCTCCGCACAAGTAGCAGTATACTGCTATTTTGGCCAATTGACGTGGAATATCCACGGAATACGGTCGGGCAAGCGCGCCCTGTATGGGTGATTTATGTTCGAAACGAGGTCGCCCGTGCCACCCCCAAAACGCGCATAGCGACCGTGTAGCACCCGAGCCTCGATCACGGATGCCCCGCTCAAAAAGGCGACCAGGTGCACACCATACGCCGCGCTTGTTCCACCGAAAATTTTTAATTGGGAATATATCTTTGCCTAGTTAATTTCTCACCACAAATTAAGCAACGTTATCTATCTTGCAACACAGCTAATTTGTACGTGGACTGTAGACTAAAATTGTGGCCGGTAATGTCAATTATCGAATGTTCGTAAAATAATTTCGGGTTAGGCCTATTTTAATTTACTATATCTTAACCCTGGAGCTCAAATCTAGGGTATATCGATACCCCTATATATACAGGCATAGCATAACTATATATTATCATACTGAGAAGAATTTATGATTATCATGACTTTTAGGCACAATATATTGCACCACATTAATTGTTGGCTATATACATGTATAGTTTGCGCGATGCATACACGCGGCAGCCCTACATATGTAGTATATATCGATCTGGCAAGGTGCACGGCGAAGACACCTTCGATCTAATTTACAATTAAGTTGATGACGTTCGTTATACATCTGACTCGATCGGTGTACCAATTTCGTACGGATTTTACTCCCTGCAAGCAAGGAAAGTTGAAAAAATTAATAACCATATGTCAGTACACACGTGTATAGGCATACATATGTATACATGCCTCTTTGCGCATGATTCCTCAGTCATGCTTCAAGCGATATTCTACGAAACACTGTAGCTGTTTATTAAAAGTTTCAGGGAACAACACAGTAGCAACAGCGTGAACAGCCGCACATTTCCGTATGCGAACGAACAGCTACATAATCAAAGCTGCCATCAATAACTTATCTCTCTAAAAACCAACATCGTGTCTAGAAGAAACTTCAAGCAGCGCTTATCCTACGAGAAACTGGAGTGTTTGATTGGTCCTTATATAGAGTGAACTGTGCCTTCTTTGATATACAATTTCCTTCGCATTCAGTAGCAAGTAACTAACACTCAGACCCGCCGGTTCACAATACCAGTCCCAGTTGTGCCACCTCCGTAGCCGCACGTATTTACGAAGACGCTGTGATTTGTTGGAGAAAATCTTTGGAAGTTTGAGCGGAGCGCCGGAATGGTTTAGGATAATGGATACGGCACCTCTGCTATTGATGTATCTATTGATCGTATCTGCGCAACGTGGCAGGCCCCAAAGTTAGATCCGCCTGACATTGGCAGAACTCCGCCCTTCGCTCAAAACTCCGCCCGCGCTCTGGCAACACAAGCATCGAGGACGTGGCACAGCAGCGGGCCAACATAGCACGCTTGTCGAGCGTGCCGTTAGGTGTGTGTGGTGTGTTTGCGCCGGATGGATTCCCTCATTGCATTCATGTTTAGCATCTTTTTGCAATAATTCGCAGTGATAACAACGTGTGTGACGATTTAAAGTCACTGTGATGTTGTGTCTTATCGTATACATGCAGTGAAATCAAGAATAGATTAGCATAAAGCACATTATTGCCGAGTATGTGGAGTAGAGGTGGTCTATAGCTGTCGACTTTAAAGCTGTGCGAATGCTTGGTGCCAGGCGAGAGCTGCCGTAGAGAGAGTTGTAGTTGTGCCGGTCTTGTGCCGTGTTTGCTTTCTTCTACACGACCGTGTTGTGCCTTGTTCGGTCTCATCTCTCGCGCTTTGTGTCTCATAACCGACTCATCGCGCAGATAGATTTGTGCCTCGTTGTTTTGAAATGAAGTGTTCTTTTGTTCCGTATAACTTACAGTTTTAGGTTCTAGCTGCCGGTCAAGTGCCTATAGCCTACCAGAGTTTACCGTGCTGGGAGATACTTGAATTTGCAAAATCGGATTACCCTACAAGATTGGATTACCTTTGCCCTTGATTTACAAGATTGGATTACAGTGCCAGGACTTACAAGATTGGATTACCGTACCCTGGAAACTACAAGACTGGATTACCATGATTTGGATTTTACAAGACTGGATTACCATGCCGTGCTGTGTCTATACAAGATTGGATTACCTGTCATATGTTTCCAACTGTGAAATATTGATGTGAATTGTGTCAACTGTCAAATAAGAATCACTCGTTGTTTTGAGTAGTGTTGTAGTTAGATCTTTTCAAGTCAGTGTTTATACCGTGCCACTCAAAATGTAAATTTTGTGATTTTTGTTACAGGCTTGTGAAATGTTAATTCATTACTTTCGTGTATAGATTATAATTCATTCATATTAATGAATACTGTATGCAGTGCTATACTGAATTTTACTCTTAGTGGTGTCAGGATGTGCAGGGTTTAGTGAAGCGCTCCGATGGTGTTTCGTTGCAGTATCTCTTGCTGAACTTAGAGGACTGTCGTCAAATCTAGGCAAGGTGAGACACATTTTTTAACCTATGCAATTATTGCTAATTTCGGAGTAAGATTTTTTGGATGCAGTAAATATAAACTTGCCCTGCACGATTCTTTGCTAGTTTCAGAAATTGCTAAGAAAGTTCGTATTTCTCCTATGCGCGAGGTCGCATGTTGCATGTGAACAGTGTATGTTCTAGTTTCAAAGTTGAGCCAGATGCAACTCACTTCGGGGTTTCAAACTCCCCTATATGCGTTTGTCGAAGTTTCCTAAGTACGCATTTCAACATTGTAGCCTAATATCGAGGATCGTTTCGTGTATGAAAAAATCTATATTGTGAGCACGATTATTAACTTCAATGCACAAATACTGCACGTGCTTTTTGCTTGCATGTCACGTAGTAACTGCACAAAATCCATGCAAATTAAAGTATATATCTGAGCACTGTGCTATGAAAGAGACACGCTCATCTTCTGATATTATCTTCACATGTATGCCACTTAGTGTGTAGACATAGATTCTTTTGGTATCCCTGCAGTCATTCATTTAGCTAGTAGCAGTTATACCCTGTAGAATTGAGCCGGTGATTCGCTGTCGTTCGCTCTTATACTATATTCTTGCTGCATGTTTTCGACAGACTCCCCCAGTTCGCATTATTTCAGATCAGGCCCATCATTTCCATCTAAACTGACTTCTCGCTCTCGTCATTGCAACCGACCCAGTCTTGTACGTTTGAATTTATATTCTTTGCCCATCCTTTTTTGAATCGCTTGCTTGCGCCACCTCTGCTGAATCCTCCCTCCCTCTCCGGCTGGTTGTCTCCCCCAAACACTCCCTCTCCTTCCGTCTTTCCCCTCGTGGCTATAACTTTACGTTCCCCTTTGAGAGTGACGTCTCCCCTCCTTCTGCTGCTAATGTGATCCCCCTCCTACCCCCGCTTTATTGGCGCGACCCCCTCTACCCCTTCACCTACCCTCCCTCCCCCGGCTTACTCCGTCTAACCGCCTGCTGGTCAACCTCCCCAGCCCGTGTCGAGCAGACACGAGTGTGAACCGACAGTTCATCAAATTGATACGACGGTCTAAATAAACTTGATTAATCCTTTACCGGGGGATTGAAATATGTTTTCGTAAGAATAGTATTATGGGAGGAAGTATACCTATATGGTCATTTTTAATATGTGCAACAATCCTATACAGTGAACCATATGGAGCGTATTACATCGCGTTATCGCACAGTATTAACACTGTATGTTATATTAATGGCGTGCAGGTTGCGCGCAGTGCTATGGCTATCGTTGTGCTAGCTAAGGAAAGCTATCTGTATAGTTTATTTGATAACGGACGGTTAATTATATGTACTGTATGGTAAAAAAATCGTCATACCCTACCGTTGATCTATTTTACCCTGCAGTATTGGTTTTCATACCACTGCTTCATGCACTCGTAACGTATAAAATGATTTGCCGGTATAGATTTTGAATCATTACCACCTATAAACTAGGCATGTCTTAAGAAGAAATACAAATGGCAGGTTGAAAGCACCAAAGGTAAATGAAGACCTGATACACGTATACAGCAGTATTTTTTCTTTTTTTTTGCATTGTCGTATGTATCTGTTTGAAACCCGCATACCAATTTTTTTTTGTTCTACGTGCAATTATTTATCATTTTTTTCATATTTTTCAGCATAAGCTTTCGCTGCTATACCTCTAGACTCAACCTTTATATATGAGTTCTATATATGGAACATTTAGTTAGGAATGTCTGTATGAAATATGTCGTTGGATCTATCGGTTTCGTATATGTATATATATATATCGATCATTTATCGTTTTATGGCCGATTGCGTAAATTACCATTGAGATTGTCACGTTTCTTTCTAAAACGTACGTGTTCGTGAAGCGCCTCTGACTTTTTCAAATAGCTACATCGAGTTAGCTGTTGCACTTGCTGCTAATTACCTATTTATGTATTGTATACGTATAATATATAGGTACCTTCTTTTATTTTCAGTATTTGAAATTATATTAGGTAGTCGATCTGAGCTGAAGTTGGTGGCATGTTTATTTTATAGGTACACTTTGCATGCTAACTCGAGCACTTTGATCGATCATTAGCGTTGTAGTTAAAGTATTAAATTTGACTAGCGCATCAGGGACACAATGTGTCAATATGTCTATCTCGCGCCGAACTATTCCTGTGGTTTAACAGAGGCTCGTGCGCCACTATATAGGGCGCGAAGTACGTCTCGTTTCAAATAATCATTGATTTTTGTCTCTGCTTCTATGCCGGTAGGTCTCAGATTATAAGCGAACTCGGATGAGCTCCAAGTGGTCAGTGCGCTACTGACAGGAAAAAAGCGCAAGTTGTGTATATCCAACCCCCGGGCACGGCTGAGCGCTTTCGCTCAGCTACGCCGCGCAGGGGAAGGAAACGAAATACAAGGTAGAAGTCTAGCGGGAATCTAGGTCAGCCACCTCAATCAGCGGCCCACCTCCTAGAACAGAAGGGGAAGCATTGAGAGCCTACTAAACTTTATAAAATTAACCTTGTCAGCAGAACTGCGGCAAG
Organism: Parhyale hawaiensis; assembly: GCA_001587735.2. Taxonomy (NCBI): domain Eukaryota; kingdom Metazoa; phylum Arthropoda; class Malacostraca; order Amphipoda; family Hyalidae; genus Parhyale; species Parhyale hawaiensis. Next base: position 22,762,908 of record LQNS02277275.1, on the reverse strand, counting down.
CTGCAACATCCTCTAACCGGAAGGCACTATAGGGGACTTGATCACTATAGTGTTGTCTAATGGAGAATGTAGGCATATATTACTATATTTATGTGTGTGTATTTTGTCTTGGTTGGGGGATTCTTAATTCGCACTATAGAGGCAACGCACCATGGATGTATATATAAGCATCTGCTGTATGTAATTTTGTCAGGAGCTCATATAGAAATTATATCTGTTGGGGTTAGGTTTGTAGTTCTCCTTTTTTTGTTTGGTGAGTGGCGTTGCTGCGACGTGCCATTGCAGCTGTCGATTAGGCAAGCTCGAGTATGTAGTGATCAATAGAGTTCATTTTGTATCGTTGGTTGCAAATCTCATGCTGCTGACCAATTCTATTACTAGGAGGATATTCCCCTCTTACTTGATGTTGCTCATCACTAAGCGAGCGTGCGTTCTGGAATGTCGTTTGCGCCTCTGCGCGTGACGCTCGGTCGAGAGTTGTACGATAAGTTCGTTCCGTGCGCGCGTACGTACGTCCGGCCTCCCGACCGACCGTCCTTCCGCATCCCAAGCAGCCCTCGATAGGTCCTGTCGTTTCCGGGCAACGCTCGCGTGTTCGCTAGGCTTGCCCACATGGGTGTTGGTATGTGTGCGTGCGTAAGTCTGTAATGCATAAAGCTGTCACTGCGTGCGTACCGTCCGCGGCGGCGTCCGGTGGGATCATAAATTTCCGCAAAAACCTAAAAGCCGGAACGTTACACACCATATAATATCTATGTTTAGCGATGAAGTGTTATCAATCACGGTCGATACGCAGCAGCTTGCAATGGTCACAAAATATGAACTGCAGACGATAAGTGTAGCGCATGCGCATCTGTCTCTATATATGTGATCTGGCCAAGTCCCGACTTCACATCTTCTGTGATATATATCGCCGTAGACGGATAAGCTGTCAGTTCTGAAATTTCAGAAGTCGGTGGAAACAAAATGAAAGTTGCGCATAGGCCTACTCATTGTATACCTATACATACGGTGCATAAATTAAGGAGCTGGAATAACATAAAGCGTATTCTTGAACGTGCATGATTGACAATTAAGTTACCTATGATAAGATCGCAGTTAGTTGATGCACAGAAATGTGAAAATAGTACTATAGTTATTCGGTGCTATATATGTGCTTGCCTGCATCTCTGTAATTTACGAAGCTGATTTTCATCAATTGTCTCCTGAGCAATACATCCATTAATAGTTACATAGTAATTTAAATACATTGCGGTGGCTGTAACATGATAATGAAAGCGGAGCTACATCGTCTCGCACATGCATTTTATAGATACAATTAATTTATCAAGAAATACCAGCATCTCTTGATACGACTGCGATGCGCCCTCCTCCTCCATTTGAAAAGTTAAGAAAATATTACGACCCTCCGCGAAATGCAGAACCTTAATCTTCGCTTGTAAGCTGTATGTAGCAAACCCCGGTAACATAACTACGCAATGCTTAACCCTTTACCGCGGGGCGAGTGACCATATAGTTACTTCAATCATAAACAAATCCCTTCTTCTGCCATCAGGTGAAGGGTTAAGAGAACATTATTGTTGTCACTCATAGTGATCAAACTAGTCCATTTCATCTCTGATCTTTTCTTATGTATATGCTAACTATGGTTTGCGAGAGCTGTGTAGTATGAACTTTTCTACATGTATCTGATCTATATTTACCGTATACGGTCCCGACTGTTTGTTTGCCGTTATATAACAGATGGCCAGGTTTTTATAATTTGTAAATAAAGAAGAGCAGTCCTGCTAAAATTACCACATTGTTAACAGCGATATCGAGCGGCACTATCGGGTGGTGATTTTTTTTGCTGGCAGGGGGAGGGGCTGGCGAGGGTTAGGAGGAAGGGCGGGGTGAAGGGGGCAGAAGGAGGGTCGTCCCAAGCCAGTATGGCGGCCACTGCCGCGGCCGCGTGGAGACAAGCTTGAGCCGAGAATGTTGACTTTGACTATCCTTACCGTTTTACTACTATATCTTCTAGTACCTTCCCCAGCAACAGTAATTGCAGCATTATTTTGGAATATTTATCGGAATTGTTGCTAGTCTCTCTGATCTAGTTCTGAAAATTGATTTCACATGTTATGGCTGCTTACTATAGTTTGCTTGTTTGCTAGTGATTATGTTATGTTTGTTACGTGAAACTGATATACGAATTAGATATGCACTGTTTATTTTTTAGGTTATTGCTTTATCGCCAAAATTTATAGAGCATCTCCTATATGGTTGTTCAAGTTTCCGCGTGGCAAGTTGTGTATGTTATGCTGCAGTATTGTATATGTCTAACTACTAGCAATATATAAAGGGGTTATTATACCTACAGGAGCACTGTATATGTTATATTCTGTTGGAATGTAGTTTCACTTGCTGTAATTAAATAACTCATTTGTAAGCTTAATACTACTGGTTTTGGAGTTATGAATTATGACATATTACCAACATGTATAGGAATTTCAAATTTCCAATGTATATATGTAGCTATTACTGCACGTATATAGCAGGCTATAGAGCTGATTTTACAGAGTTTTCAGAAAAGAAAACAACTGTTACTTTTGGTCAGCAGAAATCGATGCAACAATTAATCTATATATATAGAGAGACCAAGTCAGTACACTTCACCTCAACACGTTATACTAATATTTTGTTTCTGTGCATTATATATATATTATGATATATACCTATTCGAGCTACCTAGCATTTGATTATTGGCTACAGCGTATATGGTGCGGATATGTCCTATATATAAGCACTTTCATGCAGGCTCAATTATATATCAGCGCTAATTGGGTCAAAAAAGTATTCCGTATGCGAATTACAGTAATTTGTAATATGAAATTGCGAACACGTAAAGCAAGCTAATTAAGGTACGTTAATTGTAGCATTTATTTTGCCATGCGTGGAGCTAGCGCAGCCTATCGTTCCCCTTCAAGTCGCTGTATTTTGCTTTACATAACTTATCGTAACTATTTTTATATAGAGAGAGCTAGAAAGCGAGCTATATATAGCTGGTACGGAGTATATTTAATGGGCCCGTCAATATGCTTGTGTAACGAATAAGAAGGAGTGTCCTATTTGTGTAACGAATGAGAAAGCGCGTCACTCTTTGCGTTACTACCTGGGAATGGGCCTTTTGGTTCGTCTACTGCCGCCTATCTAATCTACTATAGCCTATATATAGGGAGCAGCGCGTCACTGCATGCATGCATGCTTATAATTGTGTTGCGGTCAGTGAGCAGGAGCGTCGCGGGTTAATTAAGTGTAACGAGTGAGAAGACAATTAAGTTACTGCCTGTGTAATGATCGAGTGAATTGAAAGGCGCGTCACTGTGTAATTAACGAGCGAAATTTAGGGCGCGTCACTGTAAAGAGTGAGAAGGCGCATTACTGCCCATGTAGTGAATGAGAAGGTGAATCACATGTTTATGTAACGAATGAGATAACACGTCACTGCTTGTATAAGAAATGAGAAAGCGCGTTACGCAGAAATCATGCATGAGAAGACCCGTCACTGCTTATACTAGAACGAATAGAAAGGATCATCACTACTCATAGAACGAACGATCGAGAAAGCGTGTCACTGCTGATATATAACGACTGAGAAGGCATATCACTGGTTGTGTTACTATATATGAGAAAGCGTCTCACTGCCTGTATCAGAAATAAGAGGGTTCACCACTGCTTTCCATATGTAACGAATCAGAAGGCGCATCACTTCTTGTGTAATGAATGAGAAGGCGCGTCACCGCTTATCCAACAAATGAGAAGGTGCGTCACTGTTCGCGTAACGAATGAGAACGCCCGGACTGCTTCGGTAACGAATGAGAAGGCGCGTTACTGCTCGCGTAACGAATGAGAACGCCCGGACTGCTTCGGTAACGAATGAGAAGGTGCGTCACTGCTCCCGTAACGAATGAGAACGCCCGGACTGCTTCGGTATAACGAATGAGAAGGTGCGTCACTGCTCGTGTATAGGATGCGAAGGCGCATCATTGGTCGTGTTGCGAATAAGAAAGCACACCATCGGTCGTGTAACGAATGAGAAGGCTCGTCACTGTGTAGCTAACGACTGGTCACTGTAACGACTGCATGCTTGTGCAACGGATGAGAAGGCGCTTCACTGCTCGTACGTAAGAGAAGGCACGTTACTGTTTGTTTAGCAACTGAGAAGGCGGTCACTTTTTCTGTAATAAATGAGATGGCACGTTACAGCTCCTGTATAACGAATGGAAGGCCTGGCGCGTCATTGCAAGGTCGTGTAACGATGGAGTGAGGTGGCATGTAACTATACATGCGCGTAGGAGTGCATGCATAGCATTGTGCTACGAATAGTGTATAGTTCATCATAGCTCGTGTAACGAATGGAGTAGCCCATCGTAGCTCGTGTAACGGATGGGTTTTCGCATGATTGCTCATGTAACGGATAAGATGACGTATCGTGGCCAGTTTCCTCCGGCTATATATAGGCGAGGTTGTTTTTGCCAGTAGGTGTTTGACTGTTATTTTGTCTGCTTGTTAACTATATAATTCAAAGAAAAGTTATGGACGGATCTTCATAAAATTTAATAAAACTAGTATAGGAGTGTCCAGAAATCATATTATTAAATTTTGTTAATGATCTGGAAGAAAAGCAGGTAAATTCTAGACTCTGGACTATTTTAAAACTTTCGTTTGTACTGCACTGTTTGGCGAAAATTTACGCTATCGTATACAGTTTGGTTAAAGAATGGAATGGTGCATTATATTACTGGATCATGCATGACGTACAGCCAGGTGTCGTATGGCTGTACGTCCGTGTGTGGCGTATGGTCAGACGCTTCTTAATTAGCAGGTGTAGAAAATGGTCTGCATCGTAGCTGGTGTAGCGAATGGTCCGGCGCTTCGTAGCTGGTGTAACGAATGGTCAGGCGCTTTATAGCTGGTGTAGCGAATGGTCAGGCGCTTCGTAGCTGGTGTAACGAATGGTCAGGCGCTTTATAGCTGGTGTAGCGAATGGTCAGGCGCTTCGTAGCTGGTGTAACGAATGGTCAGGCGCTTTATAGCTGGTGTAGCGAATGGTCAGGCGCATCATAGCTGATTTAATGAATGGTCAGGCGCTTCGTAGCTGATGTAACGAGTGGTCAGGCGCTTCATAGCTGGTATTGCGACTGGTCAGGCGCTTCGTTGCTGGTGTAGCGTATGGTCAGGCGCTTCTTAGCATGGTATAGAAATGGTCTGATGTATCGTAGATAGCTGGTGTAGCGAATGGTCTGGTGCATCGTAGATAGCTGATGTAGCGAAGGGTCTGGTGCATCGTAGCTTGTGCAGCGAATGGTCTGGTGCATCGTAGATAGCTGGTGTAGCGAATGGTCTGGTGCATCGTAGATAGCTGGTGTAGCGAATGGTCTGGTGCATCGTAGCTGGTGCAGCGAATGGTTTGGTGCATCGTAGCTGGTGTAGTGAATGGTCAGGCGCTTCATAGCTGGTGTAATGAATGGTCAGGCGCTTCATAGCTGGTGTAATGAATGGTCAGGCGCTTCATAGCTAGTGTTGCAAAATGTCAGGCGCTTTATATAGCTGGTGTAGATAATGGTCACGCGCTTCATAGCTGGTGTAGAGAATGGTCAGGCGCTTCATAGCTGGTGTAATGAATGGTCATCCGCTTCATATAGCTGGTGTAGAGAATGATCAGGCGCTTCATAGCTGATGTAACGAATGGTCATGCGCTTCATGGCTGGTGTAACGAATGGTCATGCGCTTCATAACTGGTGTAACAAATGGTTCGACGCTTCATAGCTGGTGTAACGAATGGTCAGGCGCTTCGTAGCTGGTGTAACGAATGGTCAGGCGCTTCGTAGCTGGTGTAACGAATGGTCATCTGCTTCATATAGCTGGTGTAACTAAAGGTCAGGCGCTTCATAGCTGGTGTAGCGAAATGTCAGGCGCTTTATATAGCTGGTGTAGCGAATGGTCAGGCGCTTTATAGCTGGTGTAGCAAATGGTCTGGAGCTTTTTTAGCCGGTGTAGCGAATGGTCAGGCGCTTCGTAGCCGGTGTAACGAATGGTCAGGTGCTTCGTAGCCGGTGTAGCGAATGGTCAGGCGCTTCGAAGCCGCGGTGTAACGAAGGGTGAAGCGCTTCGTAGCCGGTGTAACGAATGGTCAGGTGCTTCGTAACCGGTGTAGTGAATGGTCAGGCGCTTCATAGCTGGTGTAGCAAATGGTCTGGAGCTTTTTTAGCCGGTGTAGCGAATGGTCAGGCGCTTCGTAGCCGGTGTAACGAATGGTCAGGTGCTTCGTAACCGGTGTAGTGAATGGTCAGGCGCTTTATAGCTGGTGTAGCAAATGGTCTGGAGCTTTTTTAGCCGGTGTAGCGAATGGTCAGGCGCTTCGTAGCCGGTGTAACGAATGGTCAGGCGCTTCATAGCCGGTGTAACGAATGGTCAGGTGCTTCGTAATTCGGGCATGGCAAATGGTCACGTGTATCATAGCTCGACTTTTGAGTGGATGGTATCAAATTAACCCTGAAGCTATCGCAAATATTTTGGCTGTCAAAGATAGAAGAGAGACGTATTTACTCGAAAAATCTCGTTTAAATTTTAAAATTTACGACAGATCTATGCATGCATGGTGTCTCCTGACGTCATATTAATTATGCCCGTATATATGCAACAGCGGCGATTACTGCAAGTTTCATTCTATCCTGTTAGGAAATGATGCAGCTTACGTCTGGCAGATATGTATGAAGTTAACATAGTTGCAGCAAAATGATACGTGATAGTCAAAAACAATGTAATTTAAGTTGTGCATTGCAAAACTATTCGTATTAGAAACGTATAGTGCAAAGAAAAGTTAAACGGTCGGCGTGTAGTCTGCAAAGAAGATTTTCCCCATTCGGAGACTGTGTGGAGGTAAATATAGCTGATGTTTAAAGGAAATCATCGGCAAATACTTGCGGTTTGCCTACCTAAAATTTTCGATTCTGTTTCCAGTTGCGTTATGGCACATTCAGAACCGCTTCCGCAGCACACGTGTGTTTGATCGGGTGCATGGCCAGCTGTGCGTCTGGCCTGCCTAGCTGTTATTTACTGCGTATGATCTTTGTGGCATTATATATAAGGCGTTATAGATTGTGGTGACTTCTCTAACGCGCTTATGCCAACGCTCTGCGCCTGCCTTACACAACATCTATGCTGTATATGCAGTACTGTTTGAGAAAATATCGCCGTACTGCACAATCCTGTGCTGAAGATTTTATGCCGCCTGTTGCTCTATATATATCAAAACATTAAAGTTTTTATAACAAGCATCTGTCGTATTCCTTGCTACCATATTGGCCTTGCTAAATTTTCCCTTGGAATAGAACAAACAGTATATATAGCCTTGTAGTCTTGTTACTCAGGCTAGGGTTAACGCAGGTTGTTCTTTTCTCTGGACTTCATCATAGTCTTACAAGACATAATGGCTTAGACTTATTCAATAAATGGGTAACTTTATAAGGACAAAGTAAAATTTCAGTTTTTCGTAGGATCGATTGACCCTTTTTGACACATCGTTTGTAAAAAAACAGCGTTGGCCTGTACTCTCCGTATAGAGTTACCTACTTGCTTGGCCTTTTGTTTCAGCGATGAAGAAGAACGTTGGAAATTGATCTATATTTTTTTAATGTTCTTCCGGTTTCACATAATAGGTTCACCGAACTTGTTTTATGAGGGACATTTCTACCCTAACAGTAACAGCTACAGTTTTGGCCATCCCGGAATGGCTGCTTCACGTGTTTCAGCTGCTTAATTTGGTAGCCAATTACTGCCCTGGGGTTATAGGTATGCGTTCAGCGCACTAATTAAGTGCCCCATATGGGCTCGACTATAGCCAGCTGACTAAGGCGTGGTGCAGGCACAACCCTGCCAGGGCAACCGAAACCCAAATGAGGTATTTCGTACGCAGGCCGCTACGGAGTGAGACAGAACTTTGAGCCTCGACTGAAGCTGATGAAGCTGAAATAACCTTGAGGTTGTGATTGCAACAAGTACGACTCTGCTGCGTGGTATCTGTGCTTCGGGTCAATCCATCCCAAGCATCGCCAAACTATTTACTCAACAACATAGGCGCAGCGTCCGTTTGAAACCCTGGGTAATGCTTGCAAATTAAATTAACCAGCATTAAATTTACGCGCATCTGATGCCCGGGTAGTACAGTACTTGCATTGTTTATCAGTTAATTGATATGTTCAATTACACTGAAGGCAATATCGATTGCGAAAGAATTTCATCGTTATAACATGCTATTCTCATTAGCATCAGCTGTGCAGATGAAGTGTTTATTATAAAAAACAGGTTTCGTAATCTACCGTCTTATTTTGTAAAGAAAATATAATGAATTTTTTTATTTAGTCTTGAGGCTGACCTCTATATATATATATATATATATATATATATATATATATATATATATATAT
>LQNS02277275.1:22688699-22704005 GCA_001587735.2 Parhyale hawaiensis | reverse complement strand
TTATAGTTAAGTGTCAGACACCTAGCTCTTTAAACTTGGAGGGAATTATAACTCAGGATTCTTCGCAGGTGTGTTCTATTTAAATGAATACATCAACGAAATCAGGCACGCAGATGAGGATACTCGTTCTTTTGACTAACGTGTGTACCGTACCAGTTATAAGAAAGAAAATACGCGTCATAATGATGTCATTTTGGAACCATGAACCTATGAGAGCTCACTATATATAGTCGTGCATGCGTCTATTGCTATTAAAATACTGATGCAGTATTTACGATTACGTTTGTCTCTCAGAACGTGGTATTATTGATATAAGGAACGAATAAATAATAGTATGAATGATAAACAACCATGTGTTCGCGGAAACACAGCCCGCAGCATGATGAACCATCGTCGGAAAAAGTCTACAAGCTGCGTATAAGCATTTTAGCACTAACCTTAGCACCAACCTTAACAACAGCCGAACAGACAAGCGCACAGGCCTCGGCTGACAACCCTTGGTCGCGATCGAAGCGGTCGCCAGTACACTGCCGCTTTCGCTTTGCTTCAGCGGTTCACAAATAAACGATCAATTTTCGCATTCGTCTTTTTGGTCCACAGTGTCGTCATTTGAAGCGCATTCTTTTTCTTTGTGTGCTTAATTGTCGGCTTCTCCCGTCATTCTTACTGAAGAGTACTATACTAGCTAGCTGCATGCACTCCTTTTTCTGATAACATAGTTGATTTCCTATAGAGTCATTAAGATTGCTATATTTTTATATCCTAAGTAAATATATTAACCCCGTATTAACTTCATTATCTTTTCGCCCACGTGTTCGCAGTGTTAGCTGCGCGTATGTTGAAAAAAATTTACCCCTGTGTTCATCCCTTTTCAAATTCATAATATTCCCGCCGCCGCTGTTTACAAAAGGTGTATCGTGTTAGTGCGTTGGTATATTCTCATGTCGCTCATTTTCTTTTCACTTTTCTATTTTTCTTACTCGATCACGGTCTCATATCTCCCCGATCGAGTACTTTATCACTCTTCACCAGTAATGCCATGTATGCCTATTATGCTATGTCCTGTATCACTTCCGTACTCATCTTCTTGTCGCTTCTCCAATGAAGTCTTACTAATGCCAGTGTCACACGTTAGCCAACAAAGCGACGAGTTTTGACCATCGAATCGACGTCTAAAAACTTGCAAACTCCAGCTTTTGTGCGCGACTCGCTAAACAAAAGCGCAAAATTGACTAAACAAACCGCCAGTGGCGCCATGTAAGTCGCTTAGTTCGATCGTCTGCCTAGTCGCCTCAGCTGATTATTTTTATTTTTAAGACATTTTATCGTAAACTTTAATTTAATAGTAATTTTTAAGGCAGTGAACAGCATCTTTAATATTATTCTGCTTGTTAATTTTTTTTTATCGCTGTTCTGTCTGTATAGCCATGACGACGTCGTTTATTTGAACTAGGTTGGAAGTCTGCATAGGGACACGAGCATTTGCGCAGAGTACTTCGCCAATTTGCGAGAGTTTCCTCAGCTTTTGGTTAGTGCGTGTACCAGCTAAATTATCGTTCTTTTTTATTCAATGTTTCCCCCTCCAGGAAGATTAATTTCCGGTCCTTAATTCATCACCCGTTACACTTCAAACTGAATGGCTCCTCACATTCAGTGTTGTTTCGTTATTTACTTGTATTCCGATCCCGACATGTCCAGTTTCCCGATATTCTCGTATCTCCAATAACTTTCAATGAATATTCCTATAGTCACAGTCATATCCGTATACATTCATTTATCGTTATTTACACTGATTTTTTCTTTACTATATATCTCATTGTTTAACTCATTCTTCATTTTACTTTTCGTTGCATAACTCATTCATATCGTATCTCGGCGCTTAGCGCATTCTTTACTTTATATTTTCCATTCTTAACTTATTCCATTTTTAAGAAAGAAGTTGAAACTTCTGACTTCACCTTCAGGCCAATTTGGAGCGGCCGCGCCTCACAATGTCTGTTTCTGCCGTCTCCGTCCTCATTTTCGCCCGAGGAAATTTCACTCGCGACCTTCATTCATCTTCCACTAGCTACCTCCGAGCGAAGCACCGTTCGTTTTAATTCTTTTCCAGGCCTCCTTTTTTGCTCTCATAATCGACCCGCTGCTGTTTGCCGGACCAACAATGCGGACAAGGGTTTTATGCGGGCGCGCCTCCGCTCTTTGCATATCGGAAAAGGTTACCGCGCGTCGGCCTGGGCTCGGTAGCGTCGTGCCTGTGTTCTTGTGTGCGTAATTATGCAAAGGTGCTGCTGCGGCGCATACACCGTGACAGGTGATTGGTGCTCCTAATGATGTGTGTGTTTGGTAGCATGTGTTGGATGTTGGGACGTGTGGACCGGGACACTGTGCGAAAGTGTGTTTCGTACGGAATGTTTGGGCGTATAGCCCACGACACGTACTGCAAGAGTGTGTCTGGTAGCGCGGGATGTTTGGGTGTAGGAACCGTGACACTTGTGAAAGTAGATTTAGTTAGATATTGGACAGTGACAGACTATTGGGCCCATTCCGAGACAGGAGCAAAGCCAATGTTTTTAACCCTTTCCTAACAAAATTTTGAGCCGCACAGAAGCAGAATTACGGTTTCAACTTCTGCGGCGGCTCTAATTTCTGGTAGTGCTTTGAACTACAACCAGTGCAGTGGCGTTTCACAATACGAGTTTTCTTTGTTCCTTGACTGATCGACATGTAGCCCATGTCTGTCAACACTTGTTGCCAAGACTGTCCAGCATCCAGACGCAGTGCAGACCAGCGGCGGCCATATATATATAAGTATAGCGAGATGCTCGCTCGTGCTGTTTTCATTCGCATTTCGTGGTGAAAATATTTTTCGAAACGTTGTTCGTATAGCGAATTACGGGACACTCGTAATGCAGTGTTCTACCTGCAGTCGGAAAATCGTAGGCGTTTACCGGATATCATCCGCTGCCGGCCCTATACAGACATAGGATAGTTGCCCGTGAATTGCCATCCAAGTATAGTGCACATCTATAGCTCGATCCTGTGCTCTCGCGCGCGTCTCTTGAATTCTTTGTTTTATTGATATTTTATTTTCGCCGATCTTGGTGGTAAAATACTAGTAAAATTAGCATAGGGATATATCACTGCAAACATTATACGACGCTGGCTCTTACAGATACCTGAACGTGCGGGAGATAATATCTCCTTAGGTAGAATTTTCATCCATTTCATAATTATTTACGCATCTAGTTTAGCTGTATATGCCCCTTCAGGTGTCTACCGCGAGCCCTTTTCATGTTTTGCTAACTGCTCTATGGTTAAACAGTATCGGTGTCGATGGTTTCAAAGTCGAGAAATGACTTTTTCGTTGATCGGTTCGATCTCGATGGTGAAGGGATAGTTGCCTGCGGGTAGCTTAGTATACGAGATATATGCGTAGAATTGTGTATTTAATTGATCATCGGGCTGGCAGTGCTTTATTCAAATAGCTCTGGTGTCGCTATAGGCGATAAAGGCTCAATATATTACGCTAAATTTTCATTTATTTTGTTTGCAGTTGACACGCCTGAGTATCAGCGAGATTTGGCGGAATTTCAGCAGTTCGTCTTCAGTCCTGACGATTCAGTCAGTCTCGCCATTCGCCACTACAATAGGTGAGTACCGTATATTAATCCTTTGTTTGTATGCTCGGTTTTCATGTCCTTTTATGCACGAATGTTGCCCAGTCAATACATAAAATCTGAACATCTTGTACTAAGCGCTTGAAAACTGCTCTCGTGGGGATGGAATTTTAGAAGTGATCATATATATGGTCACTCGCTATGTTAAGGATTATTCCGATTCATGCCCCAGTCTATGATCAAATTATGCAAATAGTGTTCTATAGGTAATTGCATGAAAGATATGTGCGTGTGTGTAACGAGAATATGTAATAGATTTAATATTTTGAATTGTCTTTTTTTATCGCCCGTTAATATAGACCGTAATTATAGTATTGTAATATTTATTGATAAAGCGCGACATGTTTCTCACTACCGATTATTTTTAACTCAAGTTGTTTTTAAACCGAGACATGTTTGTTCAAGGTAATTTTCCGAGTTCTCTGAATATTAATTCAACCATCCACAAAGATTTAGTTGTGAGTACAAAAGATTGTTTTTCATCGTTTCATATATACCTGAATGAAATGTCACTCTTCTTAGGAATTACATTGTGAGTAACTTCCACAAATGTGGTCCGTAGCCACGTAAGAATTACGTTGCAGTACACTTCCACAGTGAACTCTTTAGTTAATATATCAACTGACTGAACCTTGGAGAAACCATGTTATTTTCTGGGGTATAAGAGATCTAGTGATTATATGCGTGCTGCACTTAGTGCGAAGAGAAGAATTAACTATCTTCCTTGTGTCCAGTGCCAAATATGTTTGCTTGAAGCGTTTGATAACTGTAGTTACTGATTTCTTCGTGTGTATTATCGCGACGAAGGGCATGGGGGGGGAATATACCTACCATTCCAGAGGGATTTCAGGAATTTTGAGGCCGAAGTGTGCCCATATTGGCACGATTTGGAATATGAGCTGCTTTGTGTTGAAATGCACCTTTTCTGGGAGACGAGGTTGGGAAATTAGCGTACACACAGAGAAATGGTTGTTTGCCATTAAGCAAAATTAGTTAACTGTGAATTACCTTGTACCTTGTCGTTTGAAGTTGCGTCAATGCACATTGTCGTTTGTGATAAACAACAGATGAACAAGAGCGTTGTGATGAAGAACAGTGTCTTTTATGATTAGTTATTATTGTTTTGTAGCTAACATATCACTTCGCTAGTGATAAGAAACCAGGTGTTTTTTACCGTAAAAAACATACTTTTCTGCGTGTACCATACTGGTGGCCTGTGGTGCAAGAAGTGTATTGGGACAAGATCGAGGGACGAGAACAGCGCGCCGCTTTGTAGCTTCCGAATCAAACACTAAGCTATTAATTATATGCTGAAATGAGTGCATAGGGTAGTTTCTATAAGCTCAGTGGTCGTTATGTATCCAGTTTTTAATTTGCGTGCTCTTTTGTCTGCTAGAGCAGGGATACCTGAAAAAAAGAGGGGCGGGGGGGGGATGTTGAGAGCCTTTGCTCTACACCGTTCAAGATGAAAACTAGTATGTCATCTAGGGAAATGGGTGGATGGCCCAATTTGCGGAAAGGTTAATTGTCACCATAGGATTATTAAGCCGCGTGCTTCTCTGAATTATGGCATGCATAAGGTAAACAATACATGGTTTAAAGACCATTAATAAACTACTTTGAACTAAATAGTCTTATGTCGCGAGGTGAAATGTGTGCATCGGGCAACTTTATGGCCACTAAACAAATTTTCAGTTTCGTGATTTGTGATATAAAGGGAGCATGTGCCTAAGAAAAATTAAAAGCCGTTGCTTTAGAATTGAGCAAGTTTATCAGCAGCGTGTGGGTGGGTGGGCAATGACGTGTGCAATTATCGCGCGCCTGGTTTTCTGTCTCGTTGTGGCGTGGCCTTCACTGGCCCACTGCAGCGCGACCTTGTGGCAACGTCGAGAGTTCACCGCCCCATTGTCTGCTCCAATGAGGCCAGCCAGCCAGCGAACGGCGGCCGGGGACGGTTAATGGATATATATTGTACGACGTCTTACAAATGCCGCTGCTTAATTCATTGCCTTTGCTACACTCATAGTTCGTGTTTTAAAACAAAAGACAACATAAACAAAAATGGTTTTGTTTTTGTTTGGTGCATCAATCGGTGAAATTCGGTTTTCATTGTGTTTCTTAGTAGCATGAGGCCTATTTGGCTTACTTCATCATATTCGTCATTTTCTTTTCCTCTTGTTTGCATATTAATATCTATTTAAAAAGCATTTATCTTAACCCTATACATAAAAACCAAATGAAACGTCGGCTTCTCTTGGGAACAGCATTGTTTTGCAGGTCGTTTATGAACTACGCCGGTCCTCATATGTCTAAGCCATCCATCAGACAGCTCCTCCCATTGCCTGTAAACTCTATGACGCATCTTGGCTATTCACTCACAGTAGCTGTCACACTTACAATTCTCTCCTGGTATGTCCAATTCACATTTATGCCGTTTTCGTATCTTCTGCCTCCTCCACAAAGTACGGGCGACTTCGTAAAACTCTTCCAGTTCCTTTGAACCTTCAGCGCCCTTCGTTCCAACTTCTTATCCTGGAGCGGAGTTTGTGCGGCGGACTCCACTTAATTGGTTTTAGTTTTGTCGTCTGGCATTTGGGCCGCTGAGGAGGGAGGGGGCTCCGACCCTCGGGAGCCAGTCTTCTCAGGCAACTTCAAGTAGGATTCAAGACTCTACTCAGTCGGGAGACCAGCCCCCTATTTTGGTTCGGTTCGGCCACCTGCAACTGTTGGCCGTTTCTCATTTCTGCAAGTACCCCCATGTCTGCACTCCATGCACCTCTTCCTGTGTACTCTTTCTCTGATAGCAAAAATCAATATTTATACTGGACACGACTGCTCCTACTGATTCTCTTTGATACGAGACTAATTTTACTGTATATATCTACACTTGGTACCATTGGTCGAACTCTTTCTCTGTGCTGCAAGAAGTGTATCTATACTCTTGCCTATGGTTGCTCATGCTCTTTTTCTTTCCTGGAAGAATCCACTGTATGTCTCCGCTGGCACGATTTTTCCTACTGTTTTTCTATTTGCTGCAAAAATCATTATGTATGGACCGGGCACAATTTTTCCTACTATTTTGTTTTCGAAAATCATGATGCATTCGCAGAGCACGAATTTTCCTACTCTTCCTCTTTGCTTCAACACTCGTTATGCGTACGCTGGGTGCAATAATTGTTCCTAAACTTTACTTGAGGTCTACTAGCTCGATTTCATCATTTTTTTTCAACTTTCTTCGCCACTTTCTTTCTCCTCCTCAACAACGGCTGTCGTCATCCCAGCGCTTATGGCTCGTCACGGAAGCCTCGATCGCCATGACGACCTGCCGTGACTCGCCAGTCTCGCCTCTTCTCCGCTTTCTCCTCCACTTCGCCAGCTCGACTTTCCTCGTCCTTCTCCGCGTATCATCTCTAGTGCGTGCACGCCTGGGAACGGGAAACTTTCTGAAAACTTTGCGCTCTCGCACATACCTACGTACGTCGCACATTCTTCTGTGATTCGTTTGCTATATGCGAATGATGAGGGCGTATATTTCTGGTCGCTTAAAATTTCGGCCTGGGTCTGCTCTAACCGCCATCGGGGTCAACTAGCTTTACACATACGCGCAGCAAAAAAAAAAAAAGGGAATCTTCGCCTGCTTCAAAGTATATAGCTACACTGGAGCAGTTTATTCCGACATGTCACATATTTACTCGACGCTATACGCTGTGTTCATTGTTTATAGTGCTTCATATACTCAAACTTCAGGTTATTGATGCCATCAGATTTTGCATTGAATTACACATATTTCGTATTGGTTTCAGCTGTCGATTAAATCGATACTATGGATTGTATCATAAAAAAAACAATCACTTCGCTCGTCGGTCAACGCGAGAAATACTTCAAAATTACACACTTAATTTGACTTAATGCTACAAAAGAGTAATTTTGAAAACTCAGACTTTTTTAATTACGTATGTTTTCCCTTCGCAATGTGCGCAGCATTCTGTTGTCAGCTCTCCGTATACACCTAAGAAAATTAAAGATGCTCCACATGCAGAACTGCGCACATGTGTAGAACGAATATTTTTCTGTCGCTGTTGCAATCCGCGCGAAGTTTCAATTTTTGTCGGATTAGCACTAAGAAGAGCAAAAACAGTAGACAGGGAGCTTTTTTAAAACGTAATTGCAACGCTGATAAACTTGTTGTATATCTACCAATCTATCGTGCCATAACATACTACCTTAAAGATCTAAATTACGATCAGACATAAATTCATTCATCGTTTTGTGCAGAGCATGTATTTACCTACCATATATCCTGCACGTATTGAGTTCTATTCTGTACTTGAAGACAGGGTGTAAATGTACTTATAGCGTGTTGAATAGTCGATACAGCGTATTATTGAACGATAATTTATAATCAGATTTTCGTTGATTTTGAAGTAACGTTTTGTATGCAGCCAAACCTGCCTTCTGTGTGAAAGCAAAGGCGTCAAAAATGTTCAAATGTGCCTTTGTTTTAAATGAAAAGTACTTAATTAACTTGCAAACTATTTTATACATGTTTAATTTTATAGATAGAGCACTGATGTTGTAATTCTTTATTTTTTTCTTATTTTACTTACGCGCTGTACCTACGCTTGCGCTTTGATCCGTTCACTCATTTTTTATTTTTTTTTCTTGCATACTTCATATCCCTTTCGTTTCCTTCTTCGGAACACTTTTGTAATAGGTAAGGGAAGCGCTCAGCAGCATATGTGGAGATCGATTTCGGGCAAGTGTAGTTTTAGAAATATAAGTATGAAAACAATTGATATTAAGGATGATTAATCAAAAGAGCTAATTCTTGCTGCTTGAAAGCTGTTTCTAAGCTTTCACTTCATTCACGAATGATCCTTAGATAAAAGAAAAACATGTAACGAAGTTTGAATACGTAGGTGTCGAAGAACTTTAGAATTCCCTTTACATATTTCGTGCATTTTCCTCAGGATGATTAGCGACTGAATTAACAGCTTGAAAACATTAGGAATTACGCACTTTTGTAAAACGACTTTCATTTCTGCTCATGTCATGTATACTTATATAATAACAATACAATAACAACCGTGCAGTGACTGCGGTCGCGTGCAGTAGCGCTGACCGTATTAAGTAACTGTAATATCCAAGAGCACCGCGTGCTATAACTTGCAGCTGGTGCAGCTATAGTGTGCGCCAGCTGGTGAGCCACTCCCTGCAACTTTATATGACGCGCCTGGTAAATGTTGCCTGCGGTACTGCTATCGATCAGCCAGCCGTCTCACATCTATACGAGTATTTTCGTCCCTGTAATACAGGTACAGGTATAGCTCCGAGTCAGATTGGGAATGTTAATGAACTACAATATAAGGCTCAAAAATTTTCCATGAATCAGTGCAGTTCTAGAAGTAATTTTGCTCGGTTTGATTTCCCCGATGAAAAATTGGCACTACATATATTTGTCTTGAAAAACGGCCCAATTTTCCATGTTTTCCTTGAGAACTACTTGACAACTACGGCAATATGAGACACCAAAACTACTCAGTAGCGCGATCTCCAACTGCGGTTCTCCTATCATGTCTACTATAGGTAGAGCTTCTAGGTCTAGCTTGCCTGTATATAGTCGACTTTGCGAACACCCATAGCTGTATGGCACTGGAACTCGTTATATATTATACGGCCATGTGCTGCTGTTTCCTGTCCTGCCATGAAGTGAAAACAGCACCGTTTATTATCAATTGTCTTTGCTTGCCTTGTCTATGAACTGTAGGCCTAATGAGGTCCTAACCTGCTTTATCTGGCTGCATTCGATCATCGCCTCGTTATCTGTCCGTCGTTTTATCTACATAAGTCGTTGTCATATTATATACTTTTCTCCATCACCTCTTTTCCATTAACTTACAGACCCGCCATATATTTTGCTGTATTACAGCTGCTTTCCTTCTTCACCAGTTAAGTCAATGGCCTGTAAAAACATTGTCTCCTTAATTATATTGCTGTCCATATTTTCATAAATCACTGACTTATCGTGCACTTTACTCCATCACTTCTGCTGTTTTTTTTTTATTGAATTCACCAGCATGTCGTATGGTTTTCTCTTCTTCTTCCCCCCCATCTTTTTCACCAAGTCACTGACTCACTGGTCGGTATATCATACTTATATAGCTGTACCTTCGTAGCCCATCCTATAACTATGTATTTTTTTATCGGACATATTTTCTGTCGCAAAGTTTTCAACTTTCCCTCAGTTACACGACCCTCACTCGCACGGTCCCCTCACCAGTCGCCACTCCTCCACGCGCGGCTCACAGCGGCTCGCCAAGTTTTAATGAGAAGCTGAAAAGGCTCCCAAGCGACTTGGGTCCGTCGTTGAAATTGATACAACTTTTGTCTTTTTGATGTTGGTGTAGCGATGCCGAGCTGATTATATTTTCGCCTCAAGATTCTGATTTACGTTCGACTTCATATCTGTGTATATAAATGTACCACGTATTTTCTATCCTGAACACATTCGTTACAGTGTTTTCATCCATATTTGTCCCACTCTCAATAATCAACATTTACTCCCCATTAATTCTGCTTTTTAAATTGACGACACTTCGTGCCTCCTCATCTCAATTCTGTTCCTCCGTGGGTTATTGTCCAATCTTTCATTCCTTACAACTGTTGTATCCCGTTCATTTGGCGTTTCACATCTCTCAATTTCGTTATGTATGCTACTCATTTCTAATCTGTGATGCCTCATAGTCTGCTGATAGTTTTCCCTTCATGTTCCATTCCCTTTTCATTTTCTGTCACTATTTCCATCGTCGCATTCTTAAATGACTGGTTTCACCATATTTTCTCGTCATTGTTTTTCCTGTCTATAATTTCGCTTACGACGCTATAGATCCCATCGTTTTCACTCTCTTATCCTTCCTCCTTTCTGTCTCTTTTCTTACTTTACTAAACCTCATTTTTACTGGCGTTCTCATTGTCCTTTTATCTTTACCACTTTTCACTCGCGCGCCACCTGATCCCCCTGTTTCCACCTTCTTGTTTTCATCTTTTCTTTTTTATACCAGATCTCAGTGTTATCGTATTCTCCTTGTTCCTCGTTTCTATCACTTTTCATATCTCCCTCAATCCCATTGTTTTCGCCCCTCTGTTGCACTCCCTTTTCTTTTTCTACCACAGTCTCGTTTCCCTTCCACAAACTCTCTACATTTTCCATCTCTTCTATTCTATCGCTCTGCATGACATGCAGCGCCCCACCGAGCGCCCGATCGTCACGCCGCACCAACATAATCTATGTTGCATATGTTTATCGCATGCGCGACGACAGCTTCCATAATGCCAGCGCCAATTATTCATTATCATTATGATAAATAAGCTTAGGCTTCCAGCCAACTTCCAACAACATCAGAGGATTAGTCTGGCCAGAGATTATAAAAATACCATGGAAAAGTTACGTTATACTTCATTGCAATTTCTATTTGGCGCTAATTAGGATTACCAAATCCTGTGTTTGTGCGAGTCGTGTTCCCTTACATAGGGAATTTTCATAGATTATTACGCCTAGTTGCTAGCTTGCGATGCTTGCAACCCGCTCATGTTGTGAGGTTTTCGCCATCTTAATTCAATTATACGTCACCATATATGCTTCCTTTATCCTTTCTACTCTTACTCTAACATTTCTTTTATTCATTTTCTTTGCCGGTGTAATGTTTTAAAGTTGTTGTGCGAAATGATCCTCCGTGTATGGGTTTTCTGTTTTGCCTTATACGCGTCGTTTGCGTTACCTCAATAATTATAGTTCCCGGTAGTGACTGCGCAGATGCTGTAAAATCTTCAATGCTGTATCATTATTAGACACTGTTTGGGCACTTCAACACTTTAATGCAGAAATGCTTGACTGCGCTGCTGGTGTGACCCTTTTGGCCAAAAAAGTCGATTCGATCACGTTTAATATTATACTCTTCCCATGGAAATTAATATTATATATGGAAAACAATGGTTGGTCTTGCACTATACCCTTGCATGAGTTACAATTTCGTTTATTTAAATCATCAGCAGTTGCCTCATTAAATCATAAATACGACATTATGAATATCTAAGTATACGGTATAAAGATTTTAAAAAAATACTAACCGTAAAAAAAACTAGATGAACAATGCTCGATGCAAAATGCAGATCATCTGAGACATTGACATAAAAAATGGACGCAGCTGCTGACAGTATAAGACTGAGAGCAAATAGAGCAACTAAAGAGATAAGAATATCAGAGTGGCATCGATCAGTGCTTGTCGATAGGCATAAATCTTGATTGGTCGAAGAAAATAAATGCTACGACTGAACTAACGCAAAACTACGGGGCAGATATTAGTCGCAAGAAAAATATTGCACTCATATATCAAACTAGGAAGATTAACTATTTTGCTTCAGCTATAAGGCTTATGTTTTGAAGCGAGCTATGAAAATATTGCTCTCGTACATCAAATAAAGACGATAGCAAGGGCTATATTCGCATGTTTTATTTCGAACCATATTCAATGCATGTTTACTTTTGCAGCTGCCCTATAGCTTAATGCATTCTTTTTGTTTCATGTGTGTCTTAATTCTGATGGTCTCTTGGATCTGTGGATCCGAAGTTCACTGATCTCTAGGGTGCTTCCATGGGTGCATTTTTTTTAGCTGCACCTGCATTTGTTCCTTAATTTACATGTCGTTTTCTTATCAGTCATAGCCGCTGCAGTTAATTGTTGAAAGATATTTGATTTTCCGTGATAGCTTATATACGTGGGTATAGAATGCTCAGAGTTCTCCATACAAGCCATTTTACAGTGTTTGCTATTCCTTAAAACAACGAAGTTATGTATATATAGTTGGTCTTTGTATACAGGGTTAAGAAAGCTTGTACCAATAGCTTCTTCAGCATTCATACTTTGATCATTATGACCTCGCTGTGTTTTGTTTGTACAGCGAAGCGATTTTTTATATCCGATAAATCTGTCTTCAACAAATTATATATATATACCAATTCCCATATCCGTATGTCCATAGTGTCTATAATTGCAAGTATCCTCGAACTCTTGACACGTTTATATGCTCGAGAGAAATATGCCGATGTTCGCTAACGTCGATGGAGACTCAACTCCGGAAATGGAAGTGGATCAAGCAGTAGAAATAGAAATCAGCCGTTGGGTCCGGAGGCTGGTGACGAAAGATAAATGGGACGTGTTCGGTTGACCCCCTCCCACGACGAGATTATCTTAAGTCACTTACTTAGTTTTTACTTCTCTGGAGTTGTAATCCTGAGTGTTTAGTTCGGCTCATTGGATCAAATTTTATGCCTTAATCACTACGGCTAAAAGCTTCCTCGAAGCATTAAGTTTTCCGTCGTATCGAACGTAATCGGTTTTTTATTTACCCCTGAAACTCAACCCAGTGTAGCGAAAAGAATCTTTAGGATCCGGACAAGTTAAAGCTAATCGGATTAGACTATGTCCACATCGAAATGGGTGAATTCAAGATGCCCTTACAGGCCAAATGATACTGCGGTGAGGTACAGTCTGTTAATTATTGGATTATGAGGCGCTCTATAGCAGTATTATTGGCCGTCTCCGATGCTAAGTCGCTAAACAGCCTATATGAGGTTGCCATGAATTTTGTTTACGTGTGAGACATAGACGGCCAAATAAGGAGTTGACTGGCAGTTAGTTTGAATTATACATGAAAATGCTGCTGATTGTGTAAGATAGCTGATAGCGTGCGCGTACAATGTGCGCGTCCTTTCAATTGTATACAACGCACATTGCGGTGGATGATATGGTTCAGGACACGCTCGATCATCCACTTTGTGGCCAGGGCTCAATTGCTTTTCATGGTATAGTTGACAGCTGTTTCTCCCTTGATTAGTTGTACTGTGCTTTGACTGAGTACGTGCTTAATTACCATGCATTGAGAAGCTACGTACTCAACACTGAGTACGATAAGGAAAAGTGTATCGTGGATCCGCACAACCGAAAAATATGAACATGATGCGGGAGTGAATTTGGAAAATAAATTACTTTTTACCCCTTATTAATAAATTACAAATAGAAAATATTACGTAACGAAAACGCATGTAAAACTGCGCGAGAGTCAAATATTGAGTATGAAAAAGATACAGTGCATCTCCAGAGCAAGTGCTAAACTTGGTGCGAAAAAATTGTAAAGGTCAATACAGCCACCGGTCTGGATGTATGGAAGATGTATATGCATGCCGTGACATTGAAGCAATCTGTACTTGTTTCTAAGATTCCAAAGTTGAAGTAACAATGCTTGGAGTACTCAGAGTAAAAGGGGAGGCAGAAACTGCTCCACTGTGGAAAACTGTCGAGTGTCAGCAAATTTATCTCGCATATTGAAAAGAAAACAACGAGATCTTCACCGTTTGCATGGTGGCCGCAAGTTCTGGCTAAGACTGTTCTTTTCATCCAGGTTTTCTTTGTAAATTCATAGAGAAAAGCTACTGTTACCAAACCTTGTCCAGCCTACACTCTTGTATAACATATTAGTTGCGGATATCAGATGGAGAAACTCAATATTAAGTCTGCGGCTGGGATTACCGTTATGGTAGTTACCACATATCGTCATTTGCCCGGTAAAATATTAACAACGAATGTAGAATGTGAAGAGCAAGCACTGTAGTGCATGATTTCATCTTCAAAAAAAGACCTACTGCATATATAGAGATCGAAACTGTAGTCACTCGTAAGCAAGATGAGACGTACTAAATTCCAAGTAAAACATAAGGGCACAAGCATTGCCCATACGATCGAGCCCTGCAAGGTAACTAAGGCTGAGTAATAGAGATTGCGGACCTGGGGAGTAAAAGAGATCGATTGCGTACCTGGGGGAGTAAAAGAGATTGCGTACCTGGGGGAGTAAAAGAGATTGCGTACCTGGGGAGTAAAAGAGATTGCGTACCTGGGGGAGTAAATAGAGATTGCGGACCTGGGGAGTAAAAGAGATTGCGTACCTGGGGAGTAAAAGAGATTGCGTACCTGGGGGAGTAGAAGAGATTGCGCACCTGGCAAGGTGTCTACAAGGTGCTAAAAGTGCTAAAAAGTACTAAAATGGCAGAGGTGCTAAAAAGTGCTAAAATTTGCAAGTAGGTGCTAAATTATTCTGCTACATACAGAAAAGTGTTTTTTTTTAAGGATATAGCTACCTACTGAGATTTCTTTGGCTTGTTGATAACAATAGCTACTTGCTCATCTGCGTTCATACAATGCAAATTATTTATTCATTAGTGTCAGGCGGGGCGATTCCGACCACCCTAAAGACCTGGGGTGATCCCGACCAAAGCCTTTTAACCACTAAATCCTGATTTTATCAAAAATCTGTTTGCACCATCCTAAAGGGCGGACATTGCCCACCATTAAGGTGGTTACCTTGAGTTACCTTGAGAGTCTTCGGAAGAAGTCCAGGTGACGTTTCTCACATCACCTCACGTGTGTGGAATCACTCTGCTGGGTGTCTTCTGTAGTGCCGCAGTTTGAAACCAAAGAGAGAGCCAGCAGCGAATTATCTCCACAGTGCACGTAACCGCTGACCGCTGGTCTATCTGGTATTCTTCTTAAATGTGAATCCAGCAAATTTTTGAACT
>LQNS02277275.1:22637580-22683131 GCA_001587735.2 Parhyale hawaiensis | reverse complement strand
TGGCCTGTCAGTGTTGACTTAATTCGCTCCATTGTCTCGAGAAGCCTTTGATCTTCTGCTTATTGTGTGACGACGCCATTGTGTGTTTTGCTCTTGTGTTGCTGAATACAATGTGTATTGTGTGTTTGTCTGTGTGGCGACACTCCCACCCTGTATGTGTCACACACCGGCTTGTTCGGTGTCTCCATTCAGAGGTGTTTTCCTCTGTCTCAACCAGGCCCTGTGCAGAGCTCTGCTTTGTTCCAATGCACAGGTAGCCCGGGGCTGTACCTCTGTGTACTCTTTGTAAAGCGTGCGGTGTGGTCGTGCCTTGCTTTAAATGGGTATTTATTGACCAATTTAATGCTATATTACTGCCTTATGTGCGTACACAAAGGAAAGGTTTGATTTACGGGGTGGTATGTGTGATTTGGCTCTAGCTGCGGCATAGGTGCGCCGCAAATTATTGGTTTATTACCGATTGCCCGCTGCTTAATTCGTCTCTGTAGTGGTAGTGAAACTATTACTGCGCTTGATAATACTGAAGGATTGGCTTCTGCTGCGAAGTTATGAGGTTGTATGCACTGGATCAACTCAACGTTCATCACGTCACGTTTTACAAAATTAATATGCATCTTAATTAACCTTTTAATGTCTAAAGGAATAGCACTGGTGGCGACGTCCATAAAATGTGAACAATATAGTGGGTTAAAGAATGTTTTGGGAGCAGCGGATGCAACGAATTCTTGTAGTAATTAAAATAAGATACAGTTGTGTCACTTGCGAAGCTGGTGGGCGCTTCATTACATAACTGTATTTTAGTTCTTCTATAGGACTAACATTGTGAGGTACTTCCATGATGCAGGATAGATCGTGTATTAAAGGGTCAGTCCAACACACGGTGCCACTCACTGTCAGCTTCACACGATATTTTAATCAATACATTTGATAACAAAGTCAACATTTATATAGACTTTTAAGAATAGGTGTACTTGTTCGACCCACTGTATGCTCACTATGTCGCTCTATTGTCACTACTGATATCTGCAGTCCCAACTTCACTATCCATTTGCGGTATCGAGTTTCATGCCATGCTTTGAGGTTATATAGAGTTGAAGTCCAGGCTCATACCTCATAATCTATATCTATAAAGCGTAAATCAGTTACGGGAATATACTTGCTATATAGCCGAGGTAATTTCCCTGGACCCGTGACACATAGTGTCAGCTACGTGTCACACTGTATATATCGAAAGAACGTATAGCGCGCGTATGAAAACAGATGTTTGTTACATTCCTCGTTGGATTTATAGATATGTTTAGATAATTCCAACCCCAGCAGTACGTGGCGTTACGATTTGTGCTCATAAACCAAGCAATCATGGATTTGTTTTTGTTAGCATTCTCGCGTTATATTCTGCGTAGTAAATGTTATTTTTACGAATTTGTGCGCTCAATTTTGACATACGTACCTCCGATACCTGTCTATGCATACAAATTGTTTTGACTTTATGCGAACTCGATGCTGAAATAGACGGCGCGTATTGTGCATAGAAAGGGTTGATCAAAAGTAAGTGACGCTTTCGTTAAATTAAGTTTTGAAGAGCAAATATACTAATGATAAAGGGAATGGAAATGGTACAGATTTGAAAAACGACCTTTCAAATTTAATAATAAATACTTGAAATTATAAGGCGAGCGTCGCAGTTGACGCACATGTGTATGTTCTGTGAAATGTTGACGTTGCTGTTGAACTATGAGGGAAACAAAGTTTTTTTTTACAATTCTTTACATAAAGACATATATATGAGGATATACGTGCAAATTCAGAGTCTTCTGCGCATAGATCCATACTGTTTGTTACTTGCGATCTTTTGTATTGTCGTTGTTGAAGGGGAATACATATTCGCTGTTAATATTCGTATATTAATACCAATTTTTTGTTCAGTTAATACTGAATACCCTACTGCTTAAAAGGCACAAATTATTAAATTTTGGTGTTGATTAAAAAAAAAATCATCGTCGATCTCAGCACCAGTTTGAATTTTTCGTTACCATTGCCTTGCTTGGCGGAGGAATGCGCTCTCAGAGTGCTCTAGTTCCTGATAATTTGCTTGCTCGCTCGTTGCCTTTTCTCCATCTCTGTTCAGTCATTTTTCGATTACATTGCTTATAGCACCTTCTGGCCAAAGCTGTTATTTATTACCTACTTATTATTTATTATTATCTTGCGCAGGTATGACTATATTATTTATTATTATCTTCCGCAGGTATGATTATATTAATTACATTATCACTTCCATTTCGCCTCGCTCGATTTCGTGTTGTTGAGTCACTTACACCTTTGTTGTTATTTTAACTATTGTTTTCCCTATTCACCGACTGTTGTGTTCCATCTCTGACAGTGTTTCTCCTATATTGTATTATTATCACCTGTTTGTTATTATACTAGTTTCATATTAATTTTCCTGCACTTATTTATGTTAGGATAATTTTACTGTATTATCCAGTTTTCGTAGTCACTTTCTCACACTTATTTATTTTTGATTTGTTATCGCCGCATTTCGTCGCCAGTCCCTTTCAATTTGTTGTTTTGCGTTTATCGCACATTTCCTTGTTCTGAGACCGGCGTCCCGAACTCTTTCTTTCTCTCGCTCAGTCATGTGTGGAGTTCTTTAGTTGGAATTGAAAGTTCAGTGAGCGTGGCGTCGTGCTCGGCGAGCACACCGGCCAACTGGAATAGAGGGCGGGAGACAAGGAGGGTGAGTGGGTGGGTTGGAATGTTGAGCGAGGCTGAGAGGGGGTGGACCGAGAATTGGAACCAGGTAGCAGGTGGGGGAGTAAACTGGAATGAAGGTTACCGAAAAAACTGGAATGGGGGCAGATGGTGCCAGAGCGGAGGGGCAGGTGCTTTGGAAAAATGAGAGCACGTGGGGAAGATCTGCTACAGAAATGAGCAGGATAAGTGTAGGATTACAAGTGCATGGTGGGATTTAATTGTACTCGTGGAAACGAAATTGAATGATGAAAAATGAATGCTATTTAATACTACATAATCATAACAAGTTTTCCCGAGGTCATATTATACATCGTGACTGTTTAAAAAACACTATTTCCTCTATGCTTGTATACATTAGGCTCAGGCTGTGCTGAGGTTTCATTACGCTAAATGCTTGTGCGTGGCCATATGAATACATGATGAAAACTTTAACACAATTGGCTCCCCAACACTGCTTAATAATCATGGCTCAAAAATTAAATTGCCGAGCAACATCTGCTAGAATAACAAAACGTTTGCATGAGTTACGCATTTTTCATCGTGCGTTCTGTGTTAGGAATAATCAAAGAAGTTTAAAAACTACGAGTAAATGGTAATTTTGTGACAATTGTTCATACATGCGTGAATTACTAGTTTACTAGCTGTGCAGCAACGTATTTAGAATCAGAGCTATGAAGACTTCTCGTGAGGAATCCTTCCAATTTCGTTTACTAAATAACATGCTGCAACCTCTGTGAAATTCTTGCATTTAACTGATTTCAGCCGCACAGCAAGTGAACGAACAATTGACATTCACTGCCGAACTGTCGAATAGAATAGAGTTTAGGTGAAGGTGGGAGTAAATACGTAGAGGTGTACAGTAGTCTGACTCTTGGCCGGCCCTTTGCGCCCACGATGACCATTTGATCACGTTTCCAGGAGTATACTGTTCGTAGATGAACTTTTTTATTGAAAGAGTAGGGTGAAACATTAGGCGGCGTTTACTGCTTTGGGCTCGATGGTTCCCCCGTCAGATAAAGCGACGAATGCCATGCGTCCCGCAAGTCCATCTGCGGACGATGCGGGAAAGCGCCATGCCGACGCTTTCACATTTGCGCTGCAATTACAACAGTCGCTGCGGTGCTGCTCAGCGTTCCCTCTCGTCCTATAATTATATTACAAGCAGATAGACTGTATGAGGAAGTGTGTAGGTTAGAGTGCTCATTTCATCCCATCGCTGCTTCTTTGGATTCTGGACATGTTGGTAAAATTCCAAATTATTGTGTAGCGTGCAGCCATTTCTTTTGAAAATACAAAAAGTGCACGATAACGCTATAGCAGGATCTTTGGCCCCCACCGTTACCAAAACATGATACGTGGCTTTCGCTTTTTGGTCCGTCTCTGTATTCTGTCATGTGATATCCTGCAAGGTCTGTGTGTGTGTGTCTGTTTTTCTTCAGGCTTAGCTAAACTCATTTATTTGGGTGTGTACGTGCTGAATAGTCTCAGAAGAAATGTTCAGCAAAGCCAGAGGCCATTCAGTTCTTTCAGTGGTCACTATCCATCATGCGGCCTCCCCATGCAGTTGAATGGATGGTGCGCGCGCAGGCACAAAGCAGACAGTCTTTGGCATTAGCGATCCATTGATGTAACCAAAACATTGGCTATTAATAGTTCTGTTGTGGCTGATAGAGCGGCGGCGGCGGCGATGCCGGCCGGCCCTCTTGTCTCAGTAGGTCATAGATCGATCCCCTCTCTTTTCTGCACCACAGCCGCCGCCTCGAGAAGCCCCCCAGCGAGGGGGACCGCGAGTCCCCGACCCTGGGGACTGCAGGAGACCCGGCATCCGACCCCGGGCCTGAGACTGGGGACGATATGGTCCGGTACTTCAGGTGTCCCGCAACGGTGCCGGTATCCGTGCTGAAGCAGCTCGTGAAGAACAAGTACAGGGTCCCAGACAGCCTCAGGGTGAGTGGTTTGTCTTTCCACCTCTTGTATTTTGGATATTGTATACGTAGTAAATTCCAGGCTCTTCTTTGTGTGCAAGTGTGATTTCTTTCCGCAAATTCATAGGAAATTATCCATTGTACTCGTACACAGGGGTGGCGTCAGATTATATCCGTTAATTGCCCACGATTTTCCGATTAAGATTAGTTCCAGAGCTGTAGTATAATTTATATTTGGCTTTACTGTATTCATTAATTCACTCTGAGTTCTATTTCATTTAACATCATGCTTGATTAGTTGCAGAGTTGCATGTAATCTGCTCCAATATTTGGGGTCTGTTGTACCCATCAAAATAGCAACGAGTTCCTTGTAGTTTGATTGTTTATTTATAAGCATATTTTGTATATATAGTCTTTGTATGTTAGCAAAACGGTGCAGCTGCCTATAAGTGGGCAATACTTTCAATTCATTTCACCAAAGAACGATGTTGCTGTAGCGGTTCTTACAGAAATATTCACTACATCGGTTTAATGGAGTGTTGGACTAATCTGTGTAATGGTATCCCAGTTGATATTGCGGCTAGATAATTCCGTATTCTTTTATTATAGATGGTTACGATATCTCCGTTACCACTGTAGAGGTTTCCTTTTTCTACAATTTCGATTGTCATAAGTTAACTCAATCCGTATCAATTGGAAATGTCATTACACGGAGCCACCGCTGAGTTACTCTGCACGTTCATTTACTTGTGGTTACTGGTACTGCATTGCTCTTCCTATGCGTGTCGTAATGGGAACACGTGCCCACTAAAGTCATCTTGACGAGCTTGGGCGCGCCAGTGGCAGCGTCCGTGTAGAGCCCCGAGGCGTACCCCACGCGTATCGACCTCCTATTGATGCGCACTTTGGTACGCCCCTCCTGCTGCCGTCGTCTATGTACCCGACGCGTAACCTTGTTACCTGCTTTCCCTCCATTTCTCCTCCCCCTCGCCCTGTCTTTCCCTCCACCATCTGGTGCATGAAATAGAGCAGTTGCTGGTAAAGGTTGTCTGTCTGTCACTGTACGATATATTATTGTCGTATGATGAACTTCATCTTTTATGTCAAGTTAATTTGAGGACGACCAATAGTAATTCATTAATGTCTAAAAATTTACTCTTATAACTTCTAGGAATAGTACCATTAACCCATTAAAGACTAAATGTTGGTGAACTACCGAGTTTTTTTTTATCGAAATCAGTATTTTTATTCTTATCTTCCCAACGGGAGCCTCGTCCAACTCGAAATGCATTTCAAAAATTGAGTTTATTTCAATCCTATACTTGCAACAAGTAGAAAATTCGCGTCAAGTTCGTGCAGACAATTGCGTCCTCGAAATGGGTCCTTGTCCGTTTTAGGCTAATGATATCCTCAAATAAGGACTGTTGGCGCGCGCCCAGGACTAATTTGCTGTTCCTTAATACAATTATTTATATTTAGCGCTAACAGTAAAGGATTATGCATCCTTGGTGCTTTAGGAGCGAACTGCCGTCTTATTTTATTTACTTATGGTGTGTTTTATGCATGTGAGGTTAACGTTTCTCTCTCTGTTCCTTGTTCAAAATTGGAAGTTTAGTTGTAATCGTGGATTATATGCTGCCACGGGCATCTACGCATTGGTGAACTGTATTAAATTAAATTAAATTTGACGTCTCTCTTAATATCATTCCATGTTTCTAATAACTCTTGAACTTTTGGATTCTTAAATTTTGGTCGACTGCGCGGTACGATAGTATAAACGTATAACAACCTATCGCCTGCTTACCATGATTCCCTTCTATATATACAAAGATTTCATGAGTGCCGTCTGTATGCAACTTTCTTCACTATATTGTTCCGTACATATACGATAACATGTATTGTGTCTGACAGCTTTTGATTTAAAGCAAAATCTCTCTATTCTCATCAGGTGGAGTTACTCCATGGAGAAGACCGGCTGTTGGATTCATGGACGCTAATGGAGATCGCTTATATATACACTTGGACGAGGGTAAGTCGTGCTTGCACTTCTTAGTAATAATTGTTTGTTGTCTTCTTCTTTCCCGACTCGAACTGTTCTCTGGGGCGATGATCATCCTTGCATTTGTTTCACGGTGTTCGTGAAATATATATTGAAGGAAACGAAGAGACGCACAATTAGAAATTTTCTCTTCGTTAAAATCGTTTCCCTCAGCATTTGAAATAATACCACCTCAAGGCTATATATATATATATATATGCCACATGTCCCTTCCTCTTCTTGGCTTGGAACGTCGCTCCAATGGACAAGGAGGCTTGTGGAAATAATTTACACGGTGTTAAGCACCAAATTACGCAATAAGCTCCCCAAAGATTCACAGTAATTTATCACAGAAAATATATTAATGTAGTCGCTCTTCTATACGTCACTTATAATCTGGTTATCTATTATTTGGCTGAGCTCTGTCTCACTTCCAATGTATTATATATACAGACAAAATTTAAATTATTGCATAGAATCCTAGTGAAAAGCATGTCTAACAATACCAATATTTTACTTGACCAGTGTGATGTGGTGA
Source organism: Parhyale hawaiensis (assembly GCA_001587735.2). Taxonomy (NCBI): domain Eukaryota; kingdom Metazoa; phylum Arthropoda; class Malacostraca; order Amphipoda; family Hyalidae; genus Parhyale; species Parhyale hawaiensis. Next base: position 22,675,873 of record LQNS02277275.1, on the reverse strand, counting down.
AATTTGGATGCTTAGCATTAAGAACTTCTTGACTCTCTTCTTTTAGGCCATTCTGCTCAAATGTATGCATGTATGTTTGTTTGCTAAGTTCTGCTTTGCCAGGTGCATGCACTGGTCAACTGTGTATTGTAAGGCTTCAATTTTAGTGCTGTGTGCACGTTCACATCTGGACAAACTAGCGACGACCGCCCTACTGTGTGCGAACTCTTTGATCCACTAACTACATTCGAAAAACTAGAACGCCTCGTGGCGTTCGACCAACACTCGCCGGAAACGGATGCATAAAGCTAGTGAATAAAATGATAGCTAGCTCTTCAATAATAACATAGGAAAAAAATAGAACGCCTCGTGGCTTAAGACGATCTGCCGCGGTGGAGAAAATTCAACGCCGTCATTTTTTATGACCAGCTAGGTCTAGTTTTTTGGCATGGGTCACATGTCACATCTATAGTTCAACCTACCAAACTCCCTACAAAAAATTATGTACATTGCTCAACTCCTTCGACCACTTACATGGGTGGACAGACAAATATATATATACTTCAATCTTCAACGAAAACATTATCACCTCTCTCACTTTGTTCGCGGGTGATAATTAATGTAAAGTTTGTGAGGCACAGCTACTGCTCAAAATGCTCGTTGGTGCACGAGAACGAAAACCGGCGAAATAACTGTCACCCTTGTGCGTGTGATCCCCATAGAGCGAGTTGAGTTATTTATTGCATGGGTAGCATACGTAGCTTACACTAGCTGCATATGCCACTTTTGTACAGATTGCGCATACCTACAGGAAATTTCCTAGCTGTAAAAGAACTATTTCTTTATGTCTGTGTAGGGCTTTTTACCTTTTGTTATTCATTATGAATGATTTGTTATCGTTATTAATAAATGGGACTTGTAGCTCATAAATTTTATGCAGTTGGTGAATCTCGCTTGAAAGAGCGTAAAAGTTGTAAAGTTATCGTATGCAGGCGTCAAGTCAATGTGTAGCTGTAACACCACATTTAAATCCTGCCTCGGCTATGGCTGTATCTTCACAAGCTTCTCGAACATATCATCTGCTTGCACGTGCTATGCGGTGCTGGCTTAGACAGATTTATTCAAGCACTTAATGTGTTCAATAAGGCTGTGAAGATGGAGCCGTAGTCGAGGCCTGCAGGAGCCCATTGTGGCGTGGTAATTAGAAAGGCCGAGATCGAGGAAGGCTGTGCAGCACAGGAGCGCAAGCGTACGAGTAGCACACACGCAGTCCCACTGCCTGTCACCAGCGTGTGAGTTCCGTCTTGCCATTTCTCATGCTCCACTCTTCGATCTTACTCGTGCAATGAGGTCAGGCTTTCGGTGCTCCGCTCATGTTGTCATTTCTTATCTAGAAAGATCCCCTGGCACTGCTTCGCCACAATATCTAGTGATACCTGAAGATTCACAAGAGGTATACAATTGACAGCACTGTTTTAATAACAAGAGAGTTCCAGTAAAATTTACTTCAAAAGACCCGATTAATGAGAGCAAGACCCGATTAAGATTGACTGCAAGACTGAAGGTGGTATGGCCTATGTCAGAGAATAGTATGGGTTGGCGTCCTATAGATGTCTTTATAGACTTTACTCCATGGCTCTGCTTCTGCTGTGTCAGTTTTCATAAATATGCAGTCTAATTAATTTTCTTGTATGTGATGTCACTTCTGCGTTGCAATGGTTGTGCCGCGCATTCCAGCAGAATTGGCGTGATTTTCTGCATTTGCGTACTTAATCGCAAAAATTTGGCCTCACGCCAATTATACCCAAAAAACTTATAAATCTTCGCTACCTGCCCTGGATTTAAATAGCTTTTATCAACTTCATATCGTAAGTGCTGCGCATCACAGTGCTTTAATTACATGTTGTTGTTACATGCGTGAAGCAGTTCACACTCCATATATCAGTCCGTCGTAAGTACTGTCTACAGTTGTACCCCGCGTCTCCTCACCAGTACTCTGTGTACCATCACCACGCCCTATTCATCAAGCGTATCGTGTCCGGTACGTGTCCCAGCCTACGAAGGCTACTCCGTCCCGCCCGCCGTGTCCCGTAATCTGATAAAAGGAACGTCTCGTTCGCTCCCCACGCAGCGTCCCCTCGCCGTGCCGACTGCAGGATATCGAGAGAATTATTACCCTCGTCTCTGCCACTGTCGCCACAATAAAAAACTCTTCTGCTCCATTTGAAGTCCCTTTTTGTCCTTGTCTTCGCAGTTGTCGTGCAGGAGCTCGAGTGTGTCGGGCTGCCATGGAACGGCGTCCCTCGCTGCACATGACAACCTTTTGTTTGCGGTCCTCGCAATAAACCGCTGCTTTCGCTCTTGGGACGCTTATTGCCTACCTGTGAAGATTTTTTTATGTTTTACCCGAACGAAAGTGAACTCTCGAACTTACTGGGATGTTCAGTGTGGGGCTGCGCATTTTTTGGGGTGTTTTTAGCTTACAGAATCACCTGGGAAACGTATTTCGTTTCTGTGTATATTCCAGATGTATTGTTCTGATGAACATCAGCTGCCACTGATTCCCGATACACCCGCTGCGTGCATGCGTTTTGGAGTTACTTTACGCATTCTCTTTATTCTCTTGAAAGTAATATCATACTTCTTTTGAAACTTCCTGCGTAGCTGTACAGCTTTCAGTTGGAATGAGCAGCTGCCTGCATTCTTGGAAAACTCGCTGTGCGCCCCTGTTCATTTGAGGTGTTTGAGCTCACTCGCACTTTATTACTTTCTAGAAATCCACGAGCACGTTTATAGTTGCGATTAAATGTACTTACTCTCATGCAATAATAGTAAAATCTTTAGACAATATTTGGCGTTTAGAAATGTAATATATTTTATTAATCAACCCAAGTATTAGTACGTGGCCAATTTTAGTTTTGAGAAGCTCTTAAAACTTCCTTTTGCTGAATTGTTGCTTTATTATTATTATTATTTTTTTTTTTTGCTGAATGATCTTGCGACTTCCAGACCCTTCTCTTGACTGTGCATGGTAGTATATATATATATATATTGCACTATTGTATACACCGTATTTGTACTTACGTGTTGTGATCCAATGTCATATTTTTTTTACCTATTCTCTGTAAGCAGCGTCAGTTTATCATTTCACACGCCATTATAGAAATATGATGTCCTTCTCACGACGAGCGATTGTTTCACCTTACACCCACCACCGTCTCCTCATGTACCCACACGACCTTACTTTGCCCCCCTCCGCTCTCACGCCCCACGCAATATACTGCTTGTTGCGAAAAGAATTACCACGTTATCCACATCCCATTAAGTATTCGTGAAGCCTTTGGCCCACGCGAAGCTGAAACGCGGATATTGCACCCTTCTCTATTCCGACAGAAGCTTCCCTTAGTATACATATCGACACATGCTTCTTACCTCCCTTGTCTTATTGTGCCATTGTAATCCGTGGTTCTGTAAATATACTTACGAGTTGTCAAATTTTCTTCGCTTTATTGTGTTTACTGGATTTCTCCACATGGTATTCTGAAAACAAGTGCATGCAGGATACTAGTCAGAAAATATACATTTTCCTTGGAAGTATCACAAAAATCGAGAAATTTTACTACCGTATTAATTATCCAGTACTACTACTTCGAAGAACTTACTTCATTAGCAATTTCAAGTTCTTGACATTTTATATTTTTAATTAGTGGCGATTTTTTTTTCATTTTCCCCGTATAGCTGCTCTGAGTCGACTGTAGGTGCGCCTTACATATTGTATCTGCAAGACGATTGCTTCTGCTTGAGCTCATGGAACGCCGTGCAGGCCGTACAAGAATATATATACAGTATGTGTGCACTGCTGTCGTGTACTTATGTCCTCAATTGTACAGAACACCGGGGTAAAATGCAGCTTTTTATACCTTCGTTGTGCTTACCTTTAAGGCAAGCGAGAGAAGTTCATTTACAACTGAATAGACAACCATCGACTGACAGAGCCATTGATTGACGGTCACATCGATTGGCTAACGGTGAAACACTCACTCTCTCACCGATAAATTAGTGAAATAATTCACCAAAAGATACACGAACGGCTAACAAGCCATAGCAACAGACAAAGACGCCTCTGAGACAGATAGCGCAGCCTTACGTTAATTCCGTCAGATGTATGCAGTATTCATAACCCGACGCACCAGCGTCGGAGACACCGAGGCTGCACAAATGCATTATTACAGTTGATATTTAATGCACTTAACGCCAAGCCGTAATGCCACTGCTATTGATTGCATCACGGTAATGTCGGAGCCAATCCGGTGCGGCGTCACCGTATAGCTGCTGGACTCTGTGCCGTTATATTCTCTCTCCCGCCCGCTCTCTCTCATGTCGTTCTTTATCTCTCGTCATTTTTTGAAACCTTTACTTCGTTTTCACTTGCACAGTTACTTTCTTGCACTATTTTCTTGTGGTTTCTATGTCTTACTTTAGTTTAGGCGTTAACTATTATTCGTCTCGCCGTAATGTTACTCGCCATTTGCTCTTGATTACATCACGTTAATGTCAGAGGCAATCCGGTGCGGTGTCACCGGGCACTGCACATAACTACCGTTAATTAATCTCATTTTCACTCCTACTTTTTTTTTACCTCCGCCAAGGGGGTTATGTTTTCGTCGGATTTGTCTGTCTGTGAATCTGTCCCTTTGTCTGTCATCAAGATAACTCAAAAAGTTATGGACCGATTTTGACGAAATTTACAAGGATTGTTAGATATGTTACGAGGAACGGATGATTAACTTTTGGTAAATATCCGTCCATCCGTTTGTTTGTCTGCCTCATTTTTCTCAATGCTGTAACTCAAAAAGTTATGGACTGATTTTTATGAAATTCACATTAGTTGTTAGTTATGTTATGAAGAGTAAATGGCCAAATTTTTTGAAGCGATCCCTTTGTTTGTTCGTTCGTTTGTCATTGTCTTTACTTTTACGCTTGTTAGCACAATAACTCAAAAAATAATGAATGGATCTTTATAAAATTTATCGGAGTTCTTTGTAATTTTAAAAGGCATTTTGGTGCAGTTCGGTTTGTTCGTTTGTATGTTTGACTCATGTTTGTCATAATGCTTGTTAGCAGCATAACTCAAAAAGTTATGAACGGATCTTGAAAAAAATTACTGAAGCTGTTAACACTATTGAAGGGCACAAATGATTAGATTTTGGTGTTGATACAAAGAAAATCATAGCCTCAGAACCAATTTTAATTTTTCGTAACCGTTGCCTTGCTTGGCGGAGGTATGCGCTCTCGGAGTGCTCTAGTTTCACATAGAATCACTGCTGTTTTCTTCAATATTCAAACACAGTCCCATGCACCTTTAAAAGGCCCACGTGGCAATAGTTTTTTATTAACGAAACATTTAATGAGTCATTCACTGAGTTTTTCGCGAAACTACGGAAGTTTATTTTTTTCTGGGAAGTGCTCAATTCTCCACGTCTGTACGGAAAGCATTATTGATAGCTGGTTAGCTGGTATTGCTTGCTGTATACGTCTATGATTTAACTTGATTTTAGTACGTCCCAGTCTTCGTCTCGCCCGAGTGCCATTACTATTGATTGCATCACGTTAATGTCAGAGGCAATCCGGTGCGGTGTCACCGGGAGCTGCTCGCCGCTACCGTTATATTGCCGCCGTTATTCTCTCGTCTGCCGGAAGTCATTCTTTACGTCTGGCCATTTTCTGACTCGTTTACTGCGCCGCACGATCTTGCTGCCTTGTTTTTATTGTTTTCCCTGTTAAAAGCATTGTGCCTTTATGTGTTTTTTTGCACATTTCATCTTTCGTTCTTTTCATTCTATTATTTATTTCAGCATATCAATTTTCCCTGCGTAACTTTTGTTGTATTTTTTCATTGTTACTCATTTATCGCACGCTCGATTGTCTGTTTTTTCTAAATTGTTGTTCGTTGTAATTCATGCTGTTCCTAAACTTGGCTACCCTGTCGTTTTACTTTTGTTTCTTGCTTCTTCCATGTCTGTTATTCAATTATGTGCGTAGTTTGTCATTCTGTATGACCATTCTTTGGGTTATTCTTCACACCCACGGAATTGCGCATAACTTACGTTTTTTTTGTTGCTCTCCTTTTACTTGCGCTTCGTTACAGCCCTATAGCTCCTCGATTTCGCTGTCTTTTTCATGTCTTTGTTCGTGTCAGTCAATTTATGCCTCTTTTCTACTCTATTGGGCCACATGACTTGTTTGTTGCACAGTCTCTTAATTCTTCCATTGCTCAGTTCATTGTGTTCGTCACGACTCCTGCGCTCCCAGTTTCGGTGTGCCTCTCCCTGAACGTTTGTGTCCCTTGCTTCCATTCTTGATTTCGTCTTGTTGATTGTAGACATACAGTTACCGCATTGAATTCTTAATTTGTTAATTCTTTGAGTTGCTTCAATTTTATGCCTTCCGTTTTTCTAGATCTTTTTTCTCTATTTCTGGCATTCAGTGATTTTTTTCCACTAAGTATAGGCCTGTTTTTTATAATCTTGTTTGATTTGTAACTTATTTATCCGGATGTCGCTTGCATCATTACTTCCTTACTGCGTTTCTTTGTCTGAGTGCTTTCTACAGTTCAGTTCCATTTGTTGCCAAGGTTTGTATTTCGCATACCTAATATTGAGCTTTTTCTCTCTTTCGTCTATCAAACATGTTTCTCAGTTTTGCAGCTCTGAAAATGATTTTCGTTAATTCTTTCATAATCCATCTTCCTCCGGTCTTATATCATGTCTTATTTCTATTTCTGCATTCACATTGCAAGATTCATTCCTCCTTCTCTGCTCTTCATCGCTACTATGCGTCCACTATTTCAATTCTTCTTTCAGTAGCTATACTTTATCGTCGTGTTCTTCTTCCCTACTCAGGGCACCGTATCGCACAGATTTTAGCGTCCCTTATCACGTCTTTTACTCTTTCATCTGTTCAACCAATATTGCCTGCGCTTCATCTTGATGCTGTACGTACGTGCGTGGACTTGGACCGTTTGGCCAAGTGTCTGTGAGGGATTTATCTCTGTCTGCCGTGACGCACAGGCAACAAACTCGCCATTGGCTATGTACGTTCGTGTACGTGCGGGCGGCGTTCAAGTTCGTGTGCTGTTCCTGCTCGCTGTATCGCAGATTAGGTTAGGTTAAGTTAGGTAAGATTAGGTTAGGTTACGTTAGGTAACGATTAGGTAAGGTAAAGTTAGGTTACATTAGGTAAGGTTAGGTTAGGTTTGGTAGAGCTTATTGTAGTGTTTTTGGTGGTTATTGCGCGGCAAGAAAGTTACTTGAACGCGCGCACCGTGATGAGCGTACACATAATGGCGAGTTTGTTGCCAGTGCTGCCGGCACGCACTACCGTCGTTCACGACACCTTTGCGTTCACGTAAGCTTTCCTGCGCGCGCCACCACTAAAATAAACACTACCTAAGCTAACCTAACCTAGCCTAACCGAACCTACCCTTACCTAACCGAACCTCCTTACCTAACTTTGTAACCTAACCCAATTTAACCCAACCTAACCTTTCTAACCCTACCTAACCTTACCTAACCGTTACCTAACCTTACCTAACCTAACCTTACCTAACGTAACCTAACTTAATCAGCGATATAGCAAGCAGCGCGGCGCGCCAACTTGAACGCTGCGCACACGCACACGATCTGCGTACACAAACACGCACACAAAGTGTCGTGAACGACGGTAGCGCTGCCGGGACCCTGAGCATTGTGGATGAGGTAAAGAAGTTGTGCGAAAGAGTGTTTTTTACGCTCTGCTGATATTGAGCCTGTTCAGCAAATGGCAGTGTTTCTTCTTCAGCTACGGGAAATACATTGAGTATGTGTAACACGGAATCTGTGCCTACGACTCGTGTCGATGAAAATAGCCAATAGAGCACTATTTTTGTATATATTTTACGACGTTGCAGTTCAATGTAACCGCTCTGATACTCTAAAGGAACTTCCGATGTTTGTGTTTTGTTGGTACATTTATTGCAATATTTTTTTGGGGAAATTGTGCACTATTTTATGTTCTGATCGATCCCGTGATAATCGGCTTTATTTTATTTATGAATAACTATCTAGATTTTTGTGAAGAAAGGTATCGAGATTTTTAATAATGGTCTAATTTATATTTAATTCTGTTGACATTATTTATTCATTTTCACATCGCCAGCGATTTCTACTCTAAAATGTTACTGTCGTGTCTGCTTGTGTCTGTTTAAGGCATCTATGCTGTCGTCCTGCATTGTTTATTCACTCGCTCTTTTATTAGTCGTAAAACTATTGTACAATGCGTGAGATTTTGGGTTCTCTGTATCATTTTCCGCTTTTTCTGAGTTGTATTTTCCGTGTAACTTTTATGCTAATCCCTGTTTTGTTATTTATTTATGTTAATTCAACGCCTTTTGGCTGCTCCCAAGAGGGCCCCACTCTCACCTTAGGATGCAAATGAGGCCTCAGGCTGCTAGGCTCCCGCCGAGCGTATATGCGGTGCTGCCTGTAGCAAGTCTACCATGCATGTGCTGCACTGGCTCCAGGATACCTGTTAAATATACATGTGCCTCCGGCAAAATCATGCGTGCAGTTTTAGCGTGTTCAGTTTTGCCCGCTTCGATCGAGATAACGTAAACTGATTAGCTTTAGCTTGTTCGGACTGACAATCGATGAGAAGAAGATTCGCCATGTACAGTGGGTTGAGTTTCAGGCTTGAATCGCACGCCGTTTATGCACGTAGAAGCTAAGAGCTGAAGCGTATAATAATTTTTTATTAACGCATTGAACTTGATTCGAAATGGGGAATCCAACTCTCAGGATTGAAGTCGCAGATGAAGGAAGTCTAATCGGATTAGATTATCTCAGTCTCAACGGGTGGATGGAAGGCGCACTCACTTCTTAACAACCGCACAAACCGTTGGCAGTTTTCTATATTGGGAGAATTATACTGCTAATGAGTTATAAAAATTCATTTGTATATTTACTTCAAAGAATAAAGAAATTACATTTCTTTGGGTTGGTTATTGAAAATACAGTCAATATTTCTGAGGAAAGAACTAAAGCGATTGCTTTAAAAAAATAATCATTTAGACGCTGGTACCCAGCGATACTGATACAATCGAAACGGTTGACTCTGTACGTCCTCGCGTGACGAATTCGTCCTTTGGAAATTTGTGCATAATGTTGTCTGTTTAGGGAATTTTTCGTAAATACAAGCCATGGCGAGATTTTAAAGTTTTTTTAATTTAGCCTACAAAATACTATAATTTCTTGTGCAATCTTAGGTATTACTTGTGAAATAATTTTGAGTGTGAAGGAATTATAATACGGAGCGTACATATATGATTTTTTGTAAGTTGTTCACTCCGTCGTTTTCCATGCAGACATATATACAAAACATAAAAAAGAGTGGGTAAATCTTACAAGCAACTTTGACCAGCAGAGTTTAGGGAGCTTCCATTTAAGTCTGGCAAGAGGATCTTGGTATCACACCAACATGTTCATTACATATAACTGACCATTTGTTTTGTTATTACAGAGCCATCGTTAGTGAATACGCTTCTTCTCTTCGTACCTCAACTTCTTATTTAGTTGTAGATATTATTGTTTTTGCTGAGTGAATGTTGAGGAAGAGGATCAAGTTGTCGTCGGAGACCCTCCCGTTCTAAGTTGTATTTGCTAACTATTTTAACTTGCTTTTTTCTCTTCTTCTGCAGGAGTCGCCTTTGGAACTCACTTTTCAAGTAATCGCCACTCGAAGGGTCAAGAAACGGCGACGACTCCAGCAAGACGTGTTCAACAACGACTCTCAGGAGTTATCCGTTGAGCCAACCGATCCTCCTCAGTTGCCGCCTCCTCAGCCTTCTTCATCAGACTGTGATGACGTCAAAGAACCTCCAGAAAAGATTGCCAAAATGGAAAATTCTTCGGAGGACAGTGAGCGGAGGTCATCGAACTATCGTGAGCACAGCAGCCTGACGCCTCTTTCTCCTGAAGATCATCACGGAAGACCACCTACTCCTCCGGAGACCCCGGAGAGTCAACAGCACCATCAACTGCACCATAGTGGACTAGAGGCCAAGTGTGAAGAAAGTTCTTCGTCGGAAGAACAGTGCGCCGATGAAGTAGCTTCCGATTCTGCTTCTACTTCATCGCGTGTCGACGTCAACGACGGCGAGGACGACGAAGCCTTCATGGGTGATCAAGACTCGGAAGCTCCTCTCGAGGTGGATACTAGTCATGAAACTGAACCCGAGCTTGAAATTGAAACAGAAACTGATGATGCGAATATTAAGGACGAAGAGCAAGAATCGGAAACTTCGCCTGCAGATGAAGGTTTTGCTCCCAATAATGACGAGAGCAATGAAGCAGACTGTTCGAATGCAAGTTCGGACCAGGAGACGGAAGACAACGTTCGAGCCAATTCTTCTCGAAGCGAAGAATATGCTGATGTAAAACCACCTCGTCGTATTCGAAGAAACGCTGTCGTGCAGGCCGGCCAAGATGCATGCTGCGCATTCTCAGATACTGACGTGGATGAACCCATGGACGAGATGGGCGCCCTGGATTTGTCCGACCATGCCAGAAACGTGAGGGAAGCAAGAGCTCGTGGAAGCTTTGACTTGTCTCGAGGTCAGGGCACCCAGACTATGCTGTCCATAACTCAGAGCAAAACGTCTAAGAAGAAGAACAAGAATCCTCCTCTCTCCCCTGCTCCTTCTTCAACGGCGTGGACGCCTAACCCAGCCCCTCATGCTGCGACCTTCCATGATCTCTTCACCCTTTCTCAAGCTGCTGTCATACAGCTAGCGTTGGTTCAAGCTAGAGCGCAAGAAGAAGCCAAGAAAAAGTCATTGCAAGCTGCAAACATCAGCAAACTTAATGAAACGTCAGATTCGCTGAGCTTTGTCAATGGTTCAGGAGACACTCTTACCATTAGTGCCATTAATTCCAATTCCGGGAACTCCACTGTGAAAGGTGAGTTGACTAGTGCTGCTGCAGGGAAGTCTCAGAAAGCCCCAGCAAACAGTAGTGGCTCTCACTCACCCCAAAAGTGCTCTTTGACAAGTGAAAGTGAAAGACTAGTCACCAACACCATCACTATTAGCCGTGCCGGCAAGCATGGTACACTTAAAAGTAAACTTAATCGAAATTTTGGCAGTAAGTCTACGGATGATAGCAGTGGGCCAAAGATGCAGTCAGTTTCCAGTGCATCTTCGACAAAAACACCAGATTCATGTAGCAAAGATGCTGGAGTCAGTAGAACAAATGATCCGGTTTTCAAAATAACAAATCAAAAGCTGTCAGAGTGTTTTCGTCAGCAAATGAATAACAAATTAAAGTTAAGTAACAGTAATAAATCTTCGGGACTAAAGCTTCCGACTTCGTCTCATTCTTCTCTTACTGCATCGTCGCCTGCCACGTCTCCCGTAACGGCCGCGACCACCGCGACCTCACTGACATCTCGAACCAGCAGCGATTCGGCGAGGTTAGCCAACGGCCATAGCTCTAAGTTAACCCCTACTGTTTCTCGGTCACTTTCAGCCCCGATGTCAGTCTCTAATAGTGTATCTGTTACAAAGACCTCTGGTCAAATTTCTACTAAGCCTCAAACTGTCGCAAAACCAAACATTCCTTCAACTCTTTCTAAAGTTTCTTTGACCTCCGCGTCGTCTAATAAAAGCAGTGCGGGTACGCCAGCTGCTGCCGTTACCAAACCACCTGTCACCAAGCCTGTACCTTCTGTTTCCAAACCTTCTGTCGCGAATCATAGCAGCGCCTCGGTGAAATTGACGCCCACCGCTTCTTCTGCGGAAGGAAAAACTATTAAGAACGCTGATACAAATATGCATGCGTCAAAATCAGTTGGCCTTACAACAATCACTAAACCCTCGTCTTCAGTTTCAATAACACCCTCGAGCTCTGGATCAACAGTTAAACAGATAACAATGTCTAAGCCGACTTTGAGTAATGGCAATGGCATCGTGCATGCAAAAGCTATTCCCAACGGCAACGCAGTGAAATCTACCGCTGTCTCAACCAAAGTCTCAACAAACGGCATCAGCTCTAGCGTAAGCACCTCTTTAAACAAGAGCATCACCTCTTCTTTTAGCAATCTTATTTCATCTTCCAGTAGCGTTAGCCTTTCAGCCGTACGGACTTCCAGTTTATCTTCCTCATCCAACCGCCCCACTCTTGTTAACCCTTACAGAACATTACTCAATGGTGTTTCTTCCAGTTGCAGCACCGTGAGTTCCAACGGATTATTAAGGACAAATACCACTAACTCGACCCCTATTCGCGCCACAAACTCGAGCGTTAGGCAAATTCCCAACCCGTCGCTTCTTCACCAACAGTCCGAGTCTCGACTGACAGGTGGAGGAGTAGTCGGGGCTAGGTTGGGTGGCGTGCTCAGTCGTTTGGGTGGCCACGGGGCCGGTGGCACTGCAGGCATCAGTAGAATCGAGTCCCTTACCAGATCTCTTCATGAGAAAGCTGCAGGTGCCGCTGCTGCGGCCATCAACACTGCAGCCAGATAAAAGATCCGGTTTGCGTCTCATGACCGTACGTGTGTGAAATTCAAAGTTTCTTCGCTAGAGGGCCCCCATGCACCTGTACTGTTCTGCTCTTTCGCTACTGGTGCACAGTCTTCGTCAACTTTCCATTCTCACTTGATTTTTTTTCTTCTTCGGCATAAATGCAGTGTAGGTGCCGTACTCCTTAAGTCACTTGTGTACTATTCTTTATTCTTGCGAGTGTTGCTGTGTGAGATGTTATGAGTTTTGTTCGATTTCAACTCAGTTTCCAGCAGCGTATCTTTAAAAACAGAGAGACATTAACAGAAGTTGAATATGATTATTTTTTATCATGGGCTTTGTAAAACTGTTTAATTCTTGTAACTTGGTACCTAATTATTATCATATGAAATGCCTACATTACTTTACGCTTAATATCAATCCTTACTTTATTGATAATTTAAATGTTGCTCACCAATTTACAACTTCTTCCGCATTGATATATTCATTCAACTCTCATTATTATTGGCCGCACGATCCTTGGCGGTAAGTATTTCATCTAATTTCACATTACCTACTTTATGCCTTACAATAAACTCAATTTTCAAGTTCGTTCAGTACGAGCCAAGTTCAAATGCCATATACACTAGGAATAGACCAGTATAAAAGACCTACCTTTCCTCGCTCAGGTCTTCGTTATACGGTGTTTGTGTCTAACAAACTGTATGCCATTGTTGTCTTTGCCGATAGCTGTCCGCCTGCCAGCCTTTACAGGGCCGGCAAAAGCGCATTTAGTCCAAATTTGACTCATAAACTCAAATCTGACCGTTGCCTGCTTTGCAGGTTTAATATCGCATTTAGTCCATATTTGCCATGACAGTATAGACTCTTTATGTGGCAGCTGTCTGCCTACCTTTCATATAGGTTTGCCAAAAACTTACGCTGATGACAAATAGAAACTGTATTCACAAAATATCGAGTCACGGCTTAATTAAGCGATCGAACACCTGTCTCCTAGCCTCGTGCATCGACCGACGTCGAAGTGTCTTCTCTTCAGCTGTTTTATACTCATACGCATATTGCATGCAGCAGCCAACACACAAGTTACTTTAGTCATTTTATCCATAATTTAAGATCAAAGCCCTTCAATGAAAAGTTTCAACTTTTCTCTTTCAGTGTCAGTAACACGTATTTGATGCATGTCACTTATGCGGTGAAAGGTTGGTTGAATCCTCTACCTACTGCTATGAACATACTGTGGAGCATATTTCACATGATACCGAATACTTACTTATTAATTGTGGCGTTACTTGACTTCGTCATAGGTACACAGTAATCAAGATCATGCTACTACTATGTGGCACGATGTAAGCCGCCAATGTTTACGCATTTTTTAAAATTTTTTATTTAAGGTGAAAATTTTTATGTCGATATGTGTTCTCTTGATTTCTGAGAACATATATCGAGTGTTCGGAAGTAAATTATTCAACCTTAAAAAAGTGTACAATTAGGGTGGCCCATATCAATTGGGCTTCCTGTATGTTTAGTGCATCGTCCTTTGTTTTAAATGTCTTTATCTTTCTGTATGCGCAATACGAAATTTCTTTCATGCGGTGCAGAAAATAAAAATTATTTGTAGCGTAGCGCCATACATCATGTACGTACAATCGTCAAGGTTATACATCCAACTCGTATGTATAGTAAATTATTCTTTGCTTCAAAACCATATTGTTGTCGTTATTTACAGTTTATGACTCTCTTCTGCTCCATGAAAAACAGTTAATTTTTATTAGCCGAATGTCACTTCATTAAGTATGTATGTATGTATATCTGCTCGTTTCTTATTTATTTTATTTCAACCCTTTCGTGCTTCCTGTGCCCATTTTAGATCCGTTATAGTTCTGTTACTTCGAAGAGTAATGTTTAATTCGTGGATGAAAGGTTTGGCAGTTTACGTTTGTATTGTTCTTACCTTTCCAGTGGCTCCGCTGTTAGTTGCGTAAATTATTGTTAATGAACGTTTCCCTATAGTACAGGCTACGATCTTGTCTAATTCTCCTGTATAAATCTTTGTAAATAGTGTTCTTTATTGAAAAATAAGCTTCAAAACAAATAAGTGAAGCAGTTTTGCACATATACCGAACTACGGCCAGGCAATGAACAGCGGGCCTATATAGAGTCGGTAAGACTAATAGGTTGTCATTGAATTGGACGGTACCATCGACATCAGCTAATCTCATTAGCTTTAAATTGTCCTCAGCGTCAGGTATGAGCGCTGGGTTCGCTACTGTAGATTGAATTTTAGGCTTTTATCCCAGACTGATTACGCTGGAGCTTAATCCTGCGACTCCTTCTCAAGGGGAATTGATTTGGGATTAACACGTGAAACTCAATCCAGAAAAGCAAAACACACTCTCGTAACCGAAATTCAAGACAAGTTTAAGCTAATTAGATTAGTTTATCTAGATAAAAACTATCCCAGTCGACGACTCCTTTATATATTCGCATAGTACTGTGTGTTACCAAAGAAATGATCTACATATGTAAGCTAATTGTGTTATATGTATGTATGTATAGCTTGTTAACTGTAAATAAGACATCATATATCGTAAATGCTAGGTACGTTCCATTGTTTCTCCTCCCTCACTGTATACACCATATCAACGAAGACACTGCAAATATAGATTTGTTTGTACACGTATCCCTTACTGTAATATTGCCCATTCTTGTCGTAATCTCGAAATGATTCTAGGTTCGCTTAATTCTGTATTTCAGTTTCTGAGAGTTCCCTTGCGAGCTCTAGAGCATTAGAACCACAATGAAGAACCGTCCTCTGTATTTTCATGTGTAAAATACTTCAGATTTTGTTCACAAAATAACACGAGTCTTAGTAACTGTGGCATCTATATTTCCCTCCGTCAATGAGGTTATGTTTTCATCGCGTTTGTTTATTCTTTCTCTGCCATTTACGAGTAGATAACTCAAAAAGTTATGGACGGATCTGTACGAAATTTGCGGTGTTCGTTAGGCATATTCTGTGTAACAGGTGGTTAACTTTTGGTGAAGATTCGCTCAAATGTTTGTTTGTCTGCCTCTTTTTCGTTAGTGCCATAACTAAAAGAGTATGGACGGATTTTTATGAAATTTACATGAGCTGTTAGGTATATTACGAAGAGTAAATAATTAAGTTATTGTAATCTGTTTGTTCGTTCATTTGTCTCTGTGTTTGATTTATGTTTGTTAGCAAAATAACTCAAAAAGTTATGAACGGATCTTTATGATATGTACTGGAATTGTTAGAGATGTTAAATGGCATAAATTATATTTTGGTGATGATCGGTTGGTCCGTTTGTGTGTTTGACTAATGTTTATTTGAATGTTTGTTAGCAACATAACAGCTCAAAAAGTTGTGAACGGATCTTCAAGAAAATTTCAGAGCCGTTATTACTGTCAAAAGGCACATATGATTAGATTTTGATGCTGTTACCAATAAAATTATGGTTTCAGAACCAATTTGAATTTTTCGTTATCGCTGCCTTGCTTGGCGGAGGTATGCGCTCTCAGAGTGCTCTATTCTTTTCGCATGCTTCATTTGGGGGGCCAAGCAAAGTTTATAATATTATTACAACCATAACGAAGTTTTTGCCTAAAACTTCGTGCACTGAGAAGAAAATTATTGCTCTCAGAAGCTGTGCGTTCCTGCGCTGACTCAAGCCACTCTCTGTAAAATTCTCTTCCATGACCCAAACGCCAAATGCAGCTCCATTGGACTCATTGCTGTTCGATGCTGCTATGCATTTTTTTGCGACTTCACGTTAAAAACAAATAAAAACAAAGTAACTATTCGTCACATGTATTACGTCTCACAATTTCACAAATAGGAATGAATTTAATGAACGGCTAGTACATGCATAAGTGCAGTGGCCTTGTTATTATCACTTGATTTCTATACGGTGAAATTCATTTACATGGTTACGGCACTTGTCGGATTAGTCTTCCAACTAACTGCGTAATAGCGTTTATGCACTCGTAGTCTATATAATTTGTACGAGATTCTGTATCTCCATGGGACACAAAAGTAGGGTATTTCTCTACTGTGTAATCGGAAAATTCTAGACGATAATTACCGGATGTTATTTGGTGCTGCTCTGGCTAGACGTCGGATAATTGCCTATGAGTTTCTAATAACGACTTGGTACAGTAAGTGAGGGGTTCAGCCTCACATGACTCTGGTCCAACCCCCAGAGTACCCAAACCTTTCACGAAATTAAGTTATTCCCTAATTAATTAATTAATATACTAAGCACTTAGATTTCTTGATGGCATAGCGTTATTAATATTCATGTCCCTCAGCAGCTTATATGGAAAGTGAGCTTGAAAACGTTTAACTTGGTCAATCTTGTAACCGTGTACCAGTTTGAGCAGGAATGAAGGTTCTCGTTTAACGTTTTTCTGGGAAGGTACGGCAGTAAACCAAACAAAATTTAAGGTCCGCCGCGGCGCGACGCAGAAGCTGCATTATAAAGCTTTAACTTGTGCTGCGGCCCTGATTTTTGGCAGCGAAAACTTTCTCCATAGTAATCACAAAAGCAATAACAACGTTATACATTGTTGCCAATGTATAAAATGAATTGTGACCGTATAGTGATTATACTTACAGACAATCCTCCTGAAGGCTACTATGCTTTTTCATGTCGTCAATATTCCTGTGTTTAGATCCTTTTTGTAAAAACCGTCCACTTCAACATTGTCTGCAAGTCTTGTAAACAGCATTTGAGTTCAAATTCCCGTACCGTAGTCCTTTCGAAACTATGGCATCCCTAATTTAATTCTGGGCCACCCAAGAAGCTAAAACCTTAAATCAAATTCTGGGGCAGCAGAAGATTCTGTTAAAGATAAATTTTGGCCGACCCGGTAGCTGTATTACTGTTTTCATTTTTGGGGCTGCCAAGAATTTTGTTAGATTTACTGACGATAGCTCCTGCTATCATTATCAGTTTTTGATTCTCGATCACAGCCAGCGAGTTGTTTCAATTCTCTGGAAATTTTCACTGCGTTTTCAAAAAGAAAATCAAAAATCTTACCAGTTTTTGCTTGCTTCTTGATCGCTAGACACTGATAAAACTTTCAGTTCTATAGTTATTGATGATGCCATCAAAGTTTGAAAGTAAAAACACTTGTTCCCTACTGAGAATCTATCTAATATTGATGCTGATGCTAACAATATAATCATTATAGCAAAGATTTTTTAAGTCGAAAGATCGCTCCAATAAATTTTTATATATGTACTTCTTGTAAATAGAACTGCGCGCCTTCAATCAATACAGTACCGGTCGAAGGCGCGCCTGCAGGCAACATAGTGCAATCTCGATTTAATGTGTATTTTTATAGACTTAGTTTTACTGCATTTGTTAAAATGTTCCATGCATTTCCATTCTTAGACCCAAATGTTCATTCGCAATCGGTATATTCCCTTACCGTACAAGAGCCATGCTAACCCTAAATGTAAAATTATCTAATTAAAACTTCTTTTCTAATTGCATATAATCAAAGGATTTTGCGTGTAGTGCTTTTATAGAGAAAAACCGGTAGGCAGAGGACGCTCTTATTGAGAAACAAAAATACAATTACACCATGTGCCACGAAGACTTGAGAATATAATTTCTAACTTTATCAGAATATTCTTTGAACGTTTAACAATAGTTCTGTTAGAGCACATTGTCTTTGTGTATCCTTAATTCCTCTTTTGTCTAGGTTTGTTGCTTACCTGTTAATTTCGTATTGTATCATCATTTTAGTCAATATTACCCTAATAATTATTCAAAGTACTAGTGCGTCTTTTGTAAGACCCTCTGTAAATTAATTTAATCGTGTTCTTCTTAAAACTATAAAATCTTTCTTGAAACAAGTGTTACTGTAGCTTGAAATGGATGGCTCACAGTACATAACCCGCAGGTTTGGGGCAAGAAAATGCCCAGGGTAAGCAGGCTCTGAAACATATTTCAAAATATGGCATGAAAGATAAAAGAGTTCACGTTTTCTGTACTGCATTTATACTAACCATCACAAATACCTTGGATTGTATTCATATTTTATCCTTGATTTACTAGTATATTTCATTCAGAATAGCTTGACTTGGCCTACCTTGCCTACAATTGATGTTTTTAAGTGAGGTTCTACTCAGAGAGCTGCTTATTAGACATACTGCTTTTATTCTGATAATAAAAACTTCCCATTCTAGAGATTTCTCTCAGTACACAGTCAGCGTCCCGCATATGTATACTTGACAGCTACTAGAATTATTCCATGCCGTTATCGCTGCATCTATGTTTTTATTACTTGGACAGCTGCTGCCGTTTTGCAAAATTGTTGTTTTATTTAGTCCTTACAGTTAAGTAAATAAACGTTGTTATTTTATGTTTTTTTCCAAACAACAAATATTTAGCGTGTAAGCACTGCAGTAGGTTTGTAAATATTTCAGATCTCTTCTCTATTTGTTTCGATATTTTATGTTTGTAAATACACGTCTTCTTCTTCAGCTTAACACCGCAGGGTGAAATTGTAAAGCAGTTACATGTGCTGTATTGTATAGCTGTGTGTACAAAACGTATAGGAAGATGATTTCGTGTATAGCTCTGTATGAAATGTATACTAGGAATGGGATTTCGTGTATAGCTGTGTGTACGAAATGTATAGGAATGTGATTTAGTGGCTAGTTGTATGTGCGATATGTATAGGTGCGTGTAGGCTTTGGGTTGTTCAGGAAGTACGTATTTCTGCAGCTAGTGAACTAGCCGTATTTCAATTAAAAATATGAATGGACTTTCTTGGAAACACATTGATGTAATTTAATTGTGAGTTAAATGACAGTGTTAACAATGACGGTTTACCATGAATCTCCAGTACTCCGATGTTTGGACAGGTAGAAGTCTAATGCACTCACTTGTGCTGTTCTTTGAAAATTTGTTGCATAAATTCTATGCAGCTTCTCATACACTTTCACATAAAAAAGATTATGCTCCAATGCCACAATATTTAAAAAAAATCAATAATTGAGCCATTTTTTGAATGAGATGGCTTCCTAATGGACTATTATGAACAGAGTTACGCCACTGTTCTGAGTGTTTGTGGGATGTGGCCACCGTAGATGGGTATTTTCTGGAACCTATAGTCGGTCGATAGGTATATACATATACTTTGTCATAGGCCGTATCACTCACAGAGTTCGAAACGGTCTGTAATATAATTTATAGACAAATGACAGACAAGACTCGTAAGTGAAAGTATTTAGATCTCCAGATATATGGGGCAAAATACAGATATTTTGGCTCCGGTCTACAAATTTTTCGCCTAGATACCTGGCAACACTGGGTCGTCGTTCGAACGTGTAGACGCGACTTCCAGGCTTCAGCTTAATATAGGCCTAATATACAAGAGTAAACTCTTCTGCATACACATATACCAATATGCTATGTGGGCCATAAATTAGGTAGGGTTATAAAAGGCTTCGTGTTGAAATACCATAGTGATCCGACAATTCGTTCACGAATTATTTGCAAAAAACAGTGTAACACCGTCAGTGAAAAACCATAGTAACTTCTAAATATTTGCATTTTTATAAAATCTTCATGGTATGCTTCTACACTTCGTAAAACGAACGATTCAACCTTTTACGACACCAGTCATTTGTCAGTGATGTTGCACATACGACATTAAAAGTGCTCAGCTGAGCCTTCTTTTGTCCGCGCACCTCCCTCAATAATACGTAATAGTAAAACCCCGATATTTCGGACTCCTATATCTCGGAATTTCGGATATTCCGGAACCTTTTTCCCACTCCCAATACTTCGGAATAGCTAAGCCTTCCCCCCCCCCCCCGTGCTGTCCGAAATATAGGGGTTTTACTGTATTTCCGTACAACCCAAAACTTACCGTAGTGCATTTGTTGTGTTTGGTGCGTGGAGCTGCTGTGCTGACGTAGCTCGTACGCACAGAAAAATCTCTGTAACAGTCAGTTTCTCTTATCGTTATAAGCTACTCAGACTCCTGCATCGCTTTACTTCTCTACAGGTAAATATAAACTTACCGGTATAGAGGTTTCTCTGTGTGTATTAACAGATCGCGAGTTGCTCGAACACTTGGCTGTTTTACTGGTACTCAGTCGTACATGTTTTTTTTAATTTCAACAGCAAATAGTTCACAGAAGGGTTAGTGGTCATTTTTCAAAAATGCATAACGCAAGCGTATACAGTATATCTAACCCCGCTGCATATCAGGTTCCCAAAGTTAAGCAATGTAGCCAGTTGTTTACATATAATCTGCATTTGCCCTCAATTAGTTTTGTTCAATTTGTTGTTATTTTAAATAAAGACAGTTCGAGAACTTTACGAAATTAAGTATGTATTGTTGGCGAACAAGTAACCGTAATTAATACATCATAGGTGCAAGGTACTGTCAAAACATGGCGTATGGGTATTTCTCGCCTACCCTGTGTTGGACATTTTGTGATTATAACTGCATGAATTTTTTACACTCGTGGAGTATACGGAACCAAGTTTCATCCTGCTATAGCAAATGCGTATAAAATACACCTTACCTATATAAATAGAATCCTTTGTCCAGAAAATGAAGATTGATTTGAATATTGTTGTGGAGAGAAAGGCAACATATTTTGCTTTATAGCATTTAGTAACGGAATCAATTTAGTAACATTTAGCAATATATATGAGTCAACGTAACCAAAAAATTACTGATATTTGGTGTACAAAACTTGAATTTTGCTAGAATTGCAACATATATCTTAACAATTTAATTTGATTGTTTTTCTTACGCAAAAAGTGTCATGGGGTAAAAGTGTAATGAATGAAAATAGGTATGCAGCTGAGTGTTTAATGACTCCTTGACCATGTGTGTACGCTGTACGGTGCTCTAAACATGCTTTGTATTAGCAAGAAATGAAATATAGTCTATTTGTTGCATTCTAATTGTTCTTCTGGGCATAAATAGCGATAGTAAACTGGTATTCCCATAAACGATTGTGTTATTTTGATCCTTCCTCTGCATGTGATTGCGCAATATCGCATTAGTCTTCATATATTACCCACAATTTGAAACCTGAACTTTGCAGTAAAATAAATATAACTTTGAAAAACTGAGATTCATCATTGAGAACTGAATTAATTGTGATTTACAACAAGTGAAATTTAAGTTAAAACAAGAGAAGTTTATATTTGCTTTTAAATAACTCAAGTTTCTTTTTACCGAGTCGAAATTCAATTCAAATAAGCTGAGTTTAATTTAAAGCAACTTTATTTAAACTCAGAACCCCTGAAGTTTAACTTTCAGGAGTTGAAAATTATGTAAAGTGTGAGGTATGTTTCATTAATTATAATTTATTTGTGGAGTGTATTTTTTTTTTTAATTTCAGCTTTACAAATTTTTAATGCACTATCTTCTGATCTGAAGCCTCAAAATGCCATGTCTAGATTTCATATCTAGATCAAAAATAAATAAATAAATGCACCAGTCACAAGCAAAAAAATTTTAAAAATCTGTGTGTGATTTGAGCAGTAACGCAAAAATGTATGAAACATAAACAAATCGGAGCCAGATGAAAAAGAAACAACTTTGCAGCTGAAGAAAAGGAAGAAAAAAAAATGGAAGATGTGCTTTACTAAAAAATACTGCATAACCTCTTTTCGAGAGTTAACTATTAACTTACAGAAATGGGGTCGTAAACGCAACAGAGTTAAGAACAACACCTGCGATACCACTGAGATGGTAAAAGACATTGAAGTAATCTAAAACGTAACTAAAACAAATAACAAACCAGTTTTACAGAAGTAAAGAGCATTAAACCAAAGAGAACAACAAAAAAATCTGAAATGTTAATGTCTTGCAGTAAAAGTGAAATGAATCAACCGGAATGTAGTGGCTACGGTACTCTAGCAGTGATGCATGTATGTAGAATGCAACACTTCTGGCAAATAAATTGCAGGTGCTGATCAGACGAAGTCACATGCAGAATCCTCCCATTCATGCCGATGACACTCACTAGTCAAAAGAACGAGTATCGACATCTTTTCGTCCGAACGTTATGTTGAACTCTCGTAAACATAGCTTTGAGATTACCAAAAAATGGGGTTAAAATGTTGACCATTGGTGAAGTTTGCTCCGCAAGTGCCGTGAGGTAACTTTTGGACATCTTATTATATCTGGAGGGATTTATAGCTCAAAATTCTTTGCAGGTGCGTGCTATTTAAAAAGACACATCAACGCATTCGGATGAAAAGATGACGATACTCGTTCGTTTGACTCGCGTGTGTCATCATCGCCTTTAGACGCGCGCACACGTACGCAAAAGTTGCACAGCCACGCAATCCTGCATCCGAATGCGTTTGCAGCGTACAATGCTTCGGCTTGGACATTGCTATGCCACTAAAAAGAATATATAAGGTATGAGTCATTTCTTGAAGTTTGTACGTTATAATAAGCAGCAATGATCAAGCTTTCAGAATACCTCCTAATAAAGTTCTAATGACGCATAGATTTTAGCGTGACATTCAAGCACCATGAGTAGTATAGTCACGGCAACGTGACGGCCTAAACGAAAAGCTGAGTGACTGAGCAATTTTTGTGATAGTGTGCCCACGCTATTACACTCTTTTTTTCTTCCTGGGCAGAACAGTATAGCTATACTTTAATTGGACGGTTAGAAAAACTAAAGTAACAACTAGAGCCCGGATTTATTGCAGTTCCCTGCGTTAGTGCAATAACTGCAATAGGTGCAATAACAGCAATGAGAGCTAAAAATGCAATATATTAGGCCGTGTTCACACCGCAACGCGTTCACTCAAACTGATGGACGCGGCGCGTTGATTTGAGAGAAGCAGCAAACGCGGTAGACTGAAGATGAAGCATATCCCTTTTTCGAACGCGCTGCGTCATTCAGATTCAGTAAACAGAACTTAAATGCTAAATTTATCCTCTGCAGCGTTCACAGATCATGGACAAGTCGACAAAAAAATGCTTTTTATCTTCACTTTAATTATCAGAATCACTGCACAGTACCTACTCCCATTTAAGACTGAAAACATGAAAATGTTGTAAGAACACGGACGCCATCTTTGATTTGAAAGTCCAACTGATTGCTCTGTGCTGAGTTTTGTT
Organism: Parhyale hawaiensis; assembly: GCA_001587735.2. NCBI lineage: Eukaryota > Metazoa > Arthropoda > Malacostraca > Amphipoda > Hyalidae > Parhyale > Parhyale hawaiensis. Next base: position 22,652,193 of record LQNS02277275.1, on the reverse strand, counting down.
CTGTCGGTTTTCAGGCTATAAATATTTTGAAGATAGGCTGTTCCTACCAAAATCAGTCTCTAAGATTATGGGATAGGAATGTGACTTCAAACCGACGCGAAATATAAGCGAAAATGTAAAGAAACGATATCATAACTGAGGCGCGGCGTCATTCACATGAATGAAGGACACTTCTACGAGTGGATAGAGACAAAAAAAGTTGACGCTCAGCACGTGTTCATTTTCGCGATTGAACGCGTTACGATTAGGGACGTGTGAACTCATGGCACTTATTATCACTGCCACGTGTCACAAGACTTCATACGCCAGGACAATTGGTTCCCTTATCAATCATTGTTTCATGTTTATTTTGGGGTAAAAATATAATTGAGTTGCAAAATCTCAAAATTTGACTATTAAATTTTGATACCTTTTTTCGCTTAGGGGATACATCATGGGAACAGGTAAAGCAGGATCATTGCAAGAATCATTCTCGTCATTGGGAAGATTGTCAATTACCACAAGCGCAATGTATACTGACAATCGGTATTTGGAACTGATGTAGGTGTCCGTTGATCCATTGACATGCTATTCCCGTTTGCTATCCGAGTTTTTTTCTTGTCCTTTCAATTTTTTTTGCTGTATTTGCCTTTTCCTTGTTTCCTTTTTCTTCCACTCCTATTGTTTAGGTGCAATAACAGCAATTTTTAGGTGCAATAAGATAATTTATTAGGAGCTACAACCGTAATATTTTAAGCGCAATAAATCCGGGCTCTAGGAATAACATATGTTTAACAAAATAACGAAAAGTGCCTCCGTTTCGTCAAAGCACATGCTCGGTTTTCGTTAATTTTTGTGGGCTTCCACGCTGAGCGTGTCATGCACGGGAAGTCGGTGAATGGCAACATTGATCTCTCTGCTTCCAGCCGCGGGAGGGAATGTCTCATCTGAACTTCAAAGGCGCTGATACATACACCGGAGATACGCCACACCTTAAACATGCAAGTAAACTCCAAATTTCACGTAGGATGCGTACATCCACCCAGTCTCAGACGCGCTGTAGCGCTGCAACAACTACTTTTCAACTTTAACAAACGTGTAAGATATGGTTTAATCAGCTTTGAATCGTCGTGCAGGTGTTTAAAGCAACCTTAAGCAAACTGGAGATAACTGGGAACGCCAGTACTATACTAGAGGATGATGGAGTGTTCGGCCGGCCGCCTGGTGAGCAACTAGGCTATAACGAATTTGAATCTAGCAACTAAAGGCGCTATTACACAGGAAAAATGATGCCCGGCAAACTGGGACTTTGCCCGGGGGAGAGGGGGGCGGCACATTTTGTCCGCTGCCTGGCAGACATAATATTCAACACAGGGAGTCTTTTTCCTGCTATTGTTTATGAGGCTGACAAGCAGTGTTTATTCAATAAACCTAATATCAGCAGCCACTCTCTAGTCCATAAAAAGTAAACAAGGGCACATTTAATTGGGTTGAGAAACACAGCCTTCGAGGCTTAGCATGTCTGACACTTCCGACAAGTGTCCTGGCTTAGATCCATTGATTAAAATTTCAGGCGCTGACCCTTCATCGATTCCTTGTGAGACTCCCAAGCACACAATCTCATTCCCTAAAATGAATTATTTAAGGCGTCTTTTTGTGGCCACGCTCGTGATCAGAATCACCGTAATGATGATCATCGTGATGACTGAAAAGCACAAGAACGGTCAACGATTTTGTAAACCAACTAGAGACGCCATGTCTATTTTCGAAAAATAGATTTTTATCGTATTTTTACTGGAAATGGTAGGGAATGTATTCCTTAGGAACTTTACTTGATTTTTAGTCAATACATCAGTGAACTAGCAGTATTTAAAGCATTCTGAACATACACAGGCACAAACCAAGCGTAACTACAATTCTATATAGAAGTCCATATTGCAAACAATCATAATATTATCATTATTAAATTTATCCGTAAATATAAGAAAACATCACGAACTTGCATTTCAAATTTTGAATTTTTACTTGTCCAAAGGCTGGAATCGCTCTCTGATCACGCATGATTAGCCTTGGGGAGGAAATCACGCTGCAATCAATTCTCACCACTGATCACTGTTGAATACTATCAGAATCAGGTCAAAATACGGTCACAAAAACGCGCGAATCATGCGCGATCAGGGGGAATCATCCGCGCGGTGGTCACAAATAGACGCCTTTAGTCGGCTCGGCATAACAGGGTTGCTTCTGACACTTGCAGCACGATTCAGATTGGTGAAGTCAAATTTCCCATCAACAGTTCTGCACAAGTGAAGTCGAGTGGGTTAGGCTCAGATCGACTTCTATGGCCGAATTGCACGTGACCGAAATTCTTGTAGGAAGCTGTGTAGCTGCCTAACTAATTACTGCTGCTAGTCACTGCTGTTACAACCATCATCTTGCAGTTCAATTTTCATTGAGCAACGATTTGCTGGTCGTCAATGACACTTTCAGTGCACAAGGGGTACCATCGATTGAGCGAAGAAGTTGAGCCCTCGAGGTTTGACTTGTCCGGAAATTCTGAGATATGCTGGGGCTTCGCTATTCTGCTTCGCATAGCATGTGTGGAAAGGAACCCGATCGCCCTTGAGATGACTGGAGACTCCGTATTAGGCCCCGTTCGCGCATGTCCCACACCACACCACGCAACACGATGCAACACCGCTCACCACGCTTGCTAGAAGACAAGAGACGAAACACGCTACAAGGCTCTACACTTTTGTAACAAGACAGAGATCTCGCTCAGTTATGCACATCACCTTTTAGATCATTACTGCAAGCTGTTTCTGGATAAACTTTTTGATCCTGGTATTGCTAAACCTACTGTTCGCAAATTGGATTAATTAGATTTTTTTTCACTCACTTCCATACTACAGCAAGGCCACCGTCAGTACAGTCAAACTCTCTAAGAACTTTCCTCTCCGAAGCTTACTCATATATAAATTTAGGTTTTCTCACAAAAATACGTTTGCCCTAGGTGCATATTTTAAATTCAGAGATAAATCTCCCACACCTCTTCTGTCCAGTGTTGTCTATAAATTTCAGTGCAGAAGCTGCAATACTTCGTGCGTTGGCAGCACTGGACAACATTACAAAGCCCGCGATGATCAACATGTAGGTATATCTAGTAGAACAGACTTACCAGTTGCCAAATCCACCCATTCAGCTCCCCGTCTTTATGCCGAACAAAAAGATCATCCCATTATCAGGAAAGACTTCTCAATCATCGACTTTTCTAACTCAATAGAAATGACAACTTTAGAATCTCTCTACATGCATAAAACAAAACCCAGCCTCAATACAATGACCACAGCTGTACCTCTCATCACGGTGCATAGCTGATTTTTTTTCTTCCAACTGTACCAGCCTCGATCCCTCCGCTCATTGACTGTACCCGGCTGCTTCCTCCTAACTGCCCGACTGTACAAGCATTTACGTTAGGCCTCTTCATATCTGCCCCGGTCATTCGCGTCTCACCCCTCGCACCGTAAATACCTTTCCCCATTTGAGTAGCAGAATTAAATTATCCCCCTTTTGTAAATAACTTTGTTCCCTTTTTAGAACTTACACCCAACTTTTTAGTGCCTGAAGATGGGATAAGACGTCCCGAAACGTCATATTGTTAGTTCAGGATTAGTCGACTTAGTATTTAATATAGTTAATAAAACTGATTAGTAATTTATATTGTTTCTATTGAATATATAATATCAATAAAGTATTTCGAGAGATAAATGGAGGCAATTCACAGCTCCTGACTGAACCTGGCTGGATTTATTTCGAAATAGAGACGTGCAGGACTAAAATTTTGTTCAACTGTACCGGACACGTAATTAGCAGTGCTGTTTGCAAGTAATACAACAAACCTAAGTTTATTCAAATGACATAGAATTCTTGTCTGAGCGTTTGAACAAAAGAAATACAGAGATAAAGCTGGATTGGTGTATTACATGTGTGAACGACCTTTCAACACGCGTTGCCAGGTGTGGGGTGGTAGCTTGTGCAAACGGGGCCTTACGGACCAACATTGAGGTTTCGGCAGTCTCTAGAGTCATTGATTAGGGATAAACGCCTGAAACTCGCTCAGTAGATCGAAGCCAGCGCATCTGTCTGAAGGCATTAAGCAGTCAATCCTCGAAAACTTAGCTTCGCCGCCCAGTTGATGGCGCTCAAGGTATTATTTAAAGCCTGTAAGCGGCATCCTGTTATTCGTATAGAGAATGCAAGGTTAACTTCTGGATAAAGGTGGCATCAACGGATCCCAAATGAGCTTGACTGTTATGGAAACATTCAGGACGGGTCGTATGGCCATATCTTGAGGTTAGTTAGGTTCGCCCAACCTATGTTATGAAGAACAACGCGCCCGGAGGCACCCCAAAGGGTATCCTGAGATTCAGCCAGGCCTTGGGACGTCTGTATTTATTTCGCCCCTACTTTGCTTTCTTTCAGTTCTATGCTCCTTGTGCTTCCTCTGTTGCCCTTATTTTTCAGTACCTAACGGTTCCTGCTTTCATGAGCGCTGATTTTGTGTGGGACAGCGTTTGCATATAGACTCCACGTTTCTGTCGGCACGGCATACTATATATGCATTCCTCATTCTCTCTTAAACCACTGTAGTTCTGTCTACAGAAAGTCAATCAACGTAGTCACTTACTTACTATATTTTGTAAAGTATTGTAAATGCCAGACAACTCATCGCATGCCATAGCTTCTCTTGCAGCTGAGTTCTCTTGGACAACTCTCTAACTAGCTCCTTCTCTTATAATCCTCCCGATCTCCCCCTTTTCAGTAGCTCTCACCGTAACATGATCTAATAGACCCCTTACTGGTCCATTGTTTCTGTGGTCAACGCTGCTTCCATTAGAACTAATGGCAGCTGCTGGCGACGTGCTCAGCCCTCGACGGTAATCGATTCTCCGCCGACAGCTTTGGAGCTATCGCGTCTGATCGGGGAAAGGCTTCTGGAGCTGATTTCTGGACTTGTTAGCAGTCGCCTGGACTTGTTAGCAGTCGCCTGGACTTGTTAGCAGTCGCCTGGACTTGTTAGCATTCGCCTGTACTTGTTAGCAGTCGCCTGGACTTGTTAGCAGTCGCCTGGACTTGTTAGCAGTCGCCAGGCCTGGACTTGTTGGCAGTCGCCAGGCCTGGACTTGTTGGCAGTCGCCTGGACTTGTTAGCAGTCGCCTGGTTTTGTTAGCATTCGCCTGGACTTGTTAACAGTCGCCTGGATTTGTTAGCAATTTCTGGACATGTCAGAAATACCAGGCTTTGCAGGCCCAAAAGGCCTGCAAAGACCAGTAGATATTTCTTGATCATATAGGGTAACATGTCTAGTACCCGTCCACCATGCTAGTAGCCGTCCACTTGGCACTAAAAAACTTCCTGTGTGAAAACTAGCAGTGCTAGAAAGCCATACATAGGCTTAAACTGTAGGCTAAGTAGTGCCGCAACATCCCTGAAAATGACGGGCGGCAAAAAATGATGGTGGTTTTCACATTTTTTTCTCTACCTAGTGAAAAAAATGTGAAAACAACCACAATTTTTTTTTTGTTTGTTTTATTTTTTTCGCCCGTCATTTTCAGAGATGGTGCGGTACTACTTAGCCTACAATTTAAGCCTGTATGCACGGCTATCTAGCACTGGTAGTTTTCACTAGGAAGATTTTAGTGTCAAGTAGACGGCTGCTAGCATGGTGGACGAGAACTAGACATGTTACCCTAACGCTGCAATTTAGAAATTTGGAGGCCTCTAAAACCACGTTAACTGTTTGTCATGATGTCATCGATGCAAAGGCTTCCAAAAGTCAGCAAGCGTGATGTATAGAGGATTCCAACACTCCGTAAGCATATCTCATGGAGCTGAGATATGTAGGTCTCATGAAACCACCCTGTGTATATAGAGGCCTCCAAAACCCTGCAATTTCTTGCATGAAGCTGCGATGTAGCTGGAGCCCTCCAAAACCTTGCTAGCAAATCTTACGCGTAGCTACGGCTGGTTGGGCCGGAGCCCCTGCATCGCGCTGGCTGGTGTCCAAAGCGCTACGGCATCGAAGTTCCCTCTATAGCCGCTGGACACAGAACCGAAGGTACTCTAGAGGCCAAGGCACGTGAAAACTTAAAGTTTCCGGGAGTGACAACGCGCAAAAAAATGTCGTAGCTGAGACTTGGGGAAGGTGTTCACTGAGAAGCGAATTCAACCGAATACCTCTTTACCCAATTTATTAGCAGAGTTTAAGCAATTCAAAGGAACTTCTAATTTAGTTTTCCCATGGACTAGCTTCTCACTATAGTAATCTTATGTATCCTCCATTTTTCAAAATATTTACTTTAGGTGATTGAGATGGTTATTTCAAATGCATAAAATGGATTTCTCTCCACGTTAGAACGAAGGTTGTCGGCTGAAAACATGAGTGTTAAGGCGGGCTCACACGACAGATAGTGTTTAGTTTCAGACGTCTAGAGTGTGCTGCGTCCGAATTGTGTAGTTGCAATCCGCTTAACCTGCAGAAATGTTCACTGCTTTCTGAGTTCTTATTCTTATGAAATTTGAAGCGACATCCAAAACTCACCAGCGGCACTGGCTCAGCCAAATGAATGGAAGGCTAACATTTTAACAGATCTTCTGATACACGCATAGTTATCATCCGCGAACAATGTGAGAGAGGTGATATTGTTTTCGTTGAAGATTTATATATATATATTTGTATATATATTTGTCTGTCCACCCAACAAGTGGTCGAAGGAGTTGAGCAATCTTCATATTTTTTTAAGGAGTTTGGTGGGTTGACCTAGATGTGACCCATGCCAGGAAACCAGACCTAGTTGACCATAAAAAATGACGGCGTTGAATTTTATTCACCGCGACGAATTTGCTTCCACCGCGGCAGATCGTTCGTAGAACGGGGCATTCTATTTTTTCCCCATGTTATTGAAGAGCTAATCCATGCATGGAATGAATGCGGCTGTGCCCTAGCCTCATTCATCAGAAATGACTTCCTTGAATTTGCCCCTACCGCGGGTGATGGTCTCACGCCACCAAGGCGTTCTAGTTTGTAACTCGAGCTAATTTTTATCTGCTTAGTTAGGTTCGCTCTAGTCTAGTATGTTATGGGGAGCAAATGGACTGCTTTAGCTAGGGCATCAGGACGTCTGTCTTTCATGCCGACTTTGCTTCCTTCCTTCTTCAAGCTCCTACTAATATTCTTTGTTTTGTTCTTCCTCGTCTTCCCAACTTGCTGTTCCCATGCGCGTTGATCCTTGTGGGAACACCCTCGTGCACGGGTTCCACCTTTCTACCGACATGCTATATTTGCATTGTTTCTTCCTCAGTGAGGTCGCCTTTGTTGTGGAAACGGAATATGAAACTAATAAGTATAATTCATTAATTCAGTATAATTGTTTGCTGTTTATTACCTCTGCCAAGAAGGTTATGTTTTTATGGGGTTTGCCTGTCTGTCTGTCTGTCTTTCTCTTTGTCCGTATGCCTCTTTGTCTGTCATCAAGATTACTCAAAAAAAGTTATGAACGGATTTTTATGAAATTTACAGTGATTGTTAGGCGTGTTGACAGTAATAGATTATTAACTTTGGTGAAAATCCGTTTGCTTGTCTACCTATTTTTTTTTTCCAAGGCCATGACTCAAAAAGTTATGGACGAATTTTCATGAAGCTTACGAGTTTTTAGGTATAAAACGAAAAGTAAATGGCTAAATTTTCGTGATATGTTTGTTCGTTTGTCTGTTTTTCACTGTGTTTGATTTTATGCTTCTTAGCCCAATAACTGAAAGAGTTATACATGGGTCTTTTATGAAATTTTTAGGAGTTGTTACTAATGTTAAAAGACATAAATGATACAACTTTGGTGATGATTGGTTGGTTCGTTTGTGTATTTGACTTATGTTTCTCATAATGTTTGTTAGCAGCATAACTCAAAAAGTTATGAACTGATCTTCAAGAAAATTACATAAATTGTTCATACAATCAAAAGGCGAAAATGATTAGATTTTGGTGTTGATACGAAGAAATCATGGCTTCAGAACTAACTGGAATTCTTCCTGACCGCTGCTTTGCTTGGCGGAGGTATGCGCTCTCAAAGTGCTCTCTAGTCTATTTATTTGTCCGTTTGCATTTATGCTTGAAGCCTGAAGACGACAACACACGGCTTGGCATGGGATTTTTCTTTGCCCACATGTGTAGTCGATTCGAAGCTTAATACTGAATTTTCTTGCCAATTACTGTTCTTATGGCACAACGGTAACTATGCTTTGCTGAAGTAGATCTGGCGGCGCCCATCTTTGATGATATATTGTAAACGACAGTGAAACAGCCCAGTACTCTACAGCCTCTATATATGGTAGATTTTCGGCAACGGGAACTAAGAATGAAGTGCTCTCAATACAATTTATCATTTCTGAAGGCTTGGTACACTATATATATATGGCATAGAGACATCGTATTTTGATTTTATACCTTTTAATACCAGGTAATCAAGAAATTCCGCTCGGCTTTTACGGTGAAATGTGTGGCAGAAAAACTAAAGGAATTCTGGGTTGCCCATTAAAATACCTCTTTCAATCTTTTCTTCTCGTACAGATAATACTATTCGGAGCGCTATATGTACGAAGAAAATTACCACCTTTCTCTCCATAGTTGAAGTACCTTTAGTAACTATATTGCATTCTCTGTATTATTCCTTTGTGTTATGTTTGGTATGTGAAACACGATTACTTGCTTCTTTAATAGATGAAGGTGTCTAGTTAAGATATTTTTTCAAGTAAAGCCTTGTTTAGTGAGCTTTTCTCTGGACTGTACTCCAGCACAGAAAAATTTCCTCTCTAAAATGAAAGCATTTTCGTTCCTTTCACCAGAACCTGCTCAATGGCCACCTTACCTGTTACAGGTGAAATATGAGAATTACTGAACACCTGTGCGCCTGAGTCTTATATTATAAACTGAGTCACCACCGAAGTAATTGCCATGTGTACGTGTAGTACGTGTACAGCGCAGGGAGGCCCATGGATACTAGAGCGGGGTACTGCGTAGCCCTGTACCAGAATACTTCTAATGCTTGCACGAATAGCGAATTACCACTATTATGTGCAGGCCTGGAGAACAGCTATTAGTTAATATTAGCAGGAACTAGAGGATGGTTACTTGGCTGAGTTTATTATCTTATTATTCTTCTTTTCTTCTCCATATATCTAAATAATGCTGATAGGGTGGCAATAGCTCATAGGGGGCCGGAGCGTATAAGTCCCGGCTGATCTCTGGGAATGTACCTGCTGGTCCGTCTACTGCCAGCTATAGAATCTAATAATACCTTATCGGCAGGAACTAGAGGATGGCTGCTAACATAGAGCAGTGGCATCAGGATATTTGCATTAGGGGAGAGGCTGATGAGAAGCAGTAAAAAAATATCGAGGGGCTGACGTTGGTAAGGATATGTGGTGGTTGCGTGGTAGCAATATTGGGGGAGAGGGGGCACTCAAGGGGGTTTGGCTCATAATTGATGATCAGAAAGCCCCTTTGCATGGCTAATATATTAGCATGCAGGAACTAGGAGATGGCTGGTAACATATAAGCAGGAGCATGAGGATGATTAGTGCTACTATTCACATTAGTATCCTACTATGGAATAGCCCCGTCACTGAAGGGTAGCATAAATGGATTTGGCGAATGGGTGAGCCTGTATTGACCTGAACACTTACTTAGATACGTCAAAGATGCGCACGTTACATTGAGAGAAATTTCGAAGTCCTACGGACTCAGTTTGTGGCTCGAAGCGATATTTGGGTCTCAGAGTCCTATTAATTATTTATTTTCCCTCTGAAGACGCTGCCAAATGATCTTGCAACGCGTGCAAGCACCAAGTTTGGTACAATTGTGGTCAGCGAGACTCAGTGAATGAGTCCATAGCACTTTGGCGAGAGATTTTCTGGGACGTCAGCTGTTCGTTTACCCATATTTTGCTTTTTTTCTAAACTGGGTCTCGTTTACTCAGTGCTGCAGCTCCATTTTAAGAGGCCGACCGCAAAGCGTAGAAGACAAATTTTTGACTGTTGTATATATGACGACAAAATCACGCAAACGTGCAGTATAAAGACTTGCCAATTCTTTTTTATAATCGATACACATAAGCAAATAACTTTTTAATTCAGTTTTAGATTACGTTTCGCTGAAGTATGATGGTGCTTTTGCCGACTCGCCGAGCGATGTCTAAGGCCGTTCCGCGGCTCGTCAAATTTTGAAATGACGGTAACGGTGTTTGAAGGATTTTTCGATGAAAATCCATATACAAGCGTACTTTTGGAACAAGCAGAAGTTATCGTACAGTGTCTTACGTCGAGTGTGTGCAATGAACTTCACAGAATGCCTTCTCTATCCATCCAATCCCAGCTATCTACATGTAAACACACTTCATCAGGTCTCGCTGCAACGTGCATCCGCTGCATCGTACGTCTGTCCGTTCCAAGACGCTTCCTTGTACCTTTGGGTGATGAGAAACGTTCATCCTGAATACGAAACCAAACTACGATTCTTGGTGAACAGAATCGCTAAATTGCGGCAGTCTGAGTGTTAAATATTGATGAACGTAATGCCGAGTGCAGTTCATCAAAATGAAATATGTTGAAGAACTCAGCAAAAGCACGGCTTGTGGACTCCCCGACGCAGTTGTCATACTATGTTAAACTTCTGGATGTTTTACCTCTGTTCACACTTTTTTTTTACCATGTTAGCCTAGAAATATATGTGCAATGGACTTATTGTTCATGATTTTATTGTTTATTCATTTGTTATTGACTAATATTAGCTGAAACAGAACTTGGGTGTTTTTTCCTATATAGATACTGATTCTTATCTTTTAGGTAACTAATATAAGCGGAAACATCTAATTTAATACTAAGAATGACCGTCGTGTGTTTATATATTATTTATATCTTTATTTATTTATAGGTTTCGTGTCACGCTCTTAACGAAATAAACGAAAATTAGCTCTGTCCTTCCTGGCTTCGTCGGTGTATTCATTTGTTTCAAGACTGTGGTGATCTTGCCAAGCTTTATAGAAAACTGATAGGTAGAAAATATTCCAGGTTGCAGCTGATCAGATGATGACACTCGAACAGTATATCTGATTCCGGTCTTTCTTTGACAAATTTGCAGATGCATACAGCTGCTCTAAACAATCTTTTCCGCCGTGATGTGCACTCTCTTCTGAGATTTTCTTCATTCTGACTCCAGCTGCCCTTAGTTTATACACTGATCGTCTTATTTTAACTGCATAATTATCGAGGGAAATGGTAAGATATTCTCCAGCGGTCAGTACGAGTGTCAAAATCACAAAGATTTCTTTTCAGCAAATTGTTTTCTCCATTCTGGGGTCTTCTTATATGCCACCCTCGAGTATCTTGGATACAGAGCTCCGTATTTATTAGAAGCAGTATCGACTGTGGGCAAAGAATATTGATAATCGTAAGTAACAATGAATGCAGTTCTTGCTCTTCCAGCTTCGCTTGCCGTTCCCGCAGTTTCCACAGGCGCAGCTGTGCGACCTGCAGAAGCACTAGCATACATGCCTTGCAAATCAACGGTCGTCCACAGGCTCAGTTGTGAGTACAGCGCTGTTGAGTCTCTTAGACCAACTTTGTGGGTCAATGCCGGGACAAGCGCGAGACTCATAAACTGTGTCAGCCAACCTCGAATACCCTAGGTTTCCAGACTCATTTCATGAGTCCAGCTCTTTTGAGTCAACTATAGCCTCACTAAAAGTGAGTCAATATAGGGACAGGCGCTGGACTCATAAACTGAGTCTGTGAGACTCACAGACTCAGTTGGCTGACACAGTTTATGAGTCAAGCGCTGATCCCCACACTGATCCACTTTGTGGATCTAAGAAACTCAACAGCGCTGTTCTCACAAACTGAGTCTGTGGACGACCGTTGATTTGCAAGGCATGTATGCTACTGCTCCTGCAGGTCGCACAGCTGCGCCTGTCAGCTGCAAGGAAACCCTCAGCAGAGTGGCATGGAAAAGAGATACTCCACCATTATTTCAGCTTCATTAAACTTGTACATAAGTTATGTTTCAGCTAATATAATCTACAAAATACGGATCAGTATCTTCCGCAGAAACGCCTAAGTTATGTTTCAGCTAATATTAGTAAATAACCAGTGAATAAACAGTATATCTTTAACAATAACTCCATCACATATATATTTCTAGGCTAACGTGGTAAAAAAAAGTGAACAGAGGTAAAACTTCCAGAAGTTTAATATCTTAAGACAACTACGTCGGGAGTCCACAAGCCGTGCCCTCGCTGAGTGCTTCAGCATATTTTATTTTAATGAACTACACTCGGCATTACGTTCATCAATATTTAACACTCAGACTGCCGTAAGTTTACGCTACAGTTCACCAAGAATCGTAGTTTTGTTTCGAATTCAGGATGAACGTCTCTCATCACCCAAACGTACAAGGAAGCGTCTTGGAACGGACAGACGTACGATGCAGCGGATGCAGTTGCAGCAGGACCTGATGAAGTGTCATTACATGTAGATTGCAGGGATTTGAGCGATAATGAAGGCAATCTGTGAAGTTCATTACACACACTCGATATATGACACAGCACGATCTCTCATGCTTGTTCCAAATGTACGCTTGTATATGAATGTTCATCAAAAAATCCTTCAAACACCGTCACCGTCCGCCACACGTGACAAAATTTCAACTCTGACGAACCGCGGAACGGCAGAAGCTACCGCGCGGCGAGTCGGCAAAAGCACCATCATACTTCAGCGAAATATAATTAAAAACTGAATTAAAAAGTTATTTACTTATTTGTATGGATTATAAAAAAGAATTGGTAAGTCTTTATACAATTACTGCACGTTTGCGTGATTTTGTCGTCATATTTACAACAGTCAAGAAATTCATCTTTAACAATTTGCGGTCAGCCTCTTAAAATGGAGCTGCAGTAGTGAGTCAACGAGACCTGCAGTTTAGAAAAAAAAGCGAACAGCTGACGTCACAGAAAATCTCTCGCCAAAGGGCTTTGGACTCATACACTGCATGTGTCTGGCCGACCCGAGTTATACGAAACTTTCTGCTCTGCACGCGTTTGGAATTCTTTTGCCAGCTCCTTCAGCGGGAAAATCCATAATTAATGGGCCGGTGAAACCCAAATATCGCTTGGACTCACAAACTGAGTTCGTAGGACTACAAAATTTCTCTCAGTGTAGGGAGGCTAAAACAACTAATATCATAATAATGAATTTGAGGTAAATGTTCCCTTGAAGTATGACTATGTCGTTAAAACTGAGCGAAGCAAAAAGTCTTTCATTTGCTTAATGCCTTTAGTAATTTCATGCACATAATTTTCATTATCATCTTCACTGCTCGCGGAACATTTTCGAGGAGTCAAGAAGATCCAAGACAATTTCATTCAGGATTAGGTTACCTAACCAGTGTAATGCTGAACTCCACTTTGTGCATGTAAATGCTATAACTAGGTTTGTGTTATGCTTCAGGTCATTGCAAATGATAACAACAATGAGACACTGGCCTCGTGCAGTTTCTTCCATAATGGCAATTTACTATTATTCATCACTCTGATACTCTCTAACTCGATTTAGCAAAGGTCTCTCATTCTTATTCACCTCATCGATATGCTTTCTAATAAGCATTCACAACACTGACAGCGGACTTCCAGTGATATAGTGCCGTACGCATCGCGTCACACCCCAGTGACTGCAATACTAATTAATCTATTTCAGTAATTCCAGCTTAACTGAAAATTTTTTGAAAATCTGGGAACGTTTGACAGCCTCTCAGTGTGTATGTTGTTGTGGGGTAGAAAATCTGCCGCCAGCCTGTCTGTGGCTGCTCTTGCATCATGTCCTTCGTGCGTCGGAAGTCCTTTTCTTCTAGACTTTTAATTTTGTCAAATTTCCGTGATTAGGGTGAAATTTTAATGGAAATCCATTGATTGACAATTGTTCATGAGGCTTGCGAAGTAAATAGAATGCGTGATATTATTTTGGTAATTTTTTTATTCGCGTATTGTCTTTTATAATTGCCGACTAGGGTAAATTTTGTAAGTTTTAGCCCTAGGTTATACGTGGCACCTGCGACGGGTTATTCTGCCTGGAGTACCAGCAGCGAATGCAGGCAAATTGCATGGCTGTGATCAGTGCTCTAAGTGAATTTACCACGTTTCAATATATGTTAATAGTTTTAATTGTTAGTTGAGTTCGCCCATCCAGTGTTATGGAGGCAGCGCCCGGGGATTCTGTGTGTTGCCTTGGCCACTAGCTAGGTCTTCGAGACGTCTGTCTTTCATGCCCCTAAGCAACCTTCAGCGTTCATGCTTCTGCTGAGCGTGCTTAGTTCTGTTCTTCTTCTTTTTGCTCACTTGCTGCTCCCGTGCGCGTTGACTCGTGCGTGGGTTCCGCGTTTCTCTTGACCTTTGTGTCCTTTCTTTCCCTCTCTTTGGATCTAAAGGCGTCTTTTTGTGGCCACGCTCGTAATCAGAATCACCGTGATCATGATCATCGTGATCACTGAAAAGCACAAGAACGGTCAATGATTTTGTAAACAAACCAGAGACC
>LQNS02277275.1:22616851-22633597 GCA_001587735.2 Parhyale hawaiensis | reverse complement strand
GAGATAAAATATTCCTACTGATGAAAAGCGTAATATTATTTTCGGTTGAGCTTCACTCTTGAATCGCCTCGCTGCGTCTAGGGTGGTTAAACACTGAATCTAATAATAATAATAATGTTGCTACCTACTTACATACGACTCTTCAATCTGCATCTTTGCTGAAGTTTGCACGGCTCGTATGTACAGTGTGGATGGCTCTAGACGTAATGGCTGACAAAATAGGGCCACAGTCTGTATTTCGTTAATAATGAGAGCAGTGTTCTTGATTTTGCCATCGCTGCGGAGACAATTGTAAAGCAACGAGAGCATCGGAAGAAGTGCATTAATTGTAACTACTGGTCAATTGTGGCATAAGATATTCTTCTTAATTTTTTCTGCACGTGTGAGCACCGAATAATATCGTATTATCGGATGTTTGTGATTTGCTGATGGCGTTCAGTTAAAAGTTGAAGCTTCGAGCGGCTTTAAGGCAACTCCTGAAGCTGTTGGCCACGAGAACACAACGTGTGAAATGCTCCATGACTTGCAATGGGAGCAAAAGTGACACTTTTATGAGCTTGAACATCGAGCTTTTATCTGTCTTTGCGAACTTGAATTGACTCTACATTAGGATGAACATCCGAAGCTTTACGATTTTCATTTGCTGTAGCATAAAAAAATAATATGTGACTGCTGAATCTTTAAATAATTTCGGACAATGAAACGATTAATGTGTAAGATGTGACTGTTGAATTTTTAGATAATTTTGGACAATGAAGCGATTAATGTTCAAGATGGGACTGTTGAATTTTTAAATAATATTGGACAATGAAACTATTAATGTGCAAGCCTGAGCCCTGCTTGCGGGACTGTAATTAATAGGAAGCGTTGCACTTAAAGAAGGTTTCGCGTTCTGTCCTCTCTCTCCAGCCACCATGGGTGCACCTGCAGTTACATGCCGACTCTGCGCGTCCTCTCGACCAGCCATTTGTAAATTAACACGCGGTAACCGTGCTGTACAGCTCAGTCATGCTGTGTAACTCGTGTCTGGTTCCAGCTGCGCCTTGTGTAGCATATACCGGTATAGGGTTCTAGGCTGGGGAGCCAATGTGCATGGAAGAAATATATATACAGAAAGGGCTACCCCAAACGTTTGTTAAATCATTACCTAGCAAACACCATATTTAGTCATTTCAACAATATATTTCCAACGAAAGCAATTTTTTCAGCGGTCCGTCAAAGGGTTAATCCATACAAATTATATACTTGGTCACTTTTCAATCTATATCGCCAAGAAAAAATATCCAAAGTGACGGGGTATATTATAGTATTTTATATGTAACATAACATATGACCCACCCCCATATCATCCCTGAATGTTGATTTTGTGACAACTTAACCCCACACCACACAGTACCTCTCTGTTATGCTACAAGGCACCTGCTACGAAATCATCATAGTGTGTAATGTAGAGGTTCTAGCCGTACGCCCACCTTCCTTGTGCCTGAAGAAATATTTGTTCCCCGCAGAAATAGTACGGTTAAGTTTTCTCTGAGCAGTAATGTGTTAACCCTTCACCGGGTATAGGTGACTAATATGTGATTACAAGCTTCCGATAACGTTATTTCCGCGAGGGCGATGTTAATTTAGCCGCTTAGTCGAGGGCTAGCATTTTATGTCCCTCTATATATGATACTTTGCACTATCTGGTCCTGATTCAAATGCTGTTATTCGTACGAGAAATGGAAGTGAGGCGCTACAAGGTTTGACTTATCAGTGTATAGATTTTCACATATAATGAATCATATAAGTGCTTCATGAGAGGCGGCTAAAACAAAGATACTAGACCTCTTTCTTTTTCTTGGGATAAAATTATGCATAAAATGAAGTTCACATATGTAATCGTCCATGAATAATAATAGGACGATGATGATGCAGAGTAGATCATAGCCTGCAATAGAAGGTAACCCGAAAAGAAGGTTTTACACCAGCTGTTAGTAAAGGAAGGTTTACCCAAATGATGAAACCCTGTTCTCCACAGCTGTACGGGGAGTCATCTCCATACACTGTGTTGCTGACGGTCTGTGTGATTAATGCAAGCTGTGTAGCCTAATCTGTGTAGTCGGACAGTGTTCCTTAGCTGGGTATGGCAGATACAGCGCTGGGGTACCTACATACTACGTACGGAAATGGTGTATGCACGAAACAGCTGTGCGGTCTGGCACCATATAAATGTCATATATTGAGTCACAAACATAACCTTGGCGTACAGTGTAATATCAAGGCAAGCCGGGGTTTTTCTTATTTTTATTTTTATATAAAGATTGTGCTGCACTCGACCTTATTGATAAATTTTGACCCAATCCTCCGTCAAACAAGGCAATGTTGACTAAAAATGAAAATTGGTTGTGAAACCAGGATTTCCATTTCATCATCACCAAAATTTGATAATTGGTGCTCGTTGCTATTTCTTACAGTTCATGTAATTTTTTGGATGATCTGTAAGCAACTTTTTGAATTATGTTATGACAAACACAAAAAAGAAATTTTGTGAAACACGCAAATTGAAGAACTGATTATCGCCAACCAAGTCAAACAATTCTTAAAAATTTCATGAGGACCCGTCCATAACTTTTTGAGTTATGTATTGCCAAACAGAAGGACTGGCAGATCATAAAGAAATAAGTCAGTTGCTCTTCGTATCATTCCCCACAATTCCTGCAAATTTCATTAAGGTCCGTTGATAACTGTTAAAGTTATGTAACCTATTTCAGGAAAGATCCTCTCAGGGGCATAGGATGGGCCATAGGCCACAGGGTTAGGTTAATTTAGGTTCGCCAACCTAAGTTATGGGGAGCAGCACCCCCAAGGTGTTTGTGTAGGTTACCTTCGCCATTAGCTAGGCTTTCGGGACGTAGGTCTTTCGTGCCCACTTTGCTTCCTTTCGATTTCGTCTCCTACTGATAATGCTTTGTTCTGTTCTTCCTCTTCTTTCCCGACTTGCTGTTCCTATAGATATGTATATATGCGCGTAGACTCGTGCAGAGGTTCCTCGTTTCTCTTAGCATTCTCTATGTCCCTTCTTTCTTTCTCTCTTTCGACCACAGTGTACTCTGTGGGTAGGGAAGCGTAAACTATAGGAGTATTATAATAATAATTTCATGAGAGAAGTATTTTAGGGTCATTTTCAGTAACAGTAACGGAATGACTCATGTTAGCAGGAGTAGAGGGAAGTGTGAGTAATGTATTAATGAATAGTATGGCTGCACCAACGCACTAACCAACGCTGCAGCACTTCCTATAGTGCAGAGTGACTGTGCAGCTTTAAAGCCCCCTACCCCCTCTTGCCAGCCCCCTATGCTATAGCCCCCCTCTCCCCATCACTGTTTCCCCGATGGCCTTGTTATGTGAGGTTGCTTGGGGTGCTGGATGTGTTGTTTGTTGTACGAGTGCATGTGCTGTTCGTGTTGAGTGTATTTTCTTTCTTTGTGCGGTATTTGCAACATGTGCTATACATCATTTTCCTCCGTAAGTCGTGGGCAGTATTTTGTATCATGTGTGATGATGCTTCACGTGCCATGTGTGATGTATACACGCCGTGTGTGTTGTTTCCTGTGTCCGCTGCACATATATGCTGCTATATTCCCTAGATTTATGTGTATGAGTAACGCACCTTCCATACAGAGTGCGCTGCACGCGTTCTGTGTAGACTCCTACGTGGCATACGCTGCGCACGAACGTGTCCTGTATGCTCGCTTAGGTGATGTACGTCATGTGTGATCATGTGCTAAACGCCATGTATGACCATGTGCTGTACGTGGTGTACGCCATGTATGACCATGTGCTGTACGTGGTGTACGCCATGTATGACCATAAGCTATTAAGAGCTGGACACGATGCATGCTTACATATGCGTTGTTTGCGTTGCGCATGTATTGCGGTGCGCTGCTTGTAGTTCTGCACATGGTAAGTTGCACGCTTGTAAGGGCTCGAATGCGGTAACCGCTTACGAAAAAAAAGAGACACGCCAAGACTCTGTCCGCGCATGATTTAGTTACTCTCACCTTTCCTGTTATCTGCCATGTGTTTAATTTTCATATCTCCTCTGTTATCGTCGCACATTTATTTCATTACATTAGATACCTACGAAGAATGGTTCAAATATAAGATACAGCTTATCGCTATAGACAGCGGAGTAGTACCAAGAAATCTGTTCTGGGAACTACAATCACTAAGTTGCGTGGAGGCCCACGGGTTTGGTCCCAACATGCCTGAAAACAGGTTGTATGTGTTGTCGCTATATATACGAGTATAGCTTGGGTGCTGTGTAGAATAGATAGGCGGCAGTAGACGAACCAACAGGCACATTCTCAATGAGACACCGACACATACGCCCCGGCACTCTATGAGCTATTGCCATTATGTCAGAATGAAATAGAGGACTCAGGAAGAAAGAAGAAAAAGAAAAAAAAAGGAATGAAGAATCTCAGTCAAAGAGACGATCATGCAAGCAGGTAAGCATGATTAATAGCAGCTAATATGCCGAGCTTAGAGACGTCTATCTCTGTAGCTGGAGCGGAAAAGAGAACATGGATTAAGGTGGAGTCGCAAGCTTTGGCCGTTAAGAGTTTGCGACTCCTAAAGGAGTTCTTAGCTGTGGTTGATGTCTCTCCCAATGTTTGTCAAGGCAATTTTTAAACGTGTTGACTGTCTCCGCACCGACAACGTCGGAAGGGAGTCTATTCCAAATGCTCACTTGTTCTTCGAGCTTTATGTTTGAATTTTTGTCCGTTGTTTCACAGGCGATCATTAACGTCTCTTTCTAAAAGTCCGGTTGTAGGTTCGTTGTTGAAGCCATTCAAATACTTGAATGTTTCTATTAGTTGTTCCCTGAGTCGTCTTCGCTCGAGAGAGATCAGGTCCAGTTCTTTTAGGCGACATTCTTAGGGCTTGTTTCGCAGCTGAGGTATCAATTTCGTTGCTCTCCGCTCGACTCTTTCCATATTATCGATATCGTAACCCAGATGTAGCGACCAAAGTGTATTAGTAGTGAAAATAATAGTTCATATTATCATGTAGAATTTTTTCACTGAGCTCCCCTGACTGGAATATTCTGGAGGACCTTATCCTTGTCAGATTACTTGTTGTCTCGATTGCCTTTTTTGCAGGGATGTTGCATCTGGTCGCAATTCCCTGCTGATAAGCTTAGTCAGTAGAGTTTTGTAAGTCCTTTATTTTTTGTTCCCTTTTTGTTCCGTGAGGCGAGCCGCCGATGTTGATGAGCAACCCATTCTATAAGACTCCTACTGCTCCTATGTAGGGGCGACAGAAGGGGCCTCTCGCATGAGTGGCTCTTTCTTCTGACTTCTCATACTTTCCTCTTTCGTCTCTATGATCGAAATGCTTTGCGTCTTGTTTCCTGCCAGTAATAGCTAACTGAGACTCTCCAGCAGAGAGGCCAAGATAAAATGTTGTTCCTACTGCTGAAAAGCGTTAAATACTTCAATGCTAAGGTTCACTTTTTAATCGCCTTGTTGTGTCTAGGGTTGTTAACCCCTTAACCAACCCGAGTTAACAAGGAAATCAATATGTTTCAATTCTGGAATCAGCCCGAGTTAACTCGTGGTCACTTTCTGTGCATATTTTGGTACTTTATTGAGCTAACTCGTGGTCACTTTCTGTGCATATTTTGGTACTTTATTGAGCTAACTCGTGGTCACTTTCTGTGCATATTTTGGTACTTTATTGAGCTAACTCGTGGTCTCTGTGGCTGAAAACACATTGAACTAGAACGCTTCGTGGCGTAAGACCATCACCCACGGAGGGAGCAAATTTCATCGCTCATTTTTGACGGCCAGCTAATCCTAAATTTTTTTTGGCATGGGTTACATCCAGTGTGGGAACACCTTCGTGTAAGGGTTCCCCGTTTCTTTCCTCATAATTATGTCCTTTGCTTCTCCCTCTGTTAGATCGCCGTTATTGTGGTAGTGTTATAATAATAACATAGGAAAAGTAGAACGCGTCGACGATTTACTGCGTTGAAAGCAAATTCGCCGCGGTGGTGAAAATTCAATACCGTTATTTTTTATGGCCAGCTAAGCCTAGTTTTTTTTTTTGCATGGGTTACATCTAGGTCAACCCATCAAACTCCTTAAAAAATTATGAAGATTGCTCAACTCCTTCTACATGTTTTTGGGTGGACAGACAAAGATATGAATATTTAAACCTTCAACGAGAACATTATCACTTCTCTCACTTCGTTTGCGGGCCATAAACGTCTTCTCTGAGCTAATTCGAGTTAACTCCAATCAACTCGAGTATATAACGAGTTAACTCGTTACAGAACAATAAGAAGCCACGAGTTAATTCGTTGTAGACCAAAATCTGACAATTATTGTTCTCTTAATGTTAAATAAATAATAAACTACATACTATTTGAACTTCAAAACATGGATAATATGGTATTCTACACAACTTAACCTTTAATTCTATCAAATAAGAAAATTATTTTTTTAACCTTTGGTCAAATACATTAATACGTTGAGGGGTTAAGCTGGTGAATATAACCGTAATAATTCCGCTGAGCTGTGGTAAGCTGGAAGTGCATTCTCCTGTTCTGACATTCAGTACATATGTGCCTCACCCTTGCGCTTTTCCTGAAATGCACTTCTTCTGTGACTAATGCATGTTTTGAACTAATACCGGCAATCTGCTTCTATATTTGACAATCCCTCTCGAAACCTTTGTCTGGAGAAAATGGAAAGGAATTTATTGGGTTGACGATACGGTAAAGTCGTCTCCCTATTAATTTCCAGAGAGCAGCCAACAGCTGTGCAGGTCGCTACACTGTAACACAGAGCGATTCCGAAAGCTCTACACAAATCCTTTCGACGTGGAAGCTTGTAATATTATTACTACAGTTGCTATAATCGATATATATTTAAAAGATATAATGGTGCATCAATTGCATATACGCTTCAGAATGAAAATTTGAAGAATAGTTATTCAGGTTTGTGTCACTGACTTTACACTGTAAATACATCCATTGCCTGTTCAGGCAACGCATATGCACACAATGTTAGCAACTTTACCTGCTGAAAGTTAAATCTTGTTCCTAGTGCCTGTAATCATTACTGATGCACCTAATGAAGTCTCTTTAAAGTACAATTTTTCAAGTTTCCGATGTGTTCTGCACTATGTCAATTTGCGCTTAGTATTTTTTTTCTAACGCATGCATAGAACAGGCACACTTGCGTGGCCCCTGCATGCAGATAGCAAGGTGTGCGTACCGTGTCTTATTTTTCATTTCTGAATCAGCCACGCTTCAGTTTCATAAATATTACTGATCTCCCTTGCAGTGCCTTCTTTTCCCTACAGCCTTTCAACTGCTCTGCAGTCTTTCTTAATTAAGCTTCATTCTCTATAGTTTCACAGCAATCCTTTGTCAGTCTAATATGCTCATCGAGTAATATTTGTCAGTGTTTCGCCAGCCTTCCCCCCCCCCCCGCACATGCACGGAAGATTAAAACTTTCAAGTAGTAGAGTCTCGTAACTATGACCTTAGTTTTTTCTTGTTTCTGCCTTTACAATAAGCTCATCAGGATTCCCCACAGGAGAAAATTTCAGGTATGGACAGAATAGTTCTGCCCACAAAATCAGATGCAGGCAGTATTTACAATAGGTGATATAAACTCAGTTGATGTGATGTTCCTGGATTGTTTACCTTTGCTTGTTAACATAATCGTGCGGTCAGAACTATAAAACATATATAGCCCTGGTGGGCTCAATGTGCAAACATTGCATCATACAAACCTGCAGCTGGCAGAACGATGTACTCCACAGAAAGCATCTTATTAGCATATATTACTATACGATTCACACAGATAACGACCAAATGTTATGCAGCTTTCACTGTTCAGATCATGCAGGATATAAACGACATGTTTGTTGTAATCTGGGAAGAACTATGAAAACATTGGGTTACATACCGGGCGAGAAATATGTTTTGGAAAGAAAATATTTTAATTTGTCATGCATTAAGAGAAATGATAATTCAAAAATCTTGTAAGTCATTTCATTCTAAAATGATTTCTCTCCAACTTGCCATTGTTCTACTGGATGTGCCCTCCTAAAGCCTTGACTACTGCCCGAAGACGCTTAAAAAAAGAATAATCGAGGCCCGCAAGTATCCCGTCTATTTCGGTTCATGCATGAAGAAAAGCTCGCTTCAGACCATCCAGCTTTTTGTGTATTCTCTTGTATAAGCTTTTGCCTCCAAGATGGACCATTCTCAATAGCCCATTGGACAGGTTGAGGTCGGGCGAAGATGAAAGGCACAAAACTTTATCAATAAAAAGGGCAAATTGCTGATGCACCATCCTTAGGAGATTCGTGATATGTTTGAAGCTCCATTGTCTTGAAAGGTTCACATGCGATTTTTAGAGTGCCATTGGTTTTCTATAAGCATCGGATCCCTTATTGTCACCGAGCAACCCTCCTTGTCGATTTCTTTTTTCATCGCTGAAGAAAGCCACTCCCAGCTGCGTGCCTTGAGGACTCTATTTTTGAAGAGTCTTCGGGCAGTAACTACGCTAAAGGTGGTCACGTCGAGTATAGGATCAATAGCAAATTGGAGAGGAATTATTGCAGAGCAAAAAAAAAAGCGATTAAGCAGATTTTTGACTTCTCAATTTGAATTCTCAATTTTTCTGCAATATCTGTCCTTCAAAATAAAATGAAAAAACTTACTGCAAATGTCACGAGAATATTCATCAAGTAAGCCGGGGCGCTAAACCTTCTGAAAGAGATTTAGTTTGACTGGGGAACCTTTGAAAGCGAAGTCAACGAATTGATATCAAAGCTGTCTACTTTTCTCGCCGTGGTAAGCTGTGAGCAAAATACCTCCAAACTGTATACTGTATGTAAATGTCTCTCTTAAGTGTGACTCAAAAGCATCACTGTCGCTTCTTGTTGGGATATTAAATAAAAAATAGTTACATATATTATAGGAAGACAGAAAAATTGGTTATTTCGAAGAAAAGTTTTCATATACATATACAGACAGATGCTCTGCAGACAATTTTTAAAGTATCTATATCTAACATCTTCCATACGATAATAACGTCTTCCAACAAATTCTTATGCAATGCATTTAGACAAAAAGCGGATGCTGAAGTAACATGTAAATGCACATATTTTGGGGGAACTTGCAAACATCTCCATGTACAATTGTACATGCTCAAGACGTTGACTATCGGCTAATAACACATTCGTACTCGCTACATATGTATATGAACAGTTATTTTTAAGATTCAAATATCATCTCATTCCATGTATTTTTTTGTAATGAAAAGTACAAAGTGATCGAAATGGAGCAGAACATTCGGTACATTTTCCCATTTGAAAGTATCTTTCGTCCTTCCTCTCATTTGTTGTACTTGATGCAAGCATGCGAAACATGTTTACATATATATCATGCTCATATTTACATGAACCAATGCAATATGAGTATTCTCTACATGAAGTACATGTACCGTATATACCATTACTCACATGATGCATAGCTGTATACAGATAGAATGAGCGCTCTAACGGTATAAAATGCACCTGTATTTTTTAATTGCAAATTACCTTGTAAGCGAAATGAACATTACATGCAACACAAGCAGATCCACATGCGTACGCTGCAAGAGCGGGAATGTTCTGTCACAACTGATGAGAACTAACCACAGCTGGCAGCGTGCGGCAGCTGTGGCAGTGGTTTACCTTGGCAGTCTGCAGTGACCATGTAAGGCGTTGCTTGCACCGAAGAGACTCGTTGGACCTGTAGCCTCAGACCCATAAACTTATGATGCGTTTTTTGCTTGCATTCTGAGCGCAAAAGCTCGCTCGATTGTGCGGCTTCATGCATTCCTTGTCTGTTTAATGATAGCAGCTCAGGGGCGGACAGCGGGAGAAATATAGGAGAAGTGGATTAGATTATCTAATACGATTAGCTTTAATTTATTCAGAACATTGATCCTGAGCGTTGGTTCCGTCGCTTCGGATAGAATTTTACGAGGTAATCGCCCACTGGTTACCTGTGAGACGGACAAAAACTCAATCCTGAAAAAACTGTATGAAATCCGTTGAGGAATTGAACTTGCCCTGAGTGACTAAAAATGTTAAGTTTTGAGGATAGCGAGAGCAGCGTTATATACTGCATTCAGTGACTGCGAGGCAATGAAATATTCGAAATCATATTAATGGGGGGGGGGGGACAGAGGTACGGTTCACTTAGTTGTGATTAGCTATGGGCGGGGAGTGGTTCTAACGTCTCCTGATGGGGAGTGGTTCCGACGCCTGCTGGTTGGGAGTCGTTCTGACGCTAGGTGGTGGGGAGTGGTTCTGACGCCTGCTGGTTGGGAGTCGTTCTGACTCTAGGTGGTGGGGTGTGGTTCCAACGTCTGTTGGTGGGGAGTGGTTCTGACGTCTGCTGGGGGAGTGTTTTTTTACTTTACCTGGTGGGAGTGATTCCCCTGGAGGGAAGTGATTCTCCAGATGACAAATGGTTTGCCTGGTGGGGAGTGATTCGATCGTGTCCTGTGGAGAATAGTTCTCGCGTCAGCGGTGCAGAGTGGTTCTAATATCACCAGGTGAAGAACGATTCCAAGCCAAGCTGCTGATGAGTTGTTCAAACATCATGTAGCTTGTGGAGAGGGGTTCTCAAGCCGGCTGGAGACAACTGGTTCTGACATGAACTGGTGGAGAGTGGTTCTTGCTTCAACAGGCCATAGTGCTCACATCAATTGATGAGAAATAATTTTCAGATTAGCTGATGGGGAGCGATGCTATAGTGGTGCGAGATGCAACTGTTGCGCTCAGAAAACTTAACAAACGCAACAGTGTGTACAATCTGGAAGTTTATTCCTTAGACTAGTGGACCCGTGCGTGAAAAAATTCACGCAATAATCGATATGTATGCTCTATTCTTTAACTTGCCGTTTCCACATTTTCCCCCTCACGCTTCTTAGCAGCTCTTATTCCCTTCTGTAACCCTTCTGCTTCAAGTCTTTCTTGTCACTGTGCCCCATAGGCGCTTCATCTCTCCACTGATAGCACGTCTTCGTTCTTGAGCCTGTATAGTGGTCTCGTTCTTCTTTTACGTTCCCTATCCTCTTTTTTAACTAAACGTGCGTCTTCCAAAGTAAAATCTTAAGTAAAACACTGTTATAAACGTGAATGCACCTCCAGTCAGCTTACATGCAATGTTAGGGCGCCGTGTCCATAATATTGTCTTTCATACTTAGCTATCTGCTTCACTGAAGTGCTCAAATTTCGGCCTCTGAAGCGAAATATGCTCTCTCAGAGAAGGACAGAAAGCTAGAAGAAATAGTGAGCTACATCGTCAAACTTAATGAAAAAGACAGTACGCCAGAAGAAATAGTTGTCTACTGCCCGTGAAATACTTGAGGAGAGAGCTACATCGTCAAACTTAATAAGAAAGACTGTAAGCTAGAAGAATTAGTTGTCTACGGCCCAGTGCCCGTTAAATACTTGAAGAGAATGTTACATCGTCAAATTTGACAAGAAAGACCGTAAGCTGGAAGAATATTGTCTACCGCTCGTGAAAAAAATGATCACCTCGTGAGTGCCCCGTTCATTATCCGCCGAAATTATATGTCGTGACTTGAGAGAAAAAGTTATAAAATCGGACTCCAGAGCTGCATACATATTGTCCCGATTTTATAAATGTTTCAGACAAGAAGTGCATTCAGATGAAGAGATAAGAATTCAATTTTCACCATCTTCTGCAACCTGGTTATCGATCTCTACGAAAACGTAACTGAATTACAAAATCTGCAACCTGACCTATTTTTCGCCTACTTCCTTCAAAGCGGACACGAAATCTATATATTAATACGCCAGTACCTACCAACTTTTTGTGCCACGCTCTTCACAAATAGATAGAGAGGAAATTAGAGATTTGAATAAAATGTGAATCATTTCATCCGTATCTTATCTACCTACGGCTTTTAATTTTATTTCTACATTCTATTCGCTTTTGCTGGCAGCGGATTACATTTCTAATATGCTGGGCTTTTATGCTCTGAAGTCTTTTTTGAAGAGATTGTGCTGCCGCGAAAGCATTCGCCTCTACAGTCTACAGTGTGATGCCTGAGCAAACACAATGACATCTTGTGCACAGAAGATGACCCTCTTGCGAGTGGATAAATTGACCGAATCTGTTTTCTTTTTGCTACTATGTTGCTATCGAAATCAACAAAGCAGAAAAATTATGGGCTACTGATCAGTATCCACGGGTTCCGAAATAGTGAGGGAGGGCTAAATTATCTGTAAACTGTGGGAAACAGACCTTAGAAAAGGCGTGCAAATACGTACTGTAAGTGTATATTGTAAGATGCGCCGTCATATTTCTATGTCTTTATGAAAACGCAAGTGCTAATTCCTTGGTGACTGAACAATTGCGTGATTCAGTGATGAAATCGAAATACTAGGAAAAGTTAGACGAGACGTAAGGTCGACGGACTGCATGAGGATAGCCTGGGTTAAGCGCGGACGTTAGTTCAGACGGGGTGGTTAAGATATGAGCGCTACCTCAGGTTAAATAAGGTAAGTGAAAATATTCACTAACCGTGTAATTTCAACGGGTGCAGCAAGTAAATCAATAAATACACGAAGCGGATTATTATATTAGGATGTTGAGCATGATTTATAATTTTTGGCTCTTTTATTGATACTAGCTGCAACCTATGGTATTTCCACTGTACAACAGCAATTTTCTTCAGTGATATCTCAGTTTTGTATCATGAATACAATGCTTAAAAATATGTTCAAAGGCAGACAGTAAATTAATTACCTATGACCTGCGATGCAGTAGCAGCTTAAACTAGAGCACTCGGAGAGCGCATACCTCCTCCAAGCACGGCAAAGGTAATAAAAAATTAAAATCGGTTCTGAAACTATGATTTCCTTTGTACCATCACCAAAATCTAAGCTTTTGTGCCCTTTAATAGTAATAACAGCTTCTGCAATTTTGTTAAAAATCCGTTCATAACTTTTTCGAGTTTTGCTGCTAACAAACATTCTGACAAACACTAGCTAGTCAAACACACAACCAGACCAACCAATAATCACCAAAATTTCATCATTTGTCCTTCAACATTACTAACTATTTCCGTAAATATCATAAAGATCCGTTCTTAACTGTTATAAATAGTTATTTTGCAAACACGCATCAAATAAATTTTGGTCATTTACTTTTTATGTAATACCTAGCAACTCATGTATATTACATAAAAATCCGTCTATAACTTTTTGAGTTATGGCATTAAGAAGAGAGAGGCAGACAGACGAACAAACAAACGGATGAACGGATCTTTGCCAAAAGTTAATCATCTGTTCTTCCTAACATACCTAACGATCCCTGAATAGACTGTTCCATAACTTTTTGAGTTATCTTGCTGACAGATAGACTAAGAGACAAACTCGACGAAAACATTGCCCCCATAGCAGAGGTAACATAAAACCTTCACTCTAGATCTTATTTACAGTAGAGTACCCTAATCTTCCCTAATCGGAACCTGTGGATATTCCACAGAACAAAAGTAATGTTTCTCAGTTATGATACCCGGCTTAGGGCCTGTATCATCCTTGGGAATGGGTGCAAAATGTTCCAAATCAAGCACTGAATCTTCCGCCTAAGACCTGCGAGCAGTGTAGCAGCTCAAATTGAACTTGATTCCCCGTGTTGAACCCTTCCTTGGTCATATCAAGGATACGCCAAGGATACCCTACTTATCCTCTGTGTGGTACTAATGAAAGCATCACTGTCGTACTAACGGAAGAATAAGCTAAGGTATTATATAGGTTAATAGCATTCCCTTGCATTGTAAGTGCGTATTTCAAAGTAATCTGCTAGAAACTATAAATAAATGTATATTTTAATGCATGCAAGAGTGAGCGAAATTCCTACCATAAGTCGATGAGCTTTCAGGATCTTTGTCAAATATTACTCCATACTATGGCCATGTTCCCTTGGTCGTCAAAATGAAACCTGGAACAGCCTATACTTCCAGAATATTTTAGCCTGATAAAGCGACAGAAGTGAAATGAACACACAGCAATCAGCTGGTTTATCAAAATAAACATGCCGTCCGTGTCCTTATTGTCCTTATTCAGGATTTTCGGGTTTTCTAGTGTTATACGAGAATAGTGATTTCATCTTGAAAGTGAAAACGAAAAATCGTTTGTATCAATTTGTTCACGATCTGTGAACGCTCAAGAGGATAAATTCAGTATTATATGTTTTATTTACTGAACTTGACTGATGCAGCGTGTTGAACAAACGGATATGCTTCATACTTTAACCTCGCCCGTT
This sequence comes from Parhyale hawaiensis, assembly GCA_001587735.2. NCBI lineage: Eukaryota > Metazoa > Arthropoda > Malacostraca > Amphipoda > Hyalidae > Parhyale > Parhyale hawaiensis. The sequence continues at coordinate 22,619,238 of LQNS02277275.1, read as the reverse complement.
CGACGCACGTCCTTCGATCCATCTATTCAACGCGCCGGGGGCGCTAATACCCTGGATGGTGGTGCGCCGTATGCAAACAAGTGAAACAAGTGAGTGTACTCAACGCGCCGTGTCCACCAATTTGAACAAACGCGTTAAGATCAATGGCGTGTGAACTCGCCCTGATTCGTTGCATGGAAACTCCATGTTTTAGTTGTAAAATTATGAGTCGAGATTAAATATTTTCTAAACTCTGTTTAGAGTCAACCTGCATACATTTTTGCCTCTGTATACACAAGGTTGCTTCTAGCTACTTATGGATAGAGGTTGTTGAAAGCATAACCAAGAAACAATTGAGTCATGGATAGCGAAGCTAAAATATTATAAGCGGCAGCTGGCTCAGAAATTTGAAGCTCTGTAAAAGGATCGGCGCAATACTTTAGCTCCGTTAACATCGGCGTTAAACTTTGTGAACTTTGGCAAACTTAGGCAACTATAGTCTGACCATTTTATGTAGGCGGTGCAGTTGTGGTCAAATTCATATACAGCGTGGCCAATCCTATGAATATTTCTGAGATTTCTCTATGTGCAGCTAGTGGGCGGGTGTAAGATATGGGCCGAACTTAATCTCAGATGTACTCATAGAACTGGCAACGCTATAGAGGAATTTGACCACGACCAAACCGCCTTCATAAAGCGGTCAGACTGTAACTAGAGCAACTTGAGTACCATAAGTAATATTACTTGTAATTATTCATAAACAAAATTGCAAATATTCTTTTCTGCAACTTTTTCATAGAATATTTAGTGATTTAGTACAGTAATAGTGAAAATCTTTTAATAGAACAGCAGAAAACTAAAAATATAGGCTTGGAGGCCTACCTCCGTAGTTTCACAAACTCGTGACACAGCTGTTTCGCAGGACACAGCTGTTCTGAGCTTCTCACACACATCTGGGTCAGTTTTTACTTCTCTCAATAGAGGACCAGCCCAGGTGCCCCGAATTGTTGCTGCAGGTGTACGAACATGTAATCCCCAATCTACCAGCTTTTGTAACCTAATCCGTTACTACAACAATGTTGTATTACGTTTTTTCACTGACTGAATCTCCAGTCTAAACAAAAGGGTAAAGTTCGCTTTTAGGACCGTCATACATTTTCGATATTTTGAAGTCATATATAGGAAGAAGGACCGATTCTAAGACATTTTTCATGAATGACGTTTCTGTCGCAAATGCTTACTATTCTAAATATTTGACTTTGAAGTTCCCATTAAGATCGCCATTATGGCCATGTCGCACCATCTGGCGGCAGGATTGTTGACAACATGGCGGCGTAACGCGATGTTGCTGTACACTGTTTATATATATATTATATTTCTCGTAGGATACTAGTAGAACCAGGCCTCGCTTCCTAACCTGATGAGTATGAGCCACGTTGTGACCGAAAAACTGAAGTAGAAAACAATGTGAACTTCTAAGTCAAATATCTACCCCGAAAAGTAGGTAAGCATTTGCGTTGGAAACGTCATTCATTAAAAGTCTTAAAATGGGTCCTTCTACCTACATATGACTTCGAATATTGAAAATGTGTGAAGGTTCAACATTAAAGTATGTTACCTTATAGATAGGGTAAATCTTTACTTCAGCTCACATACGATTTTTGTAGTATTTATCGCCTTGAGTATGTTAATTGGGTCAATTCAAGACAATTTACAGATAGACACTTTCCGTCGGAAATGCTTAGTTTTCGAGATATTTGACTTTGAAGTTCCCATTGTTTTTCTATGGGAGAAAATAACCGGCGTCATTATAGGCTTGCTAGCGACCTGATAGGAACCTAACCGAACCTTATCTGACCTAACTTTAACCTAGCCTTACCTAACCTAACCTTACTTAATTAGCCTAACCTTACCCGTATTATTGTACCTCAACTCACATATTTTTTTCGTTTTTCTTGCTTTTAGTATGTTAATTTGGTGGGTCAATTTACGATAATTTACATTAATAAAGTTTTCATCGCAAATGCTTGGTTTTCGAGACATAGGACTTTGAAGTTTCCTTTGTTTTTCTGTGGGAAACAATTACAAGCGACCACAGTCAGGAAAACTTAAGGTTAGGTTAGGTTCATTTTAGGTCGCTAGCAAGCCTGTAATGACGCCGGTTATTTTCTTCCATAGAAAAACAAAGCGAATGTCAAAGTCATACATCTCGAAAACGTTATTCATGTAAATTTTTTTAAATCGACACATTTAACATACTCAAGGCAAGATAAATAAAACAAATGGTAGATATATGAGTTAAAGTAAAACAATACCTTATATAGTTCATCATCCTTAGGGAATTGTTTAATACAATCGAAATATTTCAGGTAACAACCGCACAAGCACCTTCCATTGCAACAGCCATG
>LQNS02277275.1:22578641-22616813 GCA_001587735.2 Parhyale hawaiensis | reverse complement strand
CAAGATAAATAAAACAAATGGTAGATATATGAGTTAAAGTAAAACAATACCTTATATAGTTCATCATCCTTAGGGAATTGTTTAATACAATCGAAATATTTCAGGTAACAACCGCACAAGCACCTTCCATTGCAACAGCCATGCCCAGTTAAAAATCTACGGTGGAACAAGCGCGGCATATGGTACGCAGTTCTACGCGCACGGTCGCCTTATTGAGCGGGGCATCCGCGAGGCTCGGGAGCTGGGCGCGGTGCTACTTGCACGGTCGCNGCAAGATAAATAAAACAAATGGTAGATATATGAGTTAAAGTAAAACAATACCTTATATAGTTCATCATCCTTAGGGAATTGTTTAATACAATCGAAATATTTCAGGTAACAACCGCACAAGCACCTTCCATTGCAACAGCCATGTCGATGCTTTCGTCGAGTCGGGTTAATTCCACTCTTCGTCGTCGCGTCAGAGCTATACCTACCTACGTCATTCATAAAAATGTCCTAAAACTGATCCATTTACCTATACATCACTTCAAAATATCATCAGGTTAGGAAGCAAGGACTGGTTTTGCTAATATCCTACGAAAAATATCTATGTAAAAAACAGTGTAAAGCGATGTCGTGCTACGCCTCCATGTTGGAAACAAACCTGCCTCTAGATGGCGCGACATGGCCGTAATGGCGGATCTTGTTTTCGCTCATAGAAAAACAATGGGAGCTGCAATGTCAAATATCTCGAAAACTAAGCATATACGACGGGAACGTCTTTACTGCAAAATGTCTTAAAATGGGTCCTTCTACCTATATATGACTTGAAAATATCGAAAATGCATGAAGGTCCTAAAAGTGAATTTTGCCAGAAAAGGACCAATTCTGGTATTTTTTTTACTGTAACCTCCACTCAAATCCAACCATTTGAGACCCCTATTCTGGTAGATATTGATGCGCTGAACACGAACATGTATGTTACAGTCGTCGGAAATGAGTATAGTTTCTGAGATATTTATTAAGCCTAGCATTATGTCTGGACTTGAGCGCAATTAGTTAGGATTCGTTTAATTAAACGCTAATATTATATGACGCGGAATTCTGATAAAATTGCATAAAAACACTGAATCATCACAGGAACAAACTTTTCTTCTTGTTAAATTAGTATTAAAGCAAAACTCCGTACATAATACATAAGGATTATGCAGTTGCTAGGTCATAGGAAAGAACAGGTAAAATTTTAGAAGGAAAAATACAATATGGTGCTCAGCTATTTTTCGACGACTATAATAGTACACTATTAGACAAGTGCGATGATACTCGGAAATATATTCATTCGTTTTTTATATTACTTTTTTGTTTGTACAAAGTTAACTTCTTTTTATCATAATAAATAAATAAATGGAGAAATAGTAACAAGCGTGGCCTTACCTAGCGTACACTACCTTAACCTAAAGTAGTATCTTAGTAGTGAAATACCTAAGGGCAATATTGGTTTTTCTAAAATTACTAATGACCAACACAAAATCACGAATACATTGAGTGGCGTCAGCCAGGTTTGCTTACATCGCTCTGATAGTAATAGATGCAACTAACTTATCCATTAAACAAACGAGAAGCACAAATACGATTTATAGGTCGAAATTCGGTTAAATATTGACGATCGGTGCGTATTAGAAATTGAATATTTTGTTATTATTTCTGGGTAGAACACAATATTCTAAGACTATTTTATTCAAGGTCATTTTCTGGCTGGACGCATAGTTTTCGAGATATTTGATTTGGAAGTTTTATTTTTCTCCCTCCTATCTAATAGTGAAGAAAAAAATTGTGTGTTTGTTTTGCAAAAGAAGCAACAGCAATATGGATCTTTGAAGTAGGTTACTTGGTAGTAACTAACCTATTGTAATCTAACCTAGCTTAACCACACCTACCTTAACCTTACCTAGCTTAACCTACCCTAGCTTAACCTATAACCTACCCTAACCTAACCTAGCTTAACCTACCCCAACCTAACCTACCCTAACCTACCCTAACCAACCCTAATCTAGGTTAGGTCACGTTACTTATGATTATAAATTGCCGCGGATCACGATTCCACCTCCCCTAAAACGTGGATCGTTTAGTATTTCATTGAAGAAAAATAGAACTTCAAAGTCAAGTAGCTATCTCGAAGACTAAGACTACGCGTCCGGCCAAAAAATGAACACGAATAAAATTGTCTTTGAATATGTTCTACCCAGAAATAACAAAATATTAAATTTCTGATGCTTACCGATCGTCAATATTAACCCGAAATTCTTAACAGAAATAGAAAGGAAAAAGATATAATGTTTATTTATAAGCCCGACCTAACCTAATCTGACCTAAACTAACAACGAAATATTGATAGTTGACACCCATCATCGTATTCGGTCCTTTTCGTTTTTTTTTTTTGTGGGAATGGTCACTATATTACGTCTATGAATCAGCTGATTTGAGAAAAGAAAGTGATGGGGCATATCTCTCAGCCAACTATGTGTTTTTGATGCAATTTCCCGTTCATCGTGGATGGACACAAGTTAGGTAAATTTTTAGGTTAGAATAGTTTAGGATGAAGTACTTTAGGTCAGGATAGGTTAGGTGAGGCCATGTTTGGTTCTGGTTTACTTTTAAATGTTCAGAAAAACTTTGCTTTGTGTGAATCAAAAACATTGAAAACTAGAGCACTCTGAGAGCTCACACCTCCGCCAAGCGAGGCAACGGTAGCAAAAAATTCAAATTGGCAATTTTCTTGAAGATCCTTTCATAACTTTGTGAGTTACACTGCTAACAAACGTTATGACAAATATGAGTCAAACATACAAACGAACAAACCGATCTGCACCAAATTTAATCATTTATGTCTTTTAACATTACTAACAACACCTATGAATTTTATAAAGATCCATTCATTATCTTTTTAGTTATTGTGCTAACAAGCATAAAATTAAAAACAGTAACAAACGAACAAACGAACGAACGGATCATTACCAAAATTTGGTCATTTACTCTTTGTTATATATCTAACAACTCATGTCAATTTCATAGAAATCCATCAATAACTTTCTGAGTTATAGCATTGAGAAAAATGAAGCAGACAAACAAACAAATGAACATGTCTTTACCAAAAGGTAATTATTTGTTTTTCCTATTATACCTAACAATCCCTGTAAATTTCGTCCAAATAGGTTCATGACTTTTTGAGTTATCTTGGTGACACAGACAGATAGACAATCAAACAAATAGACAAACAAACACGACGGAAACATAATCTCCATGGCGGAGGTAATAAAAACTATGCATATCCGACTGATATATATACGGGTATCATTGCACTAATAGAATTGTGCACTATTGATTTCTAGTAGTCAAATTGCTGAGCTCCATATTGTGCTTTTCTAAAAATTACCAAGAGACATATTAGCCATGACCCCAGCGCTATTTTGTAGGTCACCTTAGCCCTTAGCTAGCTAGCTAGGCCTTCGAGACGTCTGTCTTTCGTGCCCACTTTGCATCCTTCCGATTTCATCATACTCGTACTGATGATGCTTTGTTCTGTTTTTCCTCTTCTTTCCTGACCTGCTGTCCCCATGCGCGTTGATCCACTTTCCTGCATGGGTTCCATATATCTATCAACATACTACATGTTCCTTCCTTTTCCTCTCTTGAATCCCCATAGTTGTGTCTCGGGAAGCTCAAACAACTAATATAATAACATATTAGCCATTGCATCGCTCGATCACGCTACTGATTACGTAGTGTCTTGTACGACTCGCCGCAATCGTATTTTTGTGAAATAAAAATATACCAGGACAAGATCCTTATTTTTACGTATCATGTAGGGAACAACTTAAATGAAGATTGCGTACGATAAATTCATCAGTTTTATGTACAGTGATGCTTTACTTTTCATGGTTAGGAGCGTAGGACTATTTCTGCTAATGACATTACAGCTTTGACAAGCTTCTTACAGATAAATGGCGCGCAGTTTAACGTGTCGTTATGAGTACTAATACTACTTTGTTGGTAAATTTGAGGCATTAGGATCTCCAAAACTAAGCACTTCCGACGGCTGTGACCTTCAAATTCGTGGTCAGCGCATCAAGATCTGTAACAATAACTGTCTAAGGGCCAGTTCACACGTTTCTCAACGCATTGCGTTCAGTCAAATTGATGGACGCGGTGCGTTAATTTGATGGACGCGGTGCGTTAATTTGATGGAAGCGGCAGCAGCAAATGCGGGAGACGGAAGGATGAAGCACGTCCGATTTCTCAACGACGCGGCCATTCAAGTTCAGTAACAAAATCGGCAATTACTAAATTTATCCTCTATAGCGTTTTAGATCATGAACAAGTTGACAAAAATGCTTTTTATCGTCATTTTGACGATTAGAATCAATCTATTACCGTTCAACGCCAAAAAACTATAGTTGAGCTGAAAATGTTGTACTAAGAACACAGACGCTATCTTGGATTGGGAACCCCGGCTGATCGCTCTCCGTTGATTTCCCTTTTATAGGGTTAGCAGGCCAAAAATAGTTTAGAAATAGGCCGTTCCTCTTAAAATCAGGCTATAAGATACGATATTACTTCAAAAAGATGTATAAATATAAGCGGAAATATAAAGAAACGAGATCATAAGTAAACGCGTGGCGTCATTTATTTGAATGGAGGTCGGTTCTACGTGTGGGCAGCGACAGCAGAAGTTAACTCACGGCTCGTGTTCATTTTCGGAAACGAACGCGTTGTCCAAATACGTAGATGTGCCCATTTAAATATATGTAGCACACACTTGCAAGGAATTTTGAGCTTTAAATCCCTCCAGATATAAAGATAAGTCCGAAAGTTAACTAACGGCACTTGCGGAGTAAACTGACGGTAAACAATTTTACACCATTTCTTGGCATTCTCAAAGCTGTGTTTACAGGGTTGTGTGGCAATCAGCATTTTTTGGGTTACCGGTGCTACACCGCGTAACACCGGTGACCCAGCCAGTCACAACCCGCGTCGGGATGTGTGAAGTGGCCCTAATTAAGAGGCCTAGGTTCGACTGGGGGTTTTTCTAAAAAATTTACCCCAATTTTTCATTCTCAAAATCATTGCATTGTTTGTTTTCTTAAAATTTTTACTGTATTTCCAACAGACAAGGGTAATTATACAATTATTTTACAGTAATGTATTACTTGTAGTTATAAAAAATAAACAAAAGTCCATCCATACTTCAGGAGCAAACTTTTGGATAGTTGCAGTACTTGCATGAGTAGCACTGGTATGTCTACTGGATGCTGCCAGTTCATTAATATGGGATACTTTAAATCTTATTTTACAACGTATGCCGTAAAATTTTACTGCACATTAATTGCTTACTATTCATAGCCAGTGTATGAAATAAAGTTTTGATTTCCTAATGAAATTTAAATATTTATGAGGTGTTTGAATATTGGAATTATTGTTATTACCGTATTTTAATATACAATTTAATCACTCAAAGACAGAACCTACGTTGTGCTTCTTGTATATACCATGTCCCTATGTGTACCTAATAAAGCATATTATTATTAATACGCAGCGAGAGGCTTAAATTAAGACTCCTTGTTACTGAAAGTCAACCGAAGAGATATTTGTAAAAAGATATTTATCAGCACTGCTCGCGTATTGAAGTGCTACACTGTGGAAGAACTGAAACTTCATTGAGATTACAATAGTGAACTTTAAACTTGAGTCTTTTGTAATAATAATGTTCAGGAGGTATTCCGTAATTAATATATATATATATAAAATTATCATTAGAATAAGACTGACTGTTATAAAACTTTTGCCCATGATTTATCTGTATGTGCCACTTGGATAAATATGACTTTTATCTGTTTTTCTTTTTTGAAATCCAGACGTAAAAAGCTCCAATTGACCATATACAGTGTGTATATTATTAAACATTATGAGAATGGATAATTTTCTAGAACTAGAGTAACCTAGCTCCCAAGAATTTTAAATAATAGTTCATGTTGACTTCATCACACTGTGCACGTATTTCCCAGGGAGAAGCATCGCAAAGTACTTTTTCGTTAACTACTTTTAAAAAATATCTAGCGAGTGGCACCAGGTATCCCCGCTATTGGTCATGCGAATTTGAGCACGGCACACGTTACCCACAAAATTCCTGGTGTTGTAAACCAACATATTCCCGCCAGCATTGTTAGGCAGCTGGTTTTGTGAAACTCCTATTTGATTAAAATGGCCTCGTATGAAAATCAATTTGTGCTAAGATAAGAATGCCACGTGCATAAAAGAGCTCGTGTCCGACTTGTGTGGCGTACCACTATGTCGAAGCTCAGTAAATTTTTTGGACTTAAGAGTAGATCATTCCAATTTAACAACGGTAAATTATATACTCTCAGCTTCCGGCAGCAAAGTTACAGTATGCGTATTTAATATCAAATTACTGCAACACTCTGTTGAACCAAATTTTCAGGACACTGTATTTTGTGTTAATTGGCCACGGCAGAAGAAGGCGATCGAGTGTGCGTGTGTATCGGCAGGACTTGGGAATGGTAGTAAACTTTTTAAATGCACGTCCGAGATATGACGTGGGAATGGTACATTAAGCTGTGTGAATGTCAAACTTTTCGGCAAGAGGTACACGTACGAGTTTCGCTGCAGAAATATTGTGTTTTTAATGAGAAATGCACAGGGCTACAGCCTTCACCACTTTTGCAGCGATTTCGAAACATAGTGCGGAGTTTAATGTCCGCTGCCCTTGAGAACACAAAAATACAAAATTTTCATTTAACCCTTCCGATTGTGTATCTTGTAGCGAGCACAGCATTACAATGTCCTAACATTAGTAATGCATTATTTTATTGATTGCTCGGGTAACTTTGTTCTCAAGAATACTGTACTACATATCTGATTAATATTTATCTGCTGTGCATGAAATTGATGATCTCATCCGTAGCAAGTCATTACTTAGAAGATTTTTCTTCGCAAACTCGCTCGTGTCTGGTAATACTTTGAAGATTACCTTTCTGCATCCTTACGTGTGTGGTGGGGAATTGTACCTTTTGGAAACACGAGCTCTTGTTTACGCTACTGAAAGTAACTTACATCGTACAAAGTGCATGCATTTGATAAAATAAGATGCTCAACTGAGGTTACAGGCGAGCTCGGTCTTGTATTGCATTTCTCTCGTCTTGCGCTCATGTTCAAATGCACCAATACAACGGCTGTTCGTCGTAGTGTCTTCTACATGCTCACTTCTATATAGCAGCTTTCTTAAAAAAATATTGTTAAGCGATACTCTTGAGTTGAAAATTGTCGAGGTAAGTGTTGAAATTGAGTTACGCCAACTGTATTTGGAGAAATTTGTTAGCGATATTGGTGAAAACGATGCAGTAAAAACGAATTGGTCTCCAAGCCCGAGAAAGTTCTTGGTTTCATAGATATCGTGAAGTTATGTGGGGATGGATTATATAATCTTTCTTGTGTCCGCTTTCATACTCCAACTGATGCTACTTTCCTCTGTTCGTCTTCTTTCCCGATTTTTCCCGATTTACTGTTCTCATGCGCTTTGATCCTGCATGTGTGGGAACACCCTCGTGAACGAGTTTCGTGTTTTTATCGATATGCTATATGTCCCTTCTATCTCCCTCTTTGAGATCGCCTATATAGTTGAAACCGAGTATTAGACTGCTCACTAAAACTAACCATGAATGTTATTAACAGAACCTAATCTGGCGAACCCTATCATTATCTGTATAGTGTTCTAAATGCACTTACCCTATGCTAAAACACTTTATAATACGAAAAGCTATTAGTTATCGATAAATAATTAATGCTAGACTAGAGAGAACTTTCGGTATATGTGCAGGACGCTGAGTGCACCACACAACCCACGGTATCTTCTTTCCGCCTCAGCAGAATGCCAGCCAAAAATCATCAGCTCTTGAGCGTGAATCAACTTATCAGTTAATGTCGCTACCCCAAAACTGCTTACAGAAACTGAAAAGCAGCGTTGTTACAAAAGCATTTTATGATATGTACTGCCATAAACTGGTATTATTATGAAAACATATTTAATGATAAGCATTTGCATAGCGACGTAGAAAAAAATTGTAAGTAATATTTTTGCTGCTCATTCGCATTAAAATGTTTACCTAAGACTTCACTATCAGTATAAAGCTGTTATTGTCGAAGGTTGGGTGTAACGCAGCGTTGTTCCCTCGAAGCAGTTTTAGGGTCTATTTAATACCTAACATAGCCAGTATACACATATATGTCTTTAGATAAGGTTTTGTACCATATATATGTACTTGATGCACATTAAGTGGTTTATGTTAAATAGAACTCTTAGAAAATGAGTTTTCATCGCGCTAGAAAAAGTTTGGCAACAACAGGTGTCCTATTAAATAGGCTAGGTAGGTATATATACCATAAGGTTTCCATATGTTGATGTATATCTACAAAACTTGATAACCAGGCATGCATGATTTCCCCGGGTTGCGAAAGTGAAGTATATTTTCAGTATATTATTGTTACTCTTCAAAATGAAGTTGGCGAAATTTTCAACATTTAGGCTACCATGGTTTAGAATTCTTTTGAGTTACCTTGCCTGGATTCCGAAAAACGACCCTAATTTTTTATTTATTACATCACAGCAAAGGCCAGTGGTAAATTCCGGATATTTGTCTTACTTCGCAATAAATCTACTCTCATTTAGCCGCTATGTTCAAACATTAATTGCCATAGTCACGGTTACGAATACTGAATTAATCTTATTCAAGCGCTTTGAACGTTTCGCTTTATTTACTGTCGCAGTCAGCGGCCATATTCTATTCAGCCTATATATAAACGAACGTAAAGTTCCAGGGCATTTAGTTAGATGCACGTTGCGTCATACTATTTAGTTGGCGGCACAAATCCCCTCAGGAGCATAGGATAAGCCATAAGGTTAGTTGAGTTAGGTTCTCACGTCCATTTCTATGGAAATTAGTGGATAGCTATAGCGCTCCCTGGGATCCCCATAGGTTATTTTAGCCTTAGCTAGGCCTTCAGGACGTCTGTCTTTCGTTCCCTCTTTACTTCCTACCATTTTTACCATTTTCATAGTCATCCTTATGATGCCTTGTTTTGTTCTTCCATTTCTTTCCCGGCTTGATTGTTCTTCTCATGCATGTAGACCGTGCGTGGGAACTCCCCCATACATGGGTTCCACGATTTTCTTTGTATACTGTATGTCCCTTTTTTCCTCTTTTTCAATCACATTGTACGCTGTGGGAGGGAGGCTTGAACTGTTACCACAATATTAATGATACAGAAATTTCAGAAGCAGTGAACAGTTGAAGTGAATTTAAGCAAGCGTGTTGTAGAGTTACTTTCAGCGTGTGCGATCTACAGTGATCACTGAACATTCGATGCGTGTGGTACGCGTTGTGAGATTACCTGAAATTACCGTTGTTCGCAAAGTGTTGTAACTGTTGGGATAAATGCGACTTGACGACGACACACGCTAGTCAAAAGAACGAGTATCATCATCTTTTCATCTGAACGTCTTGTTGTACTCCTGGGGTGTGTCGCAATCACGCCAAAACCGGGCTAGCACAAGCTGGAAAAGGTCACCGTAACACGAAAGTGGTTGTGAGAACGCCATCTGGCGACGAACGGTGTAAGCTCAAGGACAATGAAATTCTGTTTTATTCGAGATTTTGTGAATAGAAGTTTAAACCAACTGATTTAATTTACTTATTCTGATGTAAGGAGCTTATTAACTGCGGATTTGAATGAATTTAGTGCTCCTTTTATGCAAAATCGACGTTTGTATTCGGTGACCTGCATCACCGTAACCCGTGTCGCTGTCGCCATTTGAGATATGATTGCGACACGGGTTACGACTGGCAGGGTCACCGGTGTTACGCGGTGTAGCACTGGTAACCCAAAAAATGCTGATTGCGACACACCCTGTAAACACCGCTTTGAGAGTGCCAAAAAATGATGTAAAAATGTTTACCGTCAGTTAACTCCGCAAGTGCCGTAAGTTAACTTTCGGACTTGCCATTATATCTGGTGGGATATATAACTCAAAATTCTTTCCTAGTGTGTGCTATATTTAAACGGGCACATCTACGCATTTGGACGGAAAGATGACGATACTCGTTCTTTTGACTACCGTGTGGCATCGGCATGAGGAAGTGATGTTCTAGCACACGCTAACGTTAGGAATTGGTGTTCTAGCACACGCTAACGTTAGGAAGTGGTGTTCTAGCACACGCTAACGTCAGCGCCTGCGGCACGGCACTAAACAACGCAGCGGGGAATGTAAAGTGATTTTCGCGTGTGTGACCGGCAACGGGTCTAGAAGAAACCAACTAGAGAGCACCCGCCATTTCACCTAGGCTTGTACCAACGCCCTACTAAGCATCACTGATGTCGGCAATGGTGAGTGAATACTCTGCTGCTTTAAACTCTGTTGCATGTGTTCAGGGAACAAACTTGAATTTTACTTATTTGATAGCTTCCTTGGTGTTCCTATGCGCGGTCACTTAGTATGGGAACACCCTCGTACATGTGTTCCCACGTTTTTTTTAACATTCTATTATAACCCTTTGATCGTGTTTCTTTCTTGTAATCAAGTTACTGTGGGCAGGTAGACTTAAGCTGACATATGCAATAGGGATGACTTCGTAGTTTGCTGCAGGGTAATAGTATATTTTTGCTCGACGAAACTCGGTAGTTTTGATCGTTCGTGGGACGTTTGGCTGCTGCGGTGCTCTTGGGTGTCTGGACGCAGTATTTCACTATATAAAGCCATCATAAAGTGACAAAAAATTAAAAACAAGAAGGTGAAGAAAAAACCTTTTTAATCAATATCATCCAGTAAGCCGAACACTATACGTTAATATATGTATTTTATGTTCATTAACCTGATTTACAGGAACGATAGACAGTGCAAATATTTAGACTGTGGAAGTATTTCATGCCTATTTTGACAGGCTAGCCCGGCTTCTGAAATTCAAGCGAATTTACAAGGTTAGTCCAATTCTTGAAAAATTCCACCAAATTACCAAAATGAAATGGGTGCCCAACTGCATTTTGTACCCTATTGGGTGCAACCTGATAAAATGCAGAATGTTCGTATCTGCAGGATCCTGCTTATAGCCTAATTTTTTTTATAGCCCTCAGGGGTATATTCTTGCGGGCCCCTTCCCTGCCACAATATATTTGGGCTTCTCACACCAAAGGGTCCTGAGAGCCTTTTCCGCAGATGTTGCACCTTGCCGCAGTTCCTGCTGATGAGGTTAGTTTTGTAAAGTTAGGTAAGCTCTCGAAACTTTCCCTTCTGTTTCGGGAAGTGGGCTGCAGATCGAGGTGGCCGACCTATTCCCGCTAGACATCCACCTTCTTGTATTTCATTTCCTTCCGCAGTGCGGCGTAGTTGAGCGAAAGCGTTCTGCCGTGCCAGGGGGTTGGAGATGCTCAACTTGCGCCTTTTTCCTGTCAGTAGCGCACTGACCATCTTAGACCTGCCGGCAGAAAAGCCGAGACAAATATCATTGAGAATTTAAAACTCGTCCTAGTGGCGCACGAGCCTGTATTAAACCACAGGAATAACATAGTTCGGCTCGATATAGACATTGTGTCCCTGATGCGGAAGTAAAAAATTCTACTACTACAACTTCCTTTTGATATAGCAGGTAGCTACACATTAAAGGTCTCTGAACATTGATCTGCACTCTTTCTTTATTCGAAATCGAGTGATGCAGTTTGCTTTTCAGCGATATGTTTTCTTGTAGCTAACCTTTCATAATAATGTCCCATTATCTGTAGCTTCTCGGATAGTGGACACTATGTACTTACTTTATTGAAGCCAGAGCTCTTGCCATGGCGAAACGTTGTGCCGAAGCTTGTGATTTATTAACGAGATTATACACCGCGATCTGTATCAGTTGAAGCCAGGCGATTAATGAGACATTGCTGCTGCATATATAGACCTACGTACCACAAATCAGAGGTGTAATCCATTGGAGGCCATTTATGGTCATGCACTCCATCATTGAAGTGCAGGCGAGAAAAGAAGTCAATTGGAGGCAATGCGTGGACAGTTTAGGTGAGTAAGTGAAAATAAGTTTATAGCGGTGGCTTGGAAAGTTCATGGGTTGATAAAAAAATGCCCGTATAGAATGCAGCTGCGCTACGTCAGCATAAACATGGTTCTTTCGAGTCCATTCACTTTTGTGATGACACTGCACTATTTGCAATTATAATAATAAATACGATGTTGGCCACTAAGCTTCATCTGAAAATTTTAAAATGTCCCTAGAAACTTGCATCGTCCGGCGGGAGAGGGAGAGTACTAGCCCACATACCTATACATATAGGTACCTGTACATATACGTGAAATGGGGTCATTCAATCATAAAATAGAAGTACGGCATCCTTTACTTTTTTCTCCAGGTGAACCATAAATTAATGGAGCAATACTTTCCGTTATCAGTCTTGCAATTTAGCTAGGCCGGTTTGGCTTATCTAGAAAAAGCCGATTTGTTTGATTGCACGTTAGCTGATTAGCACAATATTTACTTGGGATTTACTCGATAACTACACATGAGCTCTCTATAGTAGAAGAACTGTTTCACACAATGTACGGATTTTTTTTTAATAAACTTGGGTGACACTTCAAAGAACTAAGCCGTGCATGCAATCACCTGCCGGTGTGCCACAATTACAAAGCGCTTCAGCATTGAGAGACAAGCACAGCAATAATCCGGTAGATGGTTCAGTGTTACTATTGATCAGTCCGTATGCGATGTGCTCATGCAGCAGCGCCGTACCAGTAACTCAGACGCCTGGCCACAGGTTGCGAAAGTTACCTGAACATGCAGTTGTGTATCGCTATAAGGCTTGAATTTTCAGAAGGTAACGCAGAAGTTGTACTATGTTTACCAAGTAAGGACGGACAACGCACTGTAGGCAGCTGGTATGGAACAAAAACGCGAATAACTTATATTTTGTTCAGTATTTTATATTACTCAGGTTAGATGATAACCTAAAACAAAATATCCATAAGGAAGAAATAGATATATCAGCAGTATAAAATTAGAGCTATTATCCAATGAACATCAAAAGTTATCAAAAACCACTTTGGTGGGACGCAAGAAGCAACACATGCTTGTTTCTCAGGTACTGAATATGCCTATACAGTCAATCATCGCGAATTGAATTTAACTGCTTGGGTTATATCTCCTACTGTATCTAGAACTTAATTTTTTTTACTGGTACAATGGATGACATATGTTTCTTAACAAGTCTTGCGTGCATAAGCTGAGAAGTGATAAGTTCCTGTCGTACTGACCCAATGCTTGGCCGACCTTGTATAGTATCTGCTAGGTTACATTGGGCTTACATGAAATTCGGCTGATATTAAATTCGGTTTGGTTTACGTAGAATTCGGCTTACGTGAAATTCTGTTTACGTGAAATTCGGCTAACGTGAAATTCGGTTTCCGTGAAATTCGGTTTCCGTGAAATTCGGTTTCCGTGAAATTCGGTTTCCGTGAAATTCGGTTTCCGTGAAATTCGGTTTCCGTGAAATTCGGTTTCCGTGAAATTCGGTTTCCGTGAAATTCGGTTTACGTGAAATGCGATTTACGTGAAATGCGATTTACGTGAAATTCAATTTACGTGAAATTCGATTTACGCGAAATTCGGTTTCCGTGAAATTCGGTTTCCGTGAAATTCTGTTTCCGTGATATTCGTTGGAATCGGTTTACGTTAGAATCGGTTTACGTTAGAATCTGTTTACGTTAGAATCTGTTTACGTTAGAATCTGTTTACGTTAGAATCTGTTATGTTAGAATCTGTTATGTTAGAATCTGTTATGTTAGAATCGGTTTACGTTAGAATCGGTTTACGTTAGAATCGGTTTACGTTAGAATCGGTTTACGTTAGAATCGGTTTACGTTAGAATGGGTTTACGCTAGAATGCGTTTACGCTAGAATCGGTTTACGCTAGAATCGGTTTACGTTAGAATTAGTTTACGTTAGAATTAGTTTACGCTAGAATCGGTTTACGTTAGAATCGGTTTACGTTAGAATCGGTTTACGTTAGAATCTGTTTACGATAGAATCTGTTACGTTAGAATCGGTTTACGTTAAAATCGGTTTACGTTAAAATCGGTTTACGTTAAAATCGGTTTACGTTAAAATCTGTTAACGTTAAAATCGGTTAAGGTTAAAATCGGTTAAGGTTAAAATCGGTTTATGTTAAAATCGGTTTACGTTAAAATCGGTTTACGTTAAAATCGGTTTACGTTAAAATCGGTTTACGTTAAAATCGGTTTACGTTAAAATCGGTTTACGTTAAAATCGGTTTACGTTAAAATCGGTTTACGTTAAAACCGGTTTACGGTAAAATCGGTTTACGTTAAAATTGGTTTACGTTAAAATTGGTTTACGTTAAAATTGGTTTACGTTAAAATTGGTTTACGTTAAAATTGGTTTACGTTAAAATTGGCTTACGTTAAAATAAATCTGCTTACGTTAAAATCTGTGTACGTTAAAATCTGTTTACGCTAGATTCGGTTTACGTTAGAATGGGTCTACGCTAGAATCGGTTTACGCGAGAATCGGTTTACGCTAAAATCGGTTTAGGTTGAAATCGTTTTACGTTGAAATCGGTTTACGTTAGATTCGGTTTACGTTAGATTCGGTTTACGTTAGATTCGGTTTACGTTAGATTCGGTTTACGTTAGATTCGGTTTACGTTAGATTCGGTTTACGTTAGATTCGGTTTACGTTAAAGTCTACTTGGGATTCGGTTTACGTTAGATTCAGCTTACGGGAGATTTCGTTACGTTAATTGAGAGTAGATTAGGCGAGGTTTGTTTGGTTTAGCTAGAGTAGGTGCTGCATCTAACTTATGGCAGACACAATATACCTGACTTTCTGATAGGCAATGCATACTGTACTGGCAACGATTTACAGTCTAACAGCTGCCCCGTAACGTACTTGACACATTCTCAGCGATCTATCTGATGTTGCTACCGAAGCAGTGCCGACAAGCCTTCACCAGATAAGTTCATGCATCATAAAATGTTTCCTCATAACTGCAGGGACATTACATGAGAGAGCTCATTACCCACTCGCTCTCTATCGCTTCCTCGATCGAAGCCTAATGAGCTAATAAGCTATAACTGCGCCGGCAAGCGCGGCTATACAGCAGACATGTAGACTAGTGCGTCGTGTGGTCCTCCGCATCCCATTAGCATGCAGGTCTTCTGTGTATGTACTCGCATTATCTGACGCAATACACGCAGCCAGGCATAAGAACGTGTCGATATCCTGTAATTATACGCATGAGTCATTCCTGTACATAGCAGAGCTCATGCTGTATTATTATCGCTGTTTCTTTGTCCCTAATTCTTTGCCAGTGGCATGTCTCGTATACCATAGTTCGTCTTCTTTGTATGCTGCATGTTCCTTCGTTTTTTTTTCATCATGTTCATTCTCGGACTCTGTGAGTAGTGTGACAGAAATTCGGTTAAAGCTCTAATTTTCGCCTGTAAATTGACATGCTGTTTCTATTCCATCCCATATTAGATTACAAGATCTAAATAAAATTCAACTTTATTTTCACTCGTGCATACGAATGCGTTGATGTTTGGCCCAAAACATTGGTTTTTATTCTTTGATGATTATATAACTTTGAATTGAGCAGCGTTTTGTTGAACTCTTCCGATTTTTCTCCAAACTTTCAACAATAAATGCATGCTGAAATAATTTTCAGTTCGAGTCCTTGCGAAACTGACGACCCGCAGCGTACAGCACGACCCTCGACTACAGTCGTGCACACTATATTCAGTCTCGGAAAATAATTTCCCACAAGGCGATGAAACTTATGACGCTGTCGCCAATACATCTACCGTACACTTCGCTGCAGTGGACCGTAGGTGCATGATGTTTAGCTCGGCGCGCTCTCTTCTGTTGTCCATTGCTTCGTTAGGTTCACCTGTCCCATGTTTCGAAGATTCGCGCACCTAACGGGAGGACCTTAGGTGACCGCTCTAGTTAGTTGGGCTTTCGAGACGTGTATTGTTGTTTTGTTGTCATTTTGCTTGTGTGCTTTTTCTTATGCCTCCAATTGTAACTTTTGTTCTGTCTATCCGATTCTTTCCCAGCTGGATGTACACAAGCGCGTTGATACCTATAGTGCGACACCACATATGAGTGAATGCGTTCCAGTACCTAGTGTTTCACGTTAGCAGCTCAGCGTACAACTTAACCCTACCTCTTACTCCCCGGAAGTAGTCTGTTGTGCCTATTGAAGCTTAGTCATTCTCCGCATGCTTTATCGCAAATGATGCGTACCATGCGTACCAATTTAAAGTTATTCTCACAGGAAAGGTAAGAGAAAACTCCAACTATTAGTATAGAGCTGTACATGTTAATGTTATAATAATTTCGTTGGCAAACTAGGTCGTGGGTAGCTAGCTCTCTCATACGAGGGTCGTTCCAAAAGCTATGCAACCTATTTTTCAACTCAAAAAGTTGAAGAGCTATGAAGTGACACCAAACTAACATAATGGCAATAGCTCAAAGAAGCCGGGGTTTCTATTTTTTATTTTCTTTTTCTCTTTTTTCTCTTTCGTCTTCCGTTTTTTCTCCTCTCGTTTCCCCAATCCTCTATATCCTACTAACATAATGGCAATAGCTCAAAGAAGCCGGGGTATTAGTCCCGGTGTCTCTTTGGGAATGGGCCTCTTGGTTCGTCTACTGCCGCCTATCTAATCTAATCTAATCTAATCTAAATGAGCAATTTTTTGTTCTCCAGTATTTGTTTCTATGCAGTCACCACCACTCTTATTGCACTTTTGCGAGCGATGAACAAGAGCCTTGATGCCTTGGTCTTAAAACTCAGAGCATGCCTAGGCGGTCTATTTATTCGCGGCTGTGAAAACGGCGTTGTCAAGGAAACTCTGTTCACGTAATGCGTCCATCAAAGATCCGAACAAGTGGAAATCTGACTGTGTCATGTCGAGACTATACGGTGGGGGAGACAACACCGTCCAACCGAACTCTGTCACACAATCTGCGCTCATAAAACTTGGGTGTGGCCTGGTGTTGTCATGTTGGAAACTGAATATTTCTCTGTTCTCCAGTCTTACACGGGCAATTAGGGTCTTCACCTTGGTCAACGTCTCAGCGTAATGGTCAGAGTTGACAGTCGCTCCTGGTTCCAAGAAATCCAGCAGGATGACGCCCTTCCTCTCCCAGAAGATGGTGCACATCACTTTACCTGCAGATGTCTGTATCTTAAACTTCTTTGCTGGGGAGTCTGGATGCTACCATTCCATCGATAGCCGTTTGGACTCCGGCTGGTATTGGTGACATTGCGTCTAGTCATCAGTGGTGGTGCCGCCACGGTAGCTGCATGCTTCCGTTCTCAGCTCTAACACCTTGTATCGCTCGTTCGATTCCCCATGAGGCACACGAGCTCTTTACAGATCTTGGTGTGCTGACTCGGCAGTTGTGTGTGCATGCNAGGGCGACTGCGACTACACTTGCTCGTCTGGGGCCAGTGGGCCTATACCCGCAGCACAAACCAGTGCATGTGGGTATCCCAGGTGAGGGTGTGGTCTAAGTTGACTTTACCTTTACCTTTGCGGTCCAAGAATATCCCGTCAGTTGTCCTTTTGATCCTGCGTGAACATTCGTGGAACTCACTTAGCACACACTTTAGTGGATCCTCGGGATGACACAGTGTACTGACAAAAACATCTAACTCTACACACGTTTTATTTACCGTTATTCTCCAATCGGTGCGGATGAGTTGATCGATATGCACTTAGTTTTCCGGGTTGGTGGCTGTGCATGGGCGTCCAGAGAGCACCAATTGTCACTCACATCTCTATCACCACTCTGAAATCGCCGAACCTATCTCTTAACTGTGCAGACGTCACATGCATCGGCTTCGTTAACGTTCACTAAGCGCCGGTGAAGGTTGCATGGTTCAATATTTATTCTACTTAGAAAATAAAATGACGCACCTCTGCTTCTGGCGCACGTCCATGATAGGTATTGCTTTCTTAGAGTGTCACACCGTCAATATCAGCTACAGAGAGATGAAACTTTCTGGTCATGAGTGCCTAAGTTCAGTCATCAAAACAATGCAATTTCCAATTCCCTCGGATCACTTCAGGCGGAATAAAAGAATAGATTAGACTAGATAGGCGGCAGTAGACGGACCAGCAGGCTCATTCCCATAGAGACACCAGAACTTACGCCCCAATCCTCTATGAGCTAGATTATAGAGGAGAGACGATGAAAAGAAAAGGAAGATCTCCGCCACAAGTAGATTATACATTCACGCAAGTGCAATTTATTGGCGCAGATCTACGGAGCTAAAGAATTTGTTACTCTTTGTGGAGGACGTGTTCTCAATTGTGGAGGGTGTCTTTCGCAATGTTTGTTTAAGTCGATTTTTAAAAGCGTTGACTGTCTCTCCACCGACAACGTCGAAAGGGAGTCTATTCAATTGTTCACTATGAAGTACGGAAAGAACTGCTGGCTCAAGGTTGTTCTTCGGCTTTTATGCTTGAGTTTTTGGCCGTTGTTTCGTAGGCGATTATCGTGGTCTCTTTCAAAAAGTCCCTCTGTAAGTACCTACGTCGTTGAAACCAGTCAAATACTCGAAAGTTTCTATTAGTTGCCACCTGAGTCGCCTTTGCTCGAGAGAGATCAGGCTAAGTTCTTGTTGGCGACATTCGTATCACTTGTGTCGCAACTGAAGTATCAATTTGTAGCTCTGTATTGGATTTTTTCCATGTTATCGATATCCGCGCAGATGTGGCGACCAAAACTGAACAGCAACTTCTAAGTGTGGCCTCACTAGCTAAATAGCAGGTATTATTGCTGGAACAACCCTCGTACATGTTTTCAAAAGCTACATCGACACTTAGTGACAAATAGCAAATTGTTAATTTTCTAGCATAAACGGTCGTCGAAAAAATTCCGGTGAAAATAAAGTTATTTGTATTATAAGCGAAATTCGTATCAGATTTTATAAACTTTCCTTCATGACTCTTCCAAGCAGCGAATATGTGAAATTACAAAAAGAACTAAGCAAGCCGAACTGACCTGCACGAGGGTTGCTTTGGCAGGCATTGTCTTGCAGCCCAGAACACCTGCAGCGTCTGTCGNCGCCGAGGAGCAGAGGGCGCGAGGCAACTGGGGCTGTGATACGGAACATTTTCAAGGTTGTCTCTGTGGAAATACTGCAAAATCTACATTATTATTATAAATTTCTATAAATTATCTATATATCACTGGGCGCCAAGGTACGGGTAAGCCTACATATGGAGCACAAAGCGAAAGCAAGACACCCGAAACCCTGCAGAAAAGCATCACTAAACACTTATTGCCGATTTCTGTTATCCTTGTAAGATTTGAGTGGAATTTTGGAATTTGATTTTATACTGTGGAGAAAAACTGCATGAACGTTTACAATGCGATAGTAGTTGATTGTTGAGGTGAACATCATTATGTTTACATACGCCAGTCCATGCATGAACATGAAGGGGCGAGGTAGACCGTAGCACCTCGTTAGTTACAGTACTTAGTTATTTATAAGCTAGTCCGCTGTATTATTACAGCAAGTCGCTCCCCTAGAAATTTCTCGTTTCTTACCTCAGTCATAGCTATAGAGGCGTTCGATGCGTCTCTATATACTCCCTACATACTCCCTTAACTCGGACACTGTACACTTCTGACCGTCTTACTGTGCCTTGTGTTCTCCCTCCTGTTGTTAAACTTGCGGTCTAGTAATGGGTTCCACGATTCTTTTTTTGACATGCTCCATATTCTTTCCGCATTCCATCTTTGAAACATTGCATTACGCCCGTGGAAGCTGAAATGAGAGAGTCAGCTAATATCACAATATATTCACTATTGTGTAATAGCACTATGAGTATAGTGAGTACAAGAGCAAGGAAACTACTATGAATTACTACTATGAATTAATCATCAGTTTTCGTCGGGCTGTAGCACTTCATAACGTGTGCAAATTATTGTAGTATAGCCATGCAAGGCCGGGACAACTTTTGCTCAACTTTCTATGCCGAGAAAGTTTGGGCTTCGTGGTGCAGTTTTGTTAAAACAAAATACGGTGCAAACAGGACCCACAGGGCGGACTACGAATAGAGAGTTTTTGCATCCAATATGTAGGGTTAAACACGTTGTTGTTATCAACTGTATACTTTATTTCAAAACTGCAGTCATAATTTTGGATACTTACGAGGATGATGGCATGCAATTTGCATTGACACTTTTTCTTGCCCACTGTCATTAATTGCCATGATTCTGCCAGGTAGTGAACACATATCCGAATACACATCTCCCGTGGCAGCTGGATTTCTCATTCAAAGCAATGAGGAAGATAAGACGAAGCCAATAGCTTGTAGGCACCGCATTACCCTCCGCCTCCTTTTGCTATCAAAAAATAAAGCTGAATATTAAGACAAATATTTCCATCTGTCAAGTTATTATCTGAACTCTTTTCTTCGTGTTTATTACTTTCCGAACGCGAGAAATTTTCCTGTTGGTTTGGAAACATATGGTCAGTTAGGCAGTTTATAATACCGTAGTATTTTGGATATCATCCATTGCTTTATTCGTTTATTTTTCCAAGGCAAAAAAAAAAAAAAAACACGGCCGCAACGGACTAGCAAAATTACACAGCCGCCAAGCTGCAGCCGTAAACGCTGCGCCCTCCTCTCGAAGACTGAAACAGTTTTGGATACCGTAGGTAATCAGGCTATTTTGTCTCACCGTAGTTCGGGGGTGTCCAAAAACGTAATTCCCTCAGGAGGACTCCCGGAAAATCCAGCCCCTTAGAGATTAGCCCGACCTGACAGGTTACTTTGCTTATGGAGGATCCACCTTTCTTGAAACAGTCTTTGGGTTCTTTTGATATGTTAACTACGGGAAAACTATGTAACTTTCGCTCGCATAACACATTTTGCATAGAAACTAAACTGCCACTGCCTCAAAGGCTAGTTTGCTGGCCAAGAGGCTAACCTGACGGTCCTCAGTAATTAAGAAACTCGAAGCTTCTGCCGGCGTAATGGCTAAGTATTACAGTACTCAATGCTTACCATAAAGAGACCACTCAAGACGAGGAGATACAATGTTACTGACCGAAAATTTTTTGCTTTGGACAACAATGCAAAAAGCTTTTATAATTAAAAAATTAACGTGTCAATTTCTGCATTTTGTGTCAACTCATGACAATCTGCAGTCGGATGCAGCCGTACACTCTTGTGGGCCCTTCAAGGATTTATCTGCAGCACGAACAAGTGTATGCAAGTTTTCTAGTTGATGTGTACTGTCATCGCGATCTTATACCTTTACCCCACTGATTCAAGGCAAAACATTTTCGGAATCCTTCTATCTGGGGCGAAAAAATCCGGAAAAATTAGATAAATCTTTCGGATTAGTCGGCAACTGTGATCAAGAATATAATTCCCCGGGCCGCAGTAGCAGCGGACTAGAGCGTCTGACTTTGACTCTCGCGGCCGCAGGCTCGAACCTCGCTCCCAGCTAGGCAAGATCTTTGCGCGCTTGATGTGATCGGTCAATATGCGGTCTGCATACTGCTGTAGGTTTACTGACATTCCCCAGCAATGGGGAGGGTTGGGGGGTCGCAGATATTGTGGCATGGAGTCTTCCACCACTGGCGACGTAGTAGCTTTAGACATCTGTGATCGACTGCAGCTGTATACTCCTCTAGGGCCTGTTGGTCTATATCTGTGGCACAAACCAGTGCATGCGGGTTTTCCAATTGGGGGTACGGCCAAGTTGACTTTACCTTTTACCGTAGCAGAGTTCAAGAACGGATTGAGTACTTGCAACTATGACCTATCGCATTTTGTACCTACTTCAAGCGTGACAAAAAGATGCATAGCTACTCTAAATGTATATAGAAAGCTGTGCAATGGAGTGGGTTATTTTGGAGAACTGCTGTTCAGTCGTCCTTAACAACGTGGCAACGTTTCTTTTTTTGTGAAACGAAAGCTCAAATGTTCAATGTTTTTCTAAATGAATGCAGGCCCGTAATGGCTCGTAATACGGCGGACACATTTTTAGCATCTATGCAACGGTGCAACTTTATTATAAATCACTTCTGCAGATTATTATTATCTATGTACTTCACATGAGTTTGCTGACAGCCCAGTGACTCTTTGATTGTTATGTCGAGTATTTATACCTGTTGTAACGAGAATCAATAATTCAGTTTTTATGAAAACAGGCTCCGATTTCTCTACTGTGTCCAAAGCTGACTTTAGAAATGAGAATCAGTAACCACGTCAGCCTTTACAAAAACGTTTCAATAGAATTGGCTTACATCCTAACTGCACAGAGGCTCGATCGAATAGTCAACGATCACCAAGCCAGCCTCTTGTATAATGGCCTCGTTACCGTCGTTATAATGCAAAACTAATGCATTAATTCCATGCATCTACATCGCCTGACCTGGATTAACTGGGCGACCCGTTTACCATTTGAATAATGGAAGCACTTCAGTCCGGTGTAGACCATACATACTTCAATATTAATGAACTTTATACACATTCTTCATCCTGGCTGTTCGTTACGCACTTAACAACACTAGATGTCCTTGCTGTTAGGACCTACTAGAAGATGCATGTAGGCTTCTTGACTGATTTTGTACACGAGGTACATTAGATACAGATGTGTGCATAAAGTATTTAGGCAGATCACAAATTTTTATTTTTTGGCGTTTTGGTAAAACAAATAACAATTAAACTTATCGTAAGATAGTTTTAGCACAAGCAAGCATATTCAATCAACAGAAGCTAAATGTTCATTTAATTAGTATTTATATAGCATTTCACAATAGATGTAGCGGTGAAAAAAATGTAGGACATTTCTATTCTCTCTCTGAAATTACTCAAACTTCTACTCCTACAACAATCATTGCCTAAAAAACATTCCAAAAAAACTAGATACCATGTTGAGAAGCAAAGATTATGTTATCGGTGAAACTTTCATTCATCCATTAGATGCCACACTGATAATACTGCAGCATGCCTAAACAAAGGGAAATATGAAAATGTATAAGAGCTAACTAGAGAGCATTTTGAGAGCACATACCTCCGCCAAGCATGGCAACGGTAACGAAAAATTCAGATAGTATTAACAATTTCTGTAATTTTCTTCAAGATCCTTTCATAATTTTTTGAGTTATGCTACTAACAAACATAAGTCAAACACATAAATAGACCAACTGATCATCACCAAAATTTAATCATTTTATCTTTTAATAGTGCTAACAACTCTTGTAAATTTAATAAAGATCCATCCATCAATTTTTGAGTTATTGTGCTAACAAGCATAAAATCAAACAGAGCGAGAAAAAAAAACGAACGAACAAACAGACCATTCAAAAATTTGATCATTTATTCTTCGTAATATACATAACAACTCATATAAATTTCATGAAAATCCGTCCGTAACTTTTTGAGTTATGGACGTAAGAAAAATTACGCAAACAAACGCACAGATGAACGGATTTTCACCGTAAGTTAATCATCCGTTGCTGTTAACATGCCTAACAATCACTGTAAATTTTGTAAAGATCTGTTCGTAACTTTTTGAGTAATCTTGGTGACAGACAAAAAGACAGACGAAAACATAACCTCGATGGCGGTGGTAATATGTGAATTTACAGTGGGTGCTGCTTGGTTATGCAAATATTATTTTTGCAATGAAAATAATGTTTTTCAAGTTTTAGTACCGAAATGGTGTAACTCGGTTTATCAAGCTATTTTCTTCCTTTTCAGATGATATACGTAGTAATGTTCAGTTCAATAATCCTCTTTTTAGGAAAATTTTAAAAATTGTGTTTATCGGTGGCCGGCTTGATTATGCAAGTGTTCAAAAACGGGGGAAAACTGGATTAACTGATTCTGATCGACTGAAAATCACATCAATGCTTGGCTAGGGAATGACTACCATCGAAATATCCAAGAAATGAATAAAGTTCATCGAACAATCATAGCATATGTAATAAATGGTAAGACGTGTAGGAAAGTAACTGAAAGAGCTCATTTAAGGAAACTCACCGATTGGGATAAGCGCCAAATTGCTAGGAAGATGGTTGCAAAAGAATTTTTAATGCAACTGGGGCACCACATATGGGAAACACTTTGAGGTTTGAAACGCGGAGGAGCCTTGGAAAAGTCAAAAACTCGCGTAAAAATCCGCCACTGAGCAAAATTCACAAGGAGAAGCGTGTTCAATGGGCTGAAAGATATGTTAAAATGAATTTCATGAATGTTTTCACCAATGAATGCCGCGCCACGCTGGATGAACCAGACGGATGGTCGTCAGGTTGGGTAATTGAAAGGGCTCACTATAGGAACCCGGATTCGCCGGCAGCAAGGCGGCGGAGGGGTACTGTTCTGGGCTGGAATCAAAGGAAATGAGATTATTGGACCGTTTAGGCTGCCAGAAGGGATAGAAATAGATTCCAAGAGATACTGCCAGTTTCTTAAAAAAACACTTTGTTCCCTGGTTGGCAGACCAAACTTTGTTGTACAGAAAATCCTTAATATTTCAACAGGATAATTCACCAGCGCTCAAGTCCCGTTATACAAAGAATTGGTTCTTGCATCACGACTTCAAAGAATGCAATTCGATGGTTTGGCTCCAACACTCCCGATTTAAACCCCATCGAAAATATATGAGCCATCATTAAACGGAACATTTATGCTGATTGAAAGCAAATGGCCTAAATAAAAACGTTTGAAACAGCAAAAACCATTATTTTTTACCTGTGCATAATCAAGCCGGACAGTTAAAAACACAGCTTTTTCTAATTATCCTAAAAGCTGAATTATTGAAGTGAATATTACCACGTGTATCACCTATTAGCGAGGAGAATATCTTGCTAAAACTACTGTAATTACATCAAAATTTTGGCATTAAAACTTGAAAAACATAACTTTTATTACAGAAACACGATCTGCATAATCAAGCCGCACCCACGTAAAGCTCAGAAATCTATCGCTGCATATCAAGTACTCGAGCGTTCCTATTAGCACAGTGAAATTCGTTGATATTTGTGAAGAAGTGGAAGGAGTCAATACAGACTACACTACATGATGATATCAGGAGCTCCTCGAAAATTTTATGAGAGAAATGACCGACATCTTTTGGAGACAGTTAGGAATACTCTGTCTGTAATTCAACAGGATCTACGTGCAGACTGACTCCAGCACAAATGAGACTAAGGTTTCCAAAAGAACAATCGGCAACGAACTCCACCGACAAGATCTAAAGTCACGCCGCCTCATAAGACTCCCATATTCTTTAAAAAAAAGAGGCACCTAAAATCAAGATTGAACTTCGTTATGCTAAATCATATAATGAATGTTTAAAATTTATCACTGTATTTTTTGTCAAATTTATCAAATAAATCGAAATATACAATTCAAATAAAGATAAACATGTTCAACTATTTTCCTTTCCGAATATCTATAATTTCTTCAGTATGGCTTCCGTCCATATGAGAAATAAATGAGCTTATTATTATTATATCCTGCAGCAAACGCTTGGACAACGCTTTGCAAGCATCAGGAATGACGGCTCGGGAATTTTTGCCAGCCCATTCCTTCATCAGTGTTGCCTTCAAAGCCTTCATTCACATTTTTGTAATGGGAAGCTGAGACAGTGTTCTTCAATATGAACCAAATGCAGAAATCAAGGCGATTACCGTCTGGAGATGGAGGCCATTCTTCTTTGGAAATGAACTTCGCCACATCGTTTGCCAACCACTCCTAGCCTCATTGAGTCTTTTTTTTCTCCGTTCGCGTACGCCGAGTGGTTAAAAGATGTTGAGCATATATTTAAACTTACAAAACATCAAAGTGTGTGAATATGAATAAAAATGAAATGTGCGCTAGTAAATAGGTTGAAACAATAATTATTGGATACCCTGTAAATAAAGAGGGCCGCTTCTGCATACTAACAAAATGTATGGTCGGATGAGTCCAAAAATCCAGCTTTTTGGTCGCATTGGAAATATTCACGTTTGGCGAAAAGACGTCACTTCCCTACAGTTAAACATGGCGGAGGAAATATTATCTGGGGTTGTCTTTCTTTTAACTCTTTCTTTCGGTATTTAATCGTCCTTTCTCGTAGGAATAGCACTATTTCGTTTTTTTTATACGTAGCCCACGCTATGAGAGACAGGATTAATGGGACAGGAATACTGGAAATAATGACAGACGATTTGAGTCCACTACAGACAGATTTTGGAAGACAATTATGTTTAGTTAATGAATGGTGGTTTCAACAAGACACTGATCCAAAACGCTAAACTAAAGCACAGAGAAATAGCTTGTATTATAGATCTGTCTATCTGCCTATTGCAAGTCATTAGTCTAGCTGATGTGAACCCAATCGAAAATTTATGGAGACAGCTGAATAAGCGGATTCAAGTTAGACAACCTTCAGACCTGGAATCTTTGAACATTTTCACCACAGGAGGCTGGGACAAAATGTCTTTGCAACTTTGCCAGAAGCTTATACAAGTCTATAGAAATTGTTTGACAGCAGTAATTGCTGTTAAAGAAGGAGCGACAAAAAATCAGGAATTTTTTCCAACTATCCAAATAGTTTTTTACGATCTAGCTATTTGTGAAATGTCATGTAAATACTAAATATATGAAGAACACAATGTTTTTGTTCTTTGAATATGTTAGTATGTGCTACAACTATCTTGCTACAAGTTCAATTGGTACGTGTGTTACTAACGTCCTGAGAAATGAGGATTTTATTCTCTTCAAACACTTTCTTTACACATCTCAAGGTGACAGAAATGTACACACACCTCAGCATAGAAAATAATTAAAAGGTATATTTCAGGAGTAAATGGTATTTAATATAAATTGCATGAAAACCCTTTGGTGAGCGAATTCTTTCTTATTTAGAGTGTCTCAACTGCAGCTGTTCTACCTAATGCAGTAGCGGTGTCACCAGGTGTATAAGCGAATCATAAAGGTGCACAGAAGTGTCTTTTGCATGCATATAAGGGACTATGATTATTTCGCTATTTTGCTCTATAAAACTATACATTAGCCTCAAGTTTTTTTTAATCTGTGGGAATTGCAAAATAACAAAGCCTGTATGTACAGAGACAGCTTGCGACAGCGCAAAAACTTCAAATCTGAGGTACGGCCGGGTATGAGTTTGCAGCCGTTTCAATAGTAGTTTGCTGGGAATTAACGCTTGAAACTCAATTCAAAGAGGTTAATTGAACTCTCAAGATTAAAGTTCCTATAGCAGGCTAGAGCTAAGTGAAATCGATTATTTCATTCGACTTTAGTGAGCCTACATCAAAACACCTGATGGGGGCAGCATCATCATTTCCATCATTGACAATAAGAATATATAAGCGATCTACATACGGTGATCATGATTTAATTATACGATGCATTTTACACGAAGACCCCTCAGGGGGCATATAGGATGGGCGGTAGGGTCATGTTAGTTAGGCTTGCCCATCATATGTTATGGGGTGCAGCCGCGCGGTGACCCCAGGGGGCTCGTGTAGGTTACCTTAGCCATTAGCTAGGCTTTCGGGACGACTGCCTTTCGTGCCCGCTTTTCTTCCTTCTCGATTTCATACTCCTACTTGCTCATGCGTTATTCTGTTCATCCTCTTCTTTCCCGGCTTGCTGTTTCCATGCGCGTTGATCCTGTGTGGGATTGGGTCAGTGGGAACACCATCGTCCATGGGTTCCCCCATTTCTGTCGACATACTTTATGTCCCTTGTTCTTTCCTCTGTGATATCGTTCCCTTTGGAAACGGAGCCTTAAACTTTTTGACTACAACTAACTAATTTACTCTAAGAAGTTCGAACTATATATACAAAATGCATGGTCTCAAGAAACATGGATTCGTACACGTTCCGCATGTTCCAGTGCGTACCACAGTTGGTGCATACTATCCTAGAGAACTATTACCTATTCTTCGAAATAGTTAGTTAACTCGTGAATTAAGTCAGTAGACGACTGTTATGTTATATGTTAAGCGCCCGACCGTTCTCAGTTTGTATTGTTAATATGTTGGTTGAAGGTGCCACTATAGTTATCATAACATTTCATATTGCTTTAATCTAATGCTATTATGACGTCAGGTTTACGTATGGAAAATTCACCCGAAAATTTTTGAATATGGATTTTTGACAAAATTAAGAAAATTAAATCAGTGCGATGTAGTGAACGTTCTGTTATATCTATTGGTCAATAAATACAGTTTTGAAAATTAAACACGATTGATGACCTTCTTTAAATAAAAAGCAATCATACGCAGTTATATAGACTGATTTAAAAATTGCTTCTTATAGACTTGCAGTGGTGCCGGTGTACAGCGTGTGGCCTAACTGATATCTAGGCATACTATGTGTGCCTACAAACATTCGTCACCGATTCTGGCTGAACAGACGCTATCTTTACCCGTTTTTCCCCCTACCATGCAAAAGCTACGGCTCGAAAACCCCTAATTTTTGTGAAGACTGTGCCTCGCTTAACCTTGACTAGTAACTAAAATTGAGGCTTATAGCTGACTACTTAATTGGGCCTACCGTTGCTTACTAGTTGGTCAATACACAATTATCTTCAAACTTGATAAGTTTCTGGGGCATCGAACTTATTCTAATCTTGCCCCACCAATTTTTAACTAACCTAACGCATAGTTTGAGGTAGGCTACCTTCTGTACCGAGACCCATGAGGCACATTTGTCTCTGTAGAAAACGCTCACGTGGAATTCGTTCTTTAGACCAGTGCACAGTGTATCTTTTGTGTTGACGTATTTTAACTGCTGCAGTAACGTGGTGGCTGTCAACGTGGTTTTCTATCATCATGCCAAGGTGCTGTTGGCAAACGCTGTTGTGCATGAAATACGAATGTCAAGTCATATGCTACATTCTACAGTGCACACAAAACGGGTTAGTTGAATGTGTCCAACTTCCGTATGAATTTGGTAAATGATACAATGCAACTGTCGGTTATTTCAACAATCACGTTCTCTGCGCGCATTATCTATGTATAATAAAATCATAACGTCTATGGTAATGGACTTCACTCCCTGCAAAAAATGATACATGCGTTGTATTTGAGCATGGTGAAATACGTGACTAAATAAACGAAATGTACTTAGTCTAGTCACGCTATGTCTTTCCCATTTTTAAGTTATGTAAGTGAAAGAGCGTGCTTCTTCGTTTCAAGCTAGTGGTATAAATGTCATACGACAAAAATTTTAAATTTTCGACGCTCCCATATGCGCTTGATAACGCAGCTGTCTTTATGATTATATACAGAATCGTGTAGTGCCATTGCATTATCTTAAGTGGAAACGAATCCTAATGGCTAGTGCAAGACGAGCCTTTCTAAATAACTTCTTTTACTACGTAGCTTCTTTTACTCGAACTGTTCTCGGAAACGAGTATTGATTATCGCTACGTCGAGGTACGGTAGCACAGCAGCGGCGAAAGACTAATGATGGTGTAACATTTTCTGGATGAAACACGTACCTAGTTATAGTGCTGGAGCACGAGAACATAGTAAACCGTGTACACATAAGAAAATATTTGATTTGCGAAATATGCGAGGGTGCAATATAGTCATGATTTTTGGTACAGACTGACGAACTACGTTAATTGATATAAATATAAAATGGTTTAATCAGTGAAATATAATAAATGCTACATGTAAGGAATGCTTAGCGTGTTGGAATCCCTAAAATGACATTAAATTATTTTGGGGACTATGTCTCTTTGAGTATCAGGTTGATGCAAAAGTAATGTCAGATTCCAGAACCAATCATTCAGGCCAAATTTATTAAATTTTCAATCTCTGCCCGTAGGTATGAGGTAACTCTGTGTCTATATGGTACTACTTAATTTCTGTTAGATTATCTCATTTTTGCTCATAATTAAATAAAACTACCCCTTATTTGTCCCACTTATTCAAATGTCACGTAAATAAAATTTTACTCGACAAATTGAATTTCACAGAGGTGTTAATGCAAGTGTGGCAGCAAATCTATTCAGAGCACTTATGAGGATGGTGTAGTGAATGGAAGAAGTTGTATAGCTGGTGGTCTTCCTGCTTCCGAAGTGGTGAGTGATTTCGCTTTGACAGAAAATTCCCCTCCTTTCTCCCTCCCCCTCCCAAAATATATACATATTAAACTTCATTCTGCATTATTGAAAGCTTTCATTTTAGAGGACCCTACCATTAGCACTACAGAACTTACAGAACAATAAATTCAACCGTGATACGCCAGCTAAAAAAATAATTTTGGCTTAGATATTTTAAATCGGATTTCAGTTTCGCACCAACCTAACATGTGGAGGAAGTTGTGCAATATATAGCGAAGGAACACTGTGCTAGCGGCTACCCGGATTGTGGAGTGCATGTAGGTAAATAAAATAGTATATCTGACAACTGTTATAGGTAGGGTGAAATAGCAAGTATTGAACGCATACGACGTAGCTGAAGATACTGTCACTATATGAAGAACAAGTACTGAAGCACGTGTGTCGGACGCTGCACTCCTACTGGCAATATCTGCTGCATTTTCTCGCCTTGCTACACGTGTTCTCTCAATTATTGCTCGGTGCACCGTACCGTAATGGGTTCCCCTGTTTTTGACATACTGCATGTTCCTTCTCTCTTGCTGACCTGAAATACTGTTCTGTGTCCACAGCGGATTATAGGTAACGTCTCCACCGTTATTAGTCTTTGCTTAGTCTTAAGTAACTGCAAGAGAGTGGGTTCACGCATATACTGTAGTTCTTTTAATTAATTGTGCTGCACAGGTGTACGTACACTGCAACAGTGATTGAGTAGTGCTCAATACACGCAGCTTGCAGGGTCTGTGACAGTACATCGATGAGAAACGATAGTGAGGCCATTGTATGCAAGTTAAGTCACATACATAAATCATAAAAGTATAAGGTCTATAGTTCAATACTGTCTGTTGCGCTGTTGATCGCGGTCATGGATAGTGGGAATGCATGCTACTTTTTTTCCAACTAGGTACAATACCTTTCCACAGGTGACGGGTAACGATTCTGTTGAGTAAAATTATACTGCTGAGTTTTGGATTCAATTATAATGTTCTTAGCATTAGTTGAAATCCATATTGTCTTTTATTCATTAAATATAATGTTTTAAAGAGGGGAGAGAATAGATAAATATATGTAGATAAGAAGTGCGGAATATGAAAAGAATAATTTATATTTATGATGCAGCATTCAATTTCACAAAGTACATGAAGTACATTGTGACCGATTCATATGACAACAACTTCATTCTTCTTCGTATTTTATAGAATTTACGAGAAAAATACATCATTCCTAGCTAAGCCAGCTAAGAATATTTTAACTTAACTTAACTCAGTCCACAGTTTGATCTCATCTCAGTACCAGGGCTTGAAAAACCATGTTTATTTTCTGTTTAGACTAAAAGCCATGGTTTTTCTTGGTTAAAGCAAAAAAAAATGGTTTATTTCTATACATTTGTTGTTGTTTTCTAGTTCTAGTAATTTGATCCGGCATTTAAAGGGTTTTTTGCTTCGTAAACATGTAGTTAGCTTATCATCAACAATCTTAGTTGCTTTGGTTCAACTTCCTATTGTAGAAGAATGACTTTAAGAAAAGAGGTTAGGAAAGAGCAGTTAGCAGAGTACATGTATTTGGTACGGCTTTATTTAATATCCAAACTGCAGAGAAGCTATGATTTATAATTATTACAATATAAAATTCTTTGAAAAACTTGAAAACCCTTCAAATTACAAATACAACTTGACAGAATTAGGTAGCTACTATAGCTAATTAAAAATACAGTAATGAACTGAAGAAGTGAAATAGCTATAAAATCCTTTGAAAAAACTTACAAGAACTTCAAAATACTAAGAAAACTCGATAGAAATGGCTAGTTACCAGCTAATTATAAGCAGAGTATTGAACTAAAGAAAATTAATTAATTGGAAATGCATCTCTGCACTGAAATAATACAAACTTCAACAAGTTATAGGTTTTTAATAAACATAAGCAATAATTGACCCTAACTGTCCTAACAGTCAAACGGATTCCTAAATAGAAACACATTAACTCATCCTTTCAGTTATGCAAATAAAATTTAATGATTTCTAGAAGCAAAACTCGTTATTTTGCAGTATTTTTGAGTAAAAACAAAACACATCAAAGAAAAACCAAATAAACCAATAAAACCATGTTTTCGTTTTGGTGCGCTTAACCCCTGTTTTTTTTTATTTGTTTCAAACCTGCTAACCCTGCTAAGTACATCTAATATAGTTTCAGTGCCCGATGCATGACAGCAAACCTTTCCAAACGCCCTACCAAGTGTGCAGAGACAAAACTCTGAATATGAGGCTCCACATTCAGTTGCCATCAGTCGGTGTGGTGGCTAAGAAACATCACGCTAGTTTCCAAAGTGGGTGGTAACCGCCCCCTCCAGCATACGCCAGAAATCCACCAGGGTACCTTGAGTTCAATCTCCAGTGTCAAAAATTTGAAATAATTGATTTGCGACTACGTATTATCAAAACCATGAATACATATAGGAATTGCAGAACAGCGTATGTACGACTCTGCTGCACCTAGGGCCTGCCTCACCAGAAGTGTATGAATTAGTGTACCCAGCCATAAAAAATGACGATGATGAATTTATTATGATACTTGTTGATGGGTCATACTCTCGTTATCCAATTGCTCTGGCTTTGAAGGTTACACTTCAACTATCGACTTGGAGGAAGATAACAGAAGAACGTTCTCGGCTTCAAGCAGTTCCGTCGCGAGCAGCGGATCCCTTTCTTCTTCGGTAACGTACAGAAAATTTCCACTAGTTTTCACAGGCATTCAACCATCACCCAAAAAAAATTTCAACTGCCTACCCAAGCTTGATACGCATACTGTATCAGTCGAAATTCTCAACTCCAACGAAAAGCTGTTAATTAATGGAGGAAATCAAGTTGGTGAAGATAAATGCTGCAGCGATAGCCTCGTGTTCTTTGCCGTCTGCGTAATTCTGCTTTACTCCGAGGAATATCTTACGCTTTCTTTCGTTGAACATCTTAACATCTACTCAATTGGAGCTCGAAATCAGAGTAGATGTGAGAGATGTGAGATGTTAATGAAAATTAGGATGCATGGCGGTGCATGGTAAGAGAAGTTGAAGATATCCTCATTTCATGGATTTCAGCGTTTGCAGAGCAAGAAGTGCGATCAAATGTGCTACCGTACTTCTACAATGGATAATCTGGAACCTGGTCTGGTTTTTGTTTATCGATTTTCAACAGAGCGTGAAGGGATGGCCATTATCTTCAACCTGGCCTATTTTTCCAGCATCTGCTTTGCTCATGTTGTGCTAAGAGCGTGACACGGAAGATTCGAACGCCAACAGTATACATCCATTCGGAATGTGTGGTAATTTACTTATTTATTTGTAAACCCTGTCGTCTAAACTGAAAACGAAGAATTCGTGATAATGCTTCCTCACTGATCACACTTTTGTAAAAGTTTTACTTGTGAGAGAAACCTTTCAAGTTACCAATTAGAGGAACTTGAGATGAGCGTCCTCGTCTTCACTAATGCTAAGCAGCGTCACCTTTCCTTCGCCTCAGCGACAAGCAGAAAAACGAATTCATTTATCAGGCTCTGGTACATCGTTCTTAGAATGCGTGAATTGTGAGCCCTGGGTCACAGATATGCCACCACATCATATCGGTCAAAGTTGCCGTAGCAAGGAAATAATTCGTTTCGAAAAATATATTTGCTGGCATGAAATTATCTAGATTTTCACTCGTCTTCTTGGTCTTACGTACGGTACTTTCAATACTGTCTCATTCCTTACCCTATTGATCTTCTTGTTAATTTCGCATGAACTCAGATCAGCTGAGGAACAGGTGTGAGTAGAAAATATGAATCAGGATGTATCAGAGCTCTAAGAAAGGCAGTGATATCTTCATTGCTTGGACTTTAACGTTAGCAAAACAAGAAACATATCTAAGTATGATGCTGCCTTTTTCCGATATCAACAGCAACCTGGTCAATTTTTCGCCAGTTTGTAGACAGCGTGACAGAATCGCCAAGCTGATCTATTTTTTCCGGTTTTTTTAATGCGTGACAGAAAATGAAGAAACAGATAAATACACGCTGGGCTTTATTATGTGGTAGATTTCCTTATTTGTAATTATATTTTATATCAAGCTTTATATTTTTCCCGTCATGCTACTCCATATGGAGATACGATGAGAAAAATTTGATCCTCGAAAATTGCCCTATAACGTAACCAGGATATGGGGGTTGCAATGTAGTAAATCGTTTAATGAACGGCCTATCAGTTTCTATGAGCCTGAACTTCCTTGAAAGAACGTGTTTGAATACGTAAAAAATGACTTGCGCGGATAAATTGAAGCTCACGTCCATAGCATTACATATAGGCAGTGGTGCTGAAGGTTCCAGGATACGGCAAACTTCACTTAGTTATGCTATTTGAAGATTTCCAGGTAAATCTTAACTTTCGCATAAAAAGTACTATGTAGAGTAGACATTAATCTTAACTTTCGTATGAAAAGTACTATGTAGAGTAGACATTAATCTTAACTTTCGAATGAAACTTATTATGAAGAGTAGACAGGAGGGAAAAAGCAGGGTTTTCGTTGGAGTAGCAACTTTTAGCTGTCTATTAATGACGGCGAGGGTTGCTCGGACAAATATACAAACACCTGTTGGCGTTTTGTCACGTCGTTTAGTGAATAACCCAAAGGCTTGCGTTTCTTTAAACATTACACTATTATGACCTCTCAGAACAATTTCTTACACCACTTGGGCTGTTACCCATTTATCATATGCGTTCAGAATGCAACTAGCTGCAGCATTTACTTCTAGTTTACAATTGTATGCCGTACTTGATATGGTGCGCGTGGTGTGGCCCCCTCGAAAGTTATGAGCCTGTACATACCTACGTCCATTCCAGAGAGCCACTGGGCCTACGGGGGCCTCTGTTGTTCTGTCGAACCAACGCGCTGGCCCAGTCCAGTCACGTGCCACTTGAGGCGTAATGGAGTGTGGCGTCAGCGGCAGCTGGGGCCTGACTGGCTGGTACGTGCTGTCATGATTGTTGTTGCGTCATGGTGCAGGGTGCCATGGGTTGCGTCATGGTGCAGGGTGCCATGGGTTGCGTCATGGTGCAGGGTGCCATGGGTTACGTCATGGTGCAGGGTGCCATGGGTTGCGTCATGGTGCCATGGGCTACATCATGGTGCAGTATGGCTTACGTCATTATTGCACGATGTTATGTGAACAGCGCCATTTGTGACTGATGCTGGAAATTGTTTCATAAGAAGCTACTGGCCAGAAGAAGTCTTTCATTTGGTGATATTTACAGGCAATATCCATGGCCCGTACTAATAAATATACCCCTTACATCGGGTAACCTATTCTTTTTTCCGAACTATCGAGCCTACGACCCAACATCGACGAACATCCAAGTTTAACCACGTTCTACAGAACTATATTTCACTTCTCGGTTCATCTTCAGCCAAGCTATACATCACTCTTTGTTGAAGCAGCACGATCTGTAATATCCACGAGTGTGGACGTTACAACGTCAATGTTTTTTTCAGGGCTCAATTAATGTAGGCTCAAACTTTCAAGCACCAGAATCTCATCAAGATTTGCTGCAGCAATGCTTTCATTTTGCGAATAAAATGTGAGCGATTCCCTACCGCAGATTATGACTCAATGTCAGGAAATCTAATGAGCACTTAGCTATATCTTTCTTTACTGAATATCACCGCCTCCTCACAAACTGTGAACTTCGATAGCATAGCTGCGCATTGGACGAGAGGAAATGGTTAAAATATATGGTCTCTCATGCAGGTAGTATATGCTTACGGTGAGTCACGCCGTGTCTACTATGACCTCATTTTTTTTATTTTAGAGGTGACGTTGCACCACAACTGTGACACACATCCATACACGGTGAGGCAATACGGCCCTTACGTCATGCTGATGTAAATTGCACTCTTGTGGTCGTGAAGTGTTTCGGCAGGCAGGCGAGCTGTGGAGGGGGATGTGATGGTGGTGGTTGTGGGAGAGGAGAAAGGGGGCAGGAGAATGAGAAGTCAGTAAAACTTTAGAGGGTGCCAGCAGAGTTGCGAGTTTAGCGATAAAGTCGGTAGATCTAGAGACTTCGAGCTCGGTTCGCGTCAAAATTTTCCATCTAGCGACGAGCGGGATTTTGTAAAGGTATCGTATTTCACCATGATAAGCGTAAATTAGTGGAGATTCAACTTAAAGATTGTCATGGTAAGTTAACGCAGTGGCACTAAAATAACCAAATTTAAATTTGTGGCGTATAGAGTACGGATAACAATAGTACGGGAATAGATTTTGGCGGTATTATGAGCTTATCTCCACTCAGGGGACATATGATATGGGCCATAGGCCATAGGGTTAGGTTAGTTTAGGTTCACACAATCCTATTTTACGGGGCACGGTGACCCCAGGGGCTCGTGTAGGTTACCTTAGCCATTAGCAAGGTCTTCGGGACGTCTTGTCTTTCGTGCCCACTTCGCTTCCTTCCCGATTCCATACGCCTACTTGCTCATGCTTTGTTCTGTTCTTCCTCTT
Organism: Parhyale hawaiensis; assembly: GCA_001587735.2. NCBI lineage: Eukaryota > Metazoa > Arthropoda > Malacostraca > Amphipoda > Hyalidae > Parhyale > Parhyale hawaiensis. The sequence continues at coordinate 22,580,067 of LQNS02277275.1, read as the reverse complement.
CTTTCTCGACTTGCTATTCCCATGTGCGTTGACTCGTGCATGGGTTCCACGTTTCTCTTGACATTCTTCGTCCCTTCTTTCTTCCTCTCTTTGAATCACAGTATAGTCTGTGGAGGTTTTAACTAGGGATATAATAATAATTATTTTGAGGTCATCTAGCGACATGTGACGAGTACCATTCAGCAACACTGGGTGCGATAAGCGTCTTCTCTGCTCCTATAACGAAATTCGTGCTACGTTTTTAATGATTTTTTTAGCACTTAAAAATCACCAACTATGACTACTTTGTATGTGTGGAAGGGGAGGCTCTTCCACTGTTTAGATCTGGGGAGAAACTGAAAACACAAACATATGAAAAAAATTAGGTTGGGTGAGCTTAGGACAGGAGTGATACCTTTCCCATGCGTGTTGATCCTGTGTGGGAGCACCCACGTGCTTGGCTTCCGTGTTTATGTTGGCGTTCTACCTGTCCCTTCTTTTTCCTTTCTTGAAGCGCCCCAGCTGTGTCTAGGGACGCTTGAATAACGTATGCACTCCCTCACAGACTCGTATCATACATCAATTATTGGGCGAGGAGAGGCTCGAGCGAATTAATGTATGCACTAGTTCATCAAATACTAATTATAGGACTAGCAGCGATCCAGCACGAGTCCTAAAGATTAGCGAATTGTCCAACAGAGCGATAGCTACTGATCAAATAATAATTAAAGGGTAGACTATAGAATGAGACTTCCAGAATGAGATTTATTTAGAACAGAATCATTCAAAGATGTAGGGCTCTAAAGTAACGAAAGCTTCTGCACATTTTTTTTTTAATTTAGTCTACCCAGAATTCATAAATTATTCATCGTAGCCGGAATCTGAAACAAATGGGGATTATCGAATGGTCGAACGTATTGCCTGCATGCATCAAATTAATCTGCGTAGAGTTGATTAATTATTCATTAGAAAAATCTAGTACGGGTGAAAGATCAACGCAATGGAGTACGTTTCTCCTGAAAAAATTGTGGCGGTAGCTAGAGAGGCCTCACAAATATTGTATGCAGGAGCGTATCAAACATCAATGAAGGCAAGCGTGGAATACGACAAACAAATTAACACGGGATGAGGGGCAGCGCTGTTGGCCACTCTTTGCATCAGAGCCGCAGCTCTCATTGGGCCATCAATTATGTATTGGCAATCGAACAAACCGCGGGAGCGGCGAGCATTCATTGTGCTCGGTTTGTGGCGGGATATTGCGGCGGTGCTGAAGGAGTGTGGCAGTGCGGCAGGAGTGTGGCGGTGCGGCAGGAGTTTGGCGGTGCTGTAGGAGTGTGGCGGTGCAGCAGGAGTGTGGCGGTGCAGCAGGAGTGTGGCGGTGCAGCAGGAGTGTGGCGGTGCAGCAGGAGTGTGGCGGTGCAGCAGGAGTGTGGCGGTGCAGCAGGAG
>LQNS02277275.1:22556326-22577880 GCA_001587735.2 Parhyale hawaiensis | reverse complement strand
CAGCAAGAGTGTGTCGGTGCGGCAGGAGTGTAACGGTGCAGCAGAAGTGTGACGGTGCAGCAGGAGTGTGGCGGTGCAGCAGGAGTGTGGCGGAAGTGTGGCTAAGCTATAGTGCACGTAGTGCCACGTACTGCAATAGATTTGTGGTGCTGCAGTGTAACAGTAGACTATGATGGTGCAAGATACACATATCGGGAAACTTGAATTTTAACTCGAGGCATAATGTGTGTAGTACAATCACGCTATAATCTTGGTTCACTGTAAAAAAAAAAACTTCGCGTGGCACAGAAAGAACGACTAGGTTATGCTAGATTGGTGGGCCTATCCTAAATAGGGACAGTCGCATTGCCCAGGGCTATATAACTCATTTTAGCCCTAGTTAGGTTTTCAGAACGCCTGCCATTCCACACAGTTCGACGCCATATTTTTCCCTATGCTTTTACTAACAATTTTGGATCGTTTCTTTTACCTTTTCCTCATTCGCGGTTCGAATGCTCGGTGATCTTGCCTGGCTTCTAGTTACACTACGTATGTTTGTTTGTCTGTGGATCGCCATTGTCTTCCATAGCTCCGCTTTAAAGTTGGACTGAGTATGATAACACTGAATGTAAACATATGGGAAGTTCTTCTCATATATGTATGAGAAAGTGAAGAGTAAGAAAGGGGGCCATCCTGTAATTGTCGGTGAAGAATAGAAGTGGTTGCAATGAAGGGGTGTAGCACTTGCGCAATTTTCCTTACAATAATATTTGATATCTATCAGGGTCATGTGATAGACCATAGACCATGGGGTTTGGTTTGTTATGTTAGGTTATCCTATGTTCTAGGAAATCACGCACTAGGGATCCCATTGATATGCTTAGTTTTAGCTAGGCCTTTGAAACATGCTTCTTCCTCTCTAATTTGCTGCTTTCAAATTTCATGCACCTACTAATGCTTTGTTATTTAACTTATTTTTCGTATGTTTTACTAATATGCTATACCAACACGTGTTGATTCAGGGTGGAGCCCGTGGAGGACACGCTCTGACATAAGTTCCACATATCTGCCCATATGCTTAAGCAGTAGCCTATACTTTCATTTCCTCTCTTAATGCAAACACCACGTTGCGTCTAGGATCGACTTGCACAAAATCTGTAGTTTATTTTCATCATGGCGGTCCCATATCAGTGTAGGGAGAAAGTATAGTAACAGCTACAAGCGAATATTTTTAACATATCAGACAGCTAACTTCCAAGACTTTCAGGGCCCTGGACAATACGGCACAGTCCACATGAGGGCGCTATCAGCAAATCTTTTACCGCAGCGCTGAGGGAAGCGAGATGGTAAAAAGGAAGCTGCTGAGGCGCATGAGGGCACATTTGAGTCCCTTTAATGGACGTGACACAGTACGAAGGATCTCAGCGCTGTGTGTATGAGGGTACTCTGATGAACGCCGCGCACCAGAGGGGAGAGCTGTGTGCGAGGGAAAGGCTGTGTGAGGAACACTTGCTGCGCTGCCTAACGAATGGTTGTGTTGTAGCGCATGTGACACCCGCGAGCTTCCCTATCTCTGTAAAGCGAGATAGTGCAAGAAAAAACTAGAGATGTTACACGGAGCAGTATAGTGCATGTGATCCTACGTTTAGACTTGCTTCGTATTTGACTACGAAAGCAGGCTGCTTTCAACATGGTAGAATGATTGTTGTCATTGTTGCTGACAGTTTACATGCTACTTTGAGTGAGACGTGCATGTATAAGTTTTTATACGAACGTATTCGCACAATTCTGCACTATTCGGCAGACGTATTCAGATCTCGCAAAGGATGTATTTGTATTTCTACTTATGGGTTAGTGTTACACAAAATCGAAATCGAGTAACTTTGCAGAGAAGTTTGCATCACTCCCTCCGAAAGTAAATTTTTCTACCCGGACACTCAAGAGAATTACCTTCGACAAATATCAAGAAGCATTTGCGTCTATTCTCGGATCCAGCATTAACTTAGATGTGAAGGGAAAAAATTAAGCTAAATAGAATTAACAACTATTTATTCGTACAAATTAAAATCCGTTATAGAAATTGGACAATCTGACTAAGAGGCGTATTCCCTGAGAGTAGTGCAAGCCCAGGCTTCATATCTGCTGGCTCGTGGCTAGTTAGAGACTCCGCTATGCAGTCCCTTATTTACCCCACGTGTTATTTCTGGGGTTACTTCAAGTGACGTCAGTGTACCCTGTGGCGGCTCGTGCCCCGTGTTACGTGCGGCCAGTCGCATTTTTTTTCTTGGAAATCATTAGGTGGGAAAGCTACTTTCTATGCTGAATTGGAGTCTTCTCGCTCACAAGACTTGAATTCAGCATAGAAAATAGTCTTTCCACTTAATAGCTTCGAAAAAAAAAAAAATCGTCGGGCCCCACCAAAAACACAGGGCACGAGCCGCCCCTGAATGTACCTAACAAGCACTAATTGCTTCATAGAACACAATTTTAGCTCTGAATTTAGGTCTGTTTTCTTATATTTGATTAATTTCAAATAAGCATACATAACAACATACATCTTTCTACAATTTTGCCGACTAAAACTACTTGCACACTCGGCTGTCGAAGACATAGTATTATGTAGAAATCCAAAGGTACGTACAGACTTCGTGTCATCTCAGACTAGCGCTGAAACAAATTAACTCCCCAAATAAAGCTTTGTATCTCGTCGGAATTGCGCTATTACTGAGCAAAAAATTAGTTTGTATTGACGGCTTAAGAGGTCTTTGCATCACTGACTTCGGTCCGAACCAATTTACAGCATATCTATAGGGAGCGGCATAGAAAAATAACGGATAATCCACTAAAATTTCTGATTGGGATGCAGAGAAAGAGAGTTGTTAACCCTTTCTTCCGGGCATTAATTTACCTCTTATGTAGAAATAAAACTATCTGGAGTGTAACATAGAAGTTAAGGCTGATGAGAATGGGTTAAGTGACTGAACAAATTCCGTCCCCTAGCAACGTCCCAATAACTTAACCATCTTAATTACGAGACATAGCATATGCCATAAGGCTAGGTTCGTTAAGGCGCACTCAATTTGGCACTGCAATCTATTTTCAGGCGTTATTCGACAACCGATTAGGCTGAAAACTGCGTCAAAACCTTTTCTTTTTAATGCTAAAAGTAGGAGCGAGTTTAAGGCCATAGTAACAGCAACCGGCCGATAGTTTGTCTGTTTATGCTTAAAACTGGATCTAAAGAGACATATCTGAAGCTCAAGGCTGAAGTGCAGGACCACTACAAGTAAATGAGATTAGATTATTATTATCAAAGGGTGAATTGTCCCATCCTTGGTACTGGGTTTAGTTCTTTACATTGTCATTGCCTTTCGTTCTGCTTGCTTTGTTCTTTTTCGACTCGCTGATCCCAGGTGAGGTGACTTCTAAAATGCGTGGGTACTTCCCTTCGACTGACCTTGCTACCAGCCGTTTGACCGACAGCTAGTTAGTTGTAGCCTAGTCAGAAAATTTAGGCCTCCGTTTCCGAGCGGGACCATATCACAGAGGAAAGAGTAAGGGATATAGAGTACCGCATGCCGATAGAAACGGGGAACCCATGCACGAAGGTATTCCCATACAAGATCAACGCTCATTGGAACAGCAAGTCAGGAAGAAGAGGAAGAACAGAATAAAGCCTGAGCAAGTAGAACTACTGTATGAACTCGGGAAGGAAGCAAAGTGGGCACGAAAGACAGACGTCCCGAAGGCCTAGCTAATGGCCGAGTAGACGCTAAATATCAGCAGTTAACTGTAAGACAAATGCAGTCGTAAACTGTGCGGTTTTGTAGCATTATGCTGTTTTTTAATTGTTTGTATCCCTACTTTGTCGCACACTAGACAGCTTAATATTTTTTACGCCCTTTCTTTGGCGGGCACTAGACTGTTTCGTAATTTCATGTCCCTACTCTAGCGTACACTAGACAGTTACCTAATTTTTTATGCCTTCACTTTGGAAAGGTTGGAGAGCAATGCTGCTGGTGCCCTGACAGCGCTGACGCTGCGCAGACGTTCGTTAACGCGACGTATGACGTCTGTCTGCCAGGCTAAGTGGCTGTCGCCGCGACAAACGACCTCAGTCGGTCGTACATGGCAGCCACGCATGACAGACGAGGGCTGCCATGCAACAGCTAGGGTTGCTGCCTCCTATACAGCATTGGCAGCCAAATGTTGCAACGCCGACGATCAATGATCTCAATTGCCTCAATCATATCATTGCACATCCTTAGGAAATTTGATTAGCGCGAAAGTTAGTAAATTTAGTCCGAGAGGCCGTGACCTGACGAAGTGAGTGGCACGTGAGACACCGAGATCGTATGGTGAGTGATGGGTTGTTTGGTTTATGCGTTCGCTGCTGTTTCCGTATCGATATCAATTTTCATTAACCGAAAAAAGGCGGTGTTTTTTCTCTCTCTTTCTCTCTGCCTCTGCAGTGGGCTGGCTAAAAGTTTAAATTTTCTAAAGCTTTTTTTTTTTTAGAAATTTTTAGTTTAAAGAATAGGTAACACGACGAGTGTTAATACTTTATTTCTCAGCAGCATTTACGTATGAGGTGGCTTGACCAAACTTATAAATAACAGCAATAACTATAATATATGTATAAACAGCTAAAGAAGCTTAGTTTCCCTGAATAAAAAGGAACAGTACACCCGTCCGTCTGTATTATGTACAGTTAGGACGCTTTCGATATGGACCGCATAAGTCGATCTAAGCTTGACTTATCCAGGGCTGCTGATAGCAAATTTGACTTTGCTAATCTGAATTGTAATATTTAGGTCCTGGGATTCCAAATGTGATCAATTGAAGGCCAGCGCCTGAAACATCAGTCAGCGGGTCGAATCTAGTGTAGTTGTTTGATATTTTCCACAAGTCAAACCTCCAAAACATAATTCCGCTGCCTAATTGAACGTGTCAGCTGTCTATGAACCCCTTAACACTTGAAAGATCACACCCGACAATTGAAAGCTACTTAAATTTTACTCTTAATATCTTTTCATTCGATAGCTCTGCAGAATTGCCGTTACTTGACTTTTATTATATATATTTTTAAATTTAATGTAGACCGCAACGAAATATAAACACACTGGCATTGCTAATTGATTGCAAACAGATAAGTACTGCCTAGAAGGACAGACAATCTCGCCGACTATTCTCGGCCACAGTCCTTAATCGAAGGTATTTTTAAAATTTTTATTCTTCTTGCATTAAAACTTATATAAGATGGCATACATGGTTAGGTCAGCTGTAGTTTCGGCTGTCGCATACATCTGGTGTCGCGCTCCCAGAAACCCCTTACATGTTCACTTAACCTTATAGGCAAAATACATTTGGGATATCTTACTCTCCTACCCAATTTCTTCTTTTCTTTTTGTTGTAGTGCATCTGACGATCTTTGACGATCACAATTACATTCTTCCTCTGCTGGCCTTAATAAATGTTCCTTTGCGCGGTGCTCCACTGTACTCGTATTCTTGGATCTTGGCACGTCACGTTATGTGCATCTAGTCTATTTTCTTCAGTGTTGGGTTCATTCGGAAGGCAAAACTACGAATCCTTACGACCTCCCTACCAAACTGTAAGGGCTCTGCGCAGAAGCTGAATGAATTACGGCTTTGGTATCTGCTGCGGCCCTGAATTTTGGTGGTGGTGATGATGCCTGCATTGTTTGCTGGCGTGTACTGGTGTGGATTCAGATTTGATAGTCCGCAGGCTTGTAGTTGAGACATTAATTACTTCGTCAAACACTGAAATGTAGCTAAATGGCTAAAATCGATCTGATCTTAAAATTCACCTTTGGCTAAACACTCTAAGTAAGGTAGTAAACTTATTATACCGTATGCGCTCAATTAAACAAATAGAAATTTAGACCTGCTCTCTATTTAAACCTCAATGTTCATAAATGTTCTGATGCATTCTTTGCTTGCTTGGAACCAAGCTGGGACCTACTGTATACCCATATACAACTTGTATTTTAGTATCATATCATGATAATCCTTCCCAAGGAATGGAATTCAAAATATTCAGCGCTTTCCTTCAGACTACTGCGCATCACATATTACATATATATTTCGTACGTGTCGCCACAAACCATTGCAGTTACACTGTAGTATATTTGTCATATGTTGTGACATAAGGTGCGAAACGCAACTAACTAGAAAGATAACGATGGGACCAAATATTTTATTCCTCACAAATGTCGCGAGTCCTGCTATCGCTCCAATAATTACAAAAGGAGAAAGATTTAACTTTGCGTCCCACCTTCCCTCACCTGCCCTCGCTCTCAGGGGGGAGAGGGCATGGAGAACAGATCCCCTTAGGCCCAGAATTTGCATACTGATGAACGTCATCAAACATTCTGCAGACGCTCTCTGTAGTCTGCCTAGAGTATTAAGTAGCTTGCTTTATCTAAGCTACTCCCTGGATGAGCAGAATAACTACGCTAGAAAATGTACTCCTCTACTAATTAGACGGAATATAAAACGCTCAGCTTGCACAAACTGGAAGATAATTGTGAGATCTTTAGAGCTTTTAGTTGGCATAGAAATAAACTCGAAAGATCTACTTTGAACTGTCCTGCAAAGCTTCTACACTTTTATATCAATCACTGTAATGTGTGTTTATGTTTACACATCAAACGAACAATAAAGATAATTAAGCTTATCCTATAATATGGAGAGCAGCTTCCCTAGCGGTTCGCTATAGGTTACTTTAGGCTAAGCTTAGCTAAACTAGGCCTTTGGGACGTCGTTGCTTCGGGCCCACTTTGCTTCCGTCCACTTACAAACTCTTACTGATGATGATTTATTCTTTTCTTCTTCTTTCTCACTTTGCTAGTCCCATGAGCGTTGATCCTGTCTGGAAACCCCCTTAGCTTAGTTATACGAGAAAGCTTGTAATTGTGTGCATGCTGGTGCGGATAAGCTTTGCTTTGAATATTTTTATTGTGTTCTTCGGACGAGGTTCAGCTAGGTGGTGCTATGCACTGCATCATCACTGTATACGGCCCCAACAATTGTGTTAATCTAGTTAGCAGTTATATAATGAAAGCTTAAGCCTTTATTCCATGACAACGGTGACTCATGCAGAGAGAGGAAGGAACAAGCGGCATGGGTGTATCCAGCCAAACAAGAGCCTGTCGACATGCACAAAAATGCACTTCTACACACGAGAGAACAGCGAATCAGGAAAAACCAGGATGTACAGAAGGGCGATCGTTAGAAAGAGGAAGAAAAGGTAGCAAGAAAAACAGCCGCAGAAAACAAGATACCCCGGAACCTTATCCAAGGCTGAGGTCCTCCGGGTGCGTGACTCCTCATAAAGTAGGATATTCTTCGAGCTTTGCTTAGCTAACATTATGGCCTACATCCTATCGTATGATGCCTGACGAGAAACGGTGCCGAGGTAAACTCGCTTATTTATGTGCGCCATCGAATCACTGGTCCAGATGGTTTCATCTCCCATGAGGAAAGAAAATGTTGTGGATTTTCACTTCGTAGATGACAATGCCCCACTTTGTTTCCTTCCCGATTTCATACTCCTACTTGCTCATGCTTTTTCTGTACTTCCACTTATTTCCAAACTTCCTGTTCCCATCCGCGCTGGTCTTGTGTGGGAACACCTTCGTGCATGGGTTTCCCGTTTCTATCTACGTACTGTACGTCTCTTGCTCTTTCCTCTGTGATATCGTTCTGCTAGGAAACGGAGGCTCAAATTTTTTAACTATAGCTGACTAACTTACTAACTAACTAACTAGGAATATCGACGCGCATGACAGCACTGTTTGATCATAGATTCGTTGCCATAACAACTCGGCCTGCCAAATGAGATTGATTTTGACCGTAGCATAATCGATGAAGAAACTCTATCACCAATCTTTGTGACTTTAATGTACGCGAAACGGGGATATAAAAACCTAGGACGGCTTAATTAAGTACTGAGCTGCGGACAGCAAACAGGGACGCAGTTGTCCCTAATTCATTCCAAACTGAAAGTGTCGGTGAAGTATTTGAAAATGTTCTGTTGGAAAGGTGCCTGGCGTATCCAAGCCTAGCGAAATGAGAAATCAGCAGAAGTCAAAAAAATTCGGAAAGGACTGCTTTAGGGCGAGTTCACACGTCATTCATAACAACGCGTTCCTTCATGCACTCGTGTGAATGTATTGTAGCGTCGGTGTCAGCACAACTTTGTGTACGCCCCAAAACGTTGCTAAAATGTTTGCCGTCGAACCAGTTTCTTCATCGAGTGTCACGAAGAAAGTAGAGAATATCTTTTCAAGTTAATTAGGAGTGAAATAAAACTAAGAAAACTCAGCAATTTCTGCTATTTATAGGGCACAACAACACGCTCAAACAAGTGGGTGAGCGAACGCGTTTATATGAATGACGTGTGAACTTGCCTTAAGATACGAGCAACATTGAACAAATGCCAGCAATCAGTGAAGCTTCTGCAGCGACAGGCTGAGAGCAAAAAAAAAATAATAATAATAAAGCTAATTGGCATAGAACTTCAACTCGTGCAATAGTATAATGATTGGGAAAAAGAAAAGCAAGCAATTGATAAAATCAAAAGCAAGGGTAATTATTTTTTGCTTATGTTTAATTGCTCTTCGATAAAATCGGAAATTGGGCCACTTGTGAGCGCGATGGAGGTTCTATTATTGATGAAGATTAAGAAATGAGCGATATACTAAGCTAAGCCACCAATATCAAAACGTTTTTAGTGAAAAGCTCCAAAATCCCGTAATCCCACAACTAGAAACTACGTTATGAACTGTGAATTCACCGGACTCATCGTCAAACTAGTAGGACGAGATGATTTGCTTTGCAGCACCGATACTAAAAGCTTATAAACTTACTGGACTCGATCGTACTAATTGAAAGGGCCAGATAAACTAGCTCTCAGTGACTCGCGCATTGTAGCAACAAGTCAGTATACTGTAGCAAATGAGGATAGTGCAAGGTGCCCTCACGGGTATATTCTGGCGGGCACTTTCCTATCAGAATATATGTATATGGGCTTTATGGAACCATGGGGCACACCTGAGCACCTTTCCCTCAGGTGTTGCAGCGGCCGCAGTTGCTGCAAACGAGGTTAGTTTTGTAAAGTTGGGTAGATTCTAGATATTTCCCTTTCGATTCTGTGAGGGGGCTGTCGATCGAGGTACCTAGCTGATCTAGTCTGCGAGACTCCTTTACTCTCTCTTGCTTGGTTGGAAGACCACAAAAGGGGCCGTCCACTGGCGTGTCTTTTTTTTCTGTTCTTTGCGCCTTTTTCCCGCCAGTAATAGCGCACTGTGCCAAGATTGAACACGCATGGAACTCACCTAGTGAGTTCACCATAATCTAAATTGCAATTTCCGGTAGAAATGAGGAGTAAAACTGCGTGCAACTGCTAGTATAACGCCTTCGTTCCATCTGCTACGGTGGTTAAGCTAGGATTCTAATAATAATAATAATGATAGTGCCAGACCTATCTCGTTCTGAGTGCAAGATATCCGAATTATTTAGGATTTTTCGATGCTATACCACTGTATAAAAATAAAGTTAACTTTTGAAGCATTGCAAATATAAATACTGTAATAGCTAATGATTACTAATAGTTAGAGGTGAATTAGTAAGGCAAGCGGATTTATTTCCATTTCTTTGAACGGATACCTCATTAAACTTCAACTTTTGAAGAAGATGAACTCAAATGCAGCTATAGTGCCAAATTTGCACTAGGCAATTTGCGACTGTCATCTCAGTCCTCAGCCTAAGGCCAATCTCCCTGCTTTTCCCAAAAGAAGCAGCAGTTGGGAGCGGCTGCTGGAAAGATTCGTCGAATTCTTTTCAAGAATGAGGCGTTGGAACGATGAGGCGGCAGTAATTTCTAGGCTGGTCTTAATTAAATGGCTGCCACTGGCTGACTGGCTTTTGGGCTAACTGGCTGACCTACAACACTGTTGGTGGCTAGGCGGAGGAGGATGACTGACTGGCTTGTGGGCAAAGTGGCTGACTTGCTACACTGTTAGAAGACTTAGTAGCCGGTAATATATCGGTTCATCTGGCTGAAGCGCTTGAAATATTTGAGTGCTTTGTGGCCTAGCTACCGTATCAGTACCGTCGTTGATTGACGGAAGCTTTGTAAGTTTAGTATCGTTGTAAGTGGCTGGGTGACATAACCAGCGAGTGTCAGTATCAGACACTGCCGCATTTTCTCAATTTAACTGGCGATGTCAGTGGCTGACTTCCCGCTGTTTCAGAACTCTTTCGTTCAGCAGAGCAGCAGCACGCGGGCCCAAGTCTCGCCCGTCCCGCGGGAATTCAATCTTAGCCCCGGCAATCTGAGGCGGTGGCAGCAATCCGCAATCACAGAAGCCGACCGTTTCAATTTGCTGCGAGGGAAGGTGAGGACTTGGGAAGCGAAGGATATCCCGCAGAAATGGGCCTTGCTTCGCTGTGACTTGCTTTCATCTAAAAAAAAAACTCTGTGGAAAATATTGAAAATCTTTCTAACCTATAAGCGAGATCGTTGTCATAACTTGAAAAGTTAAATCCGATGCGCCGTGTCACATGCTATATTTTACTTTGGTGTGGGGGGGGGGGTAAAAATTGTTGAAGTGCTTCAGTAGGATAAAGGTCTGTTTATTTATAGCGTTGTAACCTAGAATATATTCGCTGAGGCATTAGTGGTAACCGCATAAATTATCCAAGCAGTGCTCTTCGTTTTCTCTATTCTGCATAAATTTTTACCTTAATGTCGGCATTTTCAAGGTACTGGTCTTACTGACTATATCAAATGCAAAGTGATGTTATCTCATCGATAACGTTCATTGTATCAAAAAAGTCAATCCCAACTTTTCGCTATTTTTCATGTTAGTATACATCGATAAGATCGGTTTAATTGGAACAGCTATTTTTACCAGCGATTATAAAAGAAAACACTCGTGTAGGATCAGTACATGTAGACAAAGAAGCTAACACCACATCTAATAATGAAGAATGTGAGACAATATATTGAACAGCTGAAGCACCTATTGTCCGACGTCTGAACTCTGTGTTCAATCGCACACGTTCAGGGCAAACATAGAGAACCTCTCCAGGCAAGTAAATATTTTTAACAGCTATATTCATTTATCGAAAGATTCTTACTTGCTAACAAATTTACAAAGGAATTAAATACAAACCGGTACAATATGTAGAGGGTACTGAAAGGATAGTAATGGCATTTACACCGCGGAATATATTCATCGCTTGCTGTCACTCAATGGTCTGCCTCATATAAGAGGTTTCCCAGCCTATAGGTACGTACGATACATATATATATATATATATATGGGTTAAACTATGCCCCATGGCACCTGCAACTTACCTTTTTGTCTTTCTTTCCATATGCCCACCTTGCTTCCTGCCATATTCATGCTCCTTCGGATAACCCTGTGTTGTGTTCGTCCTATTCTTTCCTGACTTCCTGCACCCACGCTCGTTGATCCCGTATGGGAACACCTCATGTATGGGTTTCACATTTCTCTTGGCATTCTACGTGTCCCACCTTTCGTCCTTTGTTTGGATCACAGAGTATGCTGCCGATAGAGAGACTTATTCTACGAATATAAAGATAATAAGCGTCAAAAATTTTTCCGAACAGAGGAAGCACCTGACGTAGATAAATATCAGCATCTCTTATTCTTTTTTTTTCTTCAATGAATGTTACTGAAATTTAAACTAAGGTAGTTATCTAATAATAAACATAAAGTCGACAGATTATAAAATTTGACGTTTCAGGATGAATAAAAATCCCATCATCAGAAAAACTAAAATGAAAATCTACAACCTATAGATAAATTTTCTTTATTTCCTACTGAGGGGAGCATAGATGTGGTCCAGGGAAAGTCTAAGAAGCGAATGAACAGAGCTGTATGGAGAGGCCGGATGTCAGCTCCTGTAGAGTCGGCAGATGTGGAGCTAATTGTGGGTTATGTGAAGCTATAGAGCTGATGTCATAATGTTAAGGCTGGGTCTTGTTCCGTGGGTGTAAAAGAACTCTAATATTGTGAGCTCGATTTGATTAGAAGAGTCAATGATTGAGAAGTCATTCATGCTGATGGGATGGTTGTTTTGCTCAGCATGTAGGCGAAGAGATGAATGTGAAAATTTTGCAAGGGGTAAACCGGTTCAGCTGGATGCACCTAAATGTTTATCAATGCGGGTTTTGAACTGTTGTCTTGTGCTACCGATGTACGAGGCATTGCATCCTCTGCATTTGAAACGGTAGATAACACTTGACAGAAGTGGTGTGGGAAGTTTGTCTTTAAATTTAAAGTAGGACCCTATGGTAAATGTGTTTTTGTACGAACATTTAAAGTTTATATGTGGGTAGGCTTCCGAGAGGAACGTTTTCAATGTGTTTACTGCACTAACAGAGGCTTTGCTGTAGTACGGAAGCGTGTGAAAGAAGTCTTATTTACGGACGGAGGGTTTGCTAATGTCGGGATCGAACAGTTTGTCCTGGAACCATTTGCAGTAGTGATCCAGGAGATGATACGGATAACCATTCTTTTTGAAAAAAGTTCGGAGAAAGTAAACTTCGTTTGAGACAGTAAGATAGGAAGAGGACAAATGGTATGCTTGAAATAGTAAAGTTTTTATTGCACTGATTTTAAATTTATCGTGGCAGTGACTAAAAAAAACTTATCCCGAGGCCTGAGAATGTGGATTTTCTGTACACCCCAGTGCACATGGTAAGCGTTGAGTCTTGGTTAGCTATTAAAACATCTAGAAAAGCTAAAGAATTATCTGACTGGTTTTCGGCTGTGAACTTGGTATTTAAGTGTTTACTATTTAAATATAGCAGGAATAAATCAGAATCTGTTTGATTCTTAAATATGAGGAAGGTGTCATCTACATAACGATTATAGTGGATCGGTTTGAAGTGATTTGGGCAATAGTTAAACCAAAGAGTTTCATGATGGCGTAGGAAGATATTTGCTAGCGACGGACTGAGCTAGGATCTCATGGAGACTTCCTCTATTTGCTGGTACAGTCTATTGCTAAACATGAAGAAGGAATCTTTAATGGCAAGGCTAAGAAAAGTTCTGAAAGTAGGCTTATCCATGTTGTGGAATAGGTCCGTGTCGTCAGAAACTTTGTTGCGAATGATATCTATAGTTTCCTCTACGGGGATGTTGGTCAAAAGAGAAGTGATATCGAACCTGGCTAAGTAGGCGTTGGGTGGTGATTGGAGGTCTTTGATTCGGCCACGAATTTCATGTGAATTATGCAAAGTAAGCTGATTGGTGGTTAAAGGTTCAAGTAATGAAACGAGGAATTTAAAAATAGAATAGGATGGAGTGTTATAAGCAGCTAGGATTGGTCGTAAGGGGGCACCGGCTTTGTGTACCTGTGGTAGCCCGTACATGATGCCAGGGGAAGCACCTGAATTGTGAAGTGAACGGTATGAGTAAGTGATGATGCCTTAGTCTAACAATTTTTTTTTTTAATCTATGAATTTTGTCGATGAATTTAAGTGTAACTTTGAAGGGATCGGTATGTGAATCGTTAACAGTGAACTTGGTTGTATCGCCCTGAATGGCATTTTGATTGTACTGATTTTTATCTAGGAGGGCGACAGCTCTTCCCTTGTCGGGTCTGCACACGACAACGGAATTTTCTTTGTGGAAATTGGATATTAGCGATAGATCGGACCTAAGAAAAATTGGAGAAAACACTTTGTGTTTCATGCACGAAGGGTAAATACTATTTATTACAAGTTTCTTTTATTTTGTTTTTATTTCGGCATATGAAAACTTGGGCGCAGGGTTGAGATTTCAGGCTGTTAGCTATGCCCTCGAAACCTATGAAATGTTTGTAATTATCCGGTTTGAATGTACGTAGGCGGAATTCAAGGCCAAATAACAGTGTAAATTTGAGGCGTGGTTGAAGTATTACATTTGAGTAGTTAAGAATTACGTTGTCTGGATTACAGGAGGTTTGGTTTGGAGATGCTCCTAATGCGTTCAACTTTCTGTCGTGGACGAATTTCGTTCTACCAAGCTCAAAATATTAGAGTCCCTCTACATCCACAGAACATGACTCAGCCTAACATTGTGACCTCAACTCTACCGCTTCACACAACCCCCGATTTCTTCCACATCTGCCTTCTGTACAGGAGCTGACATCCTGCCCCTCCACGCAGCTCTGTTCATTCGCTTCTTGGACTTCTCCCCGGCCACATCTATGTTCCCCTCAGGAAAGTCTGTTTATAGGTTGTAAATTTTCAATATAGCTCTTTTTCTGATGATGGGATTTTTGTTCGTCCTGAAACGTCAAATTTTTATAATCTGTCGACTTTATATTTATTACCGAAATTGTATACACTTCGAAATAATTACTACACGATTGTATCAGGAGGTGTCTATTTTATATTATGAACAGTGTAGAATATGAAGAAACAGCAAATAAAATGCTTATAAATTCCTGATAATATAGTCATATTTAATCCTTCATGGGGAGTCCTACATGTCATTTATGGGAAGTACATGACACTGTTAACACAATTACTGCTAACAATAATTCCGTAGTTATCAATCGATCAATGATGATTAGACCTGCACAGCAGCTCCCCCGAAGTCAGCAATCAACAAAGTGCCGTCATCAGGAGCGCAGGATCACGGCAAGGGAGCTAATTATTGGATCCCTTGAAGCAATCAGAGAGCATGAAGGGAAGTAGAGGCTAATCCCGCTATGTGGGGCAGTGCATGCTAAAGGGTTCGCAACTGATGGTGTAAGGGGTGTCTAACTGACAGCGTAGAGGGTTCTAAATGACGCTGTTTAGGGTTCCTAACTCACAGTTAAAATAGTTTCTAGCTGATGGTGTAAATAAATTCTAACTGGAGTTCATAACTGAGACTGTAAAGGTTTCCTAACTGACACTATAAAGTGTTCCTAACTGACAATGTAAAGGGTTCCTAACTGCTGATATGAAGAGTTCATAACTGCCGATACAAAGGGATCATAATTGATGATGCAACGGGTTCGTTACTGGCGATGTGGAAAGTTCTTTACTGACGGTGTATGAAGCTCCCGTTGCTGCTAGTGCCGCATAAATGCAACCGTGTTGCAGGCTTCACAATTGATGGTGTAATAGGTTCCTGGTTGCTTGTGCCAGCTGTGTTGAATGGTTGTAACTAGCTGCTAGGGTCAGCTGTGCACAGTGATAATGCGTTACTGTACATACCTATATATACAGTGCCGGTCAAAAGTGTTTGCTAGTGGTATTTTTTTACATTGCCGACCTGTTTTGGATAAAAATTGAATGGTGAATTCATAAATTAGTTAGTTAAGGTAGCTGATTTATTGAAAATTTGGACAAAAATTTAATTTGTTATGCTTTTATTTTATTTCAGATATGAGTCACTATCAGGTAGACAAAGAAAGTTTACAAATTGAATTTTAACGCGAGTCACATAATCAAATTATTATTTTGTGAAAATATTACGTATAGCATTATTATTTAAAAATTATTGAGAATACTCTACAGAAAATTATTTTGACGAAACAAACTGGAACAGACCTTCTTAGTAGTTTATTCTTTTTTCTCCATTTTTTTTTATTAATTTGGCCGATCAATTAACAATAGATAACGTCAATTTTTCACCCTCTGTAAGTAAAATTTTACCGGAAACCTCCAAAATCCTCTTCTATAGCTCACAATTGCTGGTGGATTGGCTCCTGGTCCAAAACAGCTTTTTTGCTACGGACCAAATTCTCAATGGCGTTTAGATGTGAATTCTATGGAGGTCAATCCATGAGTTTCTCTTCTGTGATACCTTGATCTGTAATCCATCGTCTAGTCTAGTCGAGTACGCAATGCAAGGCATGCTTGTTTTGCTGCCATCCCTCTGAATATTGAACCAGTGTACAAAGTTGTCTTCAAGGAATGAATACACAGCAATTAATAGAATTCATTTTGAGGCCATCTGTTGTAAGAAAAAGTTCAATGTTTTTGTCATAGACTTGGAAAATCTTGCTGAGCGTTTTACTCCACCACCTCCTAGCTGCCGCTTGAAAGTGCATACGAACACTTACATTAGCGAACCGACTTCACTATCAAATGTGTTTTGGGATCTCGTCGGTCCAAATGACAGTTCGGAAATTTGTTTTCAGATATTTAACTAACCATGAAATTTTAGTTTGATTATTTATTTCTCATAAAGGTGAAAAATTGTCGATGACCTCTGATTCGCCACCTTATTCAGAATACGATTCCAGGTTCATTTGCTTACATTTATGACTTCGGTGTTCTCGAAAGTTTTCTTACCAGTGCGGTAAGGGTTTTAATTTTCCTCAGTTCTCTGCGTGTTGTTGTTTACAAGTTTGATCAACACTCTTATGCTTTTTTCACTCAACTTGATTTTAGTCAACAAGTTTCCTCACAGTATGAGAGAACACGTAGGGAAATATTCAAAATTTTCAGGGTAGCTTTATTCATAATTAGCTTCACAATTTAGCCTTCTTGGAACCCGGTAACATCTTTCCCATAGTCATTGTTGTAAATTTTTAAAGTTTACAAACACTTTTTGCCCACCTGAATTTGATTTACATCAAAAATGCAATAAATGGCTTTGAATTTTAAATATAAATTTAAAATAGGCTCAAGTAAAGCTGTCTTAATTAACTGACGATTCACTTTCAGTTTTCATCCAAAGAAGATTTAAGATGTATTTGCGTAGCTCATGCCAAACTTTTGACCCTCACTGTATAACTGCTTGTGCCCGCTTCCCGAGATAATGCTAAAAAAGGTTCCTAAATGCTAGAGCCAGCTATATATAGGAGATAATTCTGAGGAATTAATAACTGATTATATGCATGTAGTACTGTATGCCAAAAATATGAAAGTTGAAGCCTCATTGAAAAAAAAAATTTTGCCATTCACTCAAATGTTTAGTTCGCCGTTTGTTGCAGCTAATGTTTGTAGCGCCATATATATGTAGAATGTCCCATGAAAAACAAATTGGATTGTCGTAGGAATCTCTAACACGCCGAGAGAAGTTTCCATTACGAAATTCAGTACTGAGCAGCTCAGATCTGAACTCATTCAATTCGATTTCAGTTGAATTTCAGCTTTTCCTATACATATGACATTTTTCAAGATATTTACCTCCGCCAAGGAGGTTATGTTTTCGTCGTGTTTGTCTTTCTGTCTGTCACCAAGATAACTCAAAAAGTTATGAACCGATTTGAACGAAATTTACTGGGATTGTTAGGTATGATGGGAGGAACAGATGACTAACATTTGATGGAGATATGTCCAATCGTTTGCTCGTTTGTCTGCCTCATTTTTCTCAATGCCATAACTTAAAAAGTTATGAATGTATTTTGATGAAATTAACATGCATTGTTAGGTATATAACAAAGAGTAGATGACCATATTTTGGTAATGATCCGTTTTTTCGTTCGTTCGTCACTGTTTTTAATTTTATGCTCATAAGCACAATAGCTAAAAAAAATAATGAATGGATCTTTATGAAATTTATAGGGGTTGTTAGTAATGTTAAAAGACCTAAATGATTAAATTCTGGTGCAGATCGGTTGGTTTGTTCGTTTGTATGTTTGACTCATATTTGTTATAACGTTTGTTAGCAGCATAACTCAAAAAATTATGAACGGATCTTCAAGAAAATTGCACAAGCTGTTATTACAATCAAAAGGCACAAATGATTGGATTTTGGAGTTTATACAAAAAATTATGGTTTCAGAGTCAATTTGAATTTTTTTCTACCGTTGCCTCGCTTGGCGGAGGTATGCGCTCTCAGAGTGCCCTAGTTGTACCTACATTTCTCTACGGACGACACGTGGTTAAATGATCACACTGCTGTATAAGCAGCACTAAGGATCGATAGTTTTCCTTCTCGATAGATCCGCAGACGCCGTGGACTGTTACTAAACTGATCCAGCCGCCGATCGGCTCCAGCGGCTGCGTGCCGCCGATTCCATCCTCTGGATAAAAGGATATTACGCGCCGCTGAGACGAGGCAAAAATTTCCACTGGAAGCGTTTTTTTTCCTGGCGCCGCCGTGTCGTTATCACGCAATAGTGAAATGCTGTCGGCGGCAGAAGTTTGCGTATGGCGGGGGCCACAAAAGTTATAGCGCAAATTACAGCACTCTCAAGTGATGTGATTTTATTACTGTTCTTAATATCATGTGCATGATGGCAGCGTTCAACTTCTGTGGGTCAAGTCGGGTCAAATTTATATTTGTTCCGAGGATGGCCACTCAATTTTTGGGCATATGAAATTACTTGTTAAATAATATAATGTCGACGAATGAAATAAAATTTAACGTGTCGGGAGAAAGGATCCCATCTTCAGAAAGTCAGAATTTCAATCTCCACCTATGAAGTAAAAAATTTTCATTACTTATTTTACAATATTTAAAAGTAAAATGGAGCACTATTTACAAGTATATCATTGTTGAGATAACAGTGCAATATCCGTTATATATACTAGAGAAACTAAGAAATGTGAATTCTGTCTATCATACCAAAAGTATTTATTGTGAATTTATTTTTTGCATTCACGTAAGATAAAATGATTGGAGAAATATTACTTATCCGTAAAAAATGGAGATTTCTTGGCAACATGTTGTGTGTGTGTGTCTTTTTTAGAAGCATGAATTATGGCAATGAAGACAAATCGTCAAGACAAAGGCAACCGACTGTCAAAAATGACTGGAAAGATGTCTCATTGACACCACATTATCTGTTATACTTGTATTTCTTATCCAGCTGTAAATTCTGATGATTTTACGAATTACATTGTCTTAAATTAATAAACAAGTCCTAGTTGGAGTTGAAACATAGATGAGACTTTCGTGGGAATAGTGAGAAAATGGAGCGTCATGACTGTGCTCGGGCATGTTTTGCCGCCTCCTTCATTATCCCGTCGTCTCCGAGAGTCCTTACTCTTGCTGAATTGCTTTCAGCTGACAACTCAATGCGATCTGTATTCGTAACTTCATATCTTTGCTCAATAAAAGCTATCTCAAAACACGTTTTCCAGGCACTGCGCAGTATCGAGGGCTCTCGTGGAGTTCCATGAGGGTCCAGGTCATAATCTTTTTCCGTTTCCTCCCCCTAATCTGAGAGGAAAAGCTGGGGATATTTGCAGCAGTCCTAACTTGAACTATAAATATCGGAGGTTGGAACCTGCGGTCTTTTTCAGCCGAGAGCCATAGGCTGTAATTGCTAATCAATGCAAAAGCCGCTTCATAAACAACCATGTGAGATGATAGTTTTGTATGCTTTGCCACATATTTTTTCCTAATTTTACTTCATTTGGGGTTAAATTTATATTGTAGATTGAGAAGTAAATTCTTGACGGTTTTAACCTTCCAAAATGGTAAAGAAAAGGACAAAAACTTCGTTTCCAGTCAAATAAAATGCACGATAAATATCTTCGCAAATCCATCGTTCGTATTGTACAATAGTAAAAATAAATAAACTGTGAAGCATCATTCATCTCTAACGAAATATGCTGACAGTGAGCCAAGATATCATTCCTTGTCCGCAAAAATACTGACCGTATTCTGAGAAATCGCTATTTATCGTGTCTCACGTTGGGTACAACTTTATCCATGCTCTCTGCAGCTCTACTTATTGCAAAAGTAAATTAGAACGCAGCATATTTTTTACACCACTTGATTTAAATTTCCGAGTTAAAAAGGAGCCAATATTGTTGGATCTATTTGACTGGCTGTTAAAAGCGATGCCGCATGAACAGTATTCTGAAATGGAATAGTACGCTGCTTTGCAGAATATTCCCATACTTCAGCTGACAGTGAAAGAATAAAAAAGGAGCTGTAAATGAATAGTAGAGAGCATTGCTGTCATAATTAGTTAATGAATCATTGGACAGCTTCTGCTCATTCATTGAGGCTGATGAATACGCTACATCAACGAGAATAGAAGCGTGCAATTTCAAGTCCATTAATCTTAACCCTGCTTCAGTACTTTCATTTAACTATACATATGTAGTGAAGCACTATTTGCGAGTCTCTACTTTTACCACACGATAACGTCACGTGAATTCTGAAAGTGGTCTTCAAAGTATACTTTCGATGTTCAAATCAGTACTTCAGACAGATTTCTTTGGCCGCCCAAAATGCTGCCTTACCATTTTAGTACTTGGGACGTTCAAGAATTTTTTAAAGGGGATTAAGTGAATCTGCGAGCCCCATAAGTCTCACCGTTAATACCTCTTAAAAGATAGCTGCCTCTATGACCCATAAACCTGGAGACGGTTTCTCAGGATAGGGGTTATATGATTTGGGTAAGACATCCATCGTTAAGTTTTTTACGCTGGAGGTATTTCATATAATTAGTTTTGACACCATTTCTCCCCTTTAAATTTAGGGCAAAATGCCTTTGTAGTTAAGACTGAGCGTGTTGAGTGCGGGTTTTTCTCCCTGTATTCCCTCAGAGGTATTGGCGCAACCCATCCCTGTCAGAGAATATATATATATATATAAGGCTGGCCCGAGTGGCTTTCTGCATGGGATGCTAGCTGCAGCTGGCCGCAGTTCCTGCTTACGCGGTTAGTTTGTAGAGTTAGATAGACGCTGTACATTTGCCCTACTCCTCCGCGAGGTGGACCGCCGAATGGTGGTAAGCGACCCATCCCATGTGACTCCTACCTGCTCAGGTGTGGAGGGCTGTGACAGAGACCCTTTGTAGGAGTATTTCTTTTTTCCCTTCTTTTCTCGTCTTTTGTATCTTGTTGTTTGGAGTTTGACTTCCTCGCCAGTAGTTAGACATGCGCTAAGCCAGCTGAGACTTTCCGGCAGGAATGCCGAAGTAAAACATTCTTACTGAGATATTTAGCAAGACCGAACCTTCAATGCAGAGATCACGCTCTGTCTGGGTACAGCTGTAAGAAAACAAAGCAACAATTTACCCGCTGTAGGAAGTCGTCAAAATTATATTTGGCATTTCTTGCTCCACACAGGCGTCGTGACATAAGTTTTAGCCAGCCAGCATTGTCACACGTTGATATCGAGTTGAAAATAAGGCCAGCAGCCAATAGTTAATACTTCACATTAGTTGAAATGTACACTGCAGACTGCAAGTAACAATAGTTCACTATGAGAACACTGGCAGTTCTGTAATTGCTATAATAACCATCCCGTTAATATATATGGGCTATTTGTTAACTGTATAAATTTAAGGACTCGTTTCCTGTTTGCGCCTAGAAAAACATTATTTGATATATAAATTTATTTTGATTCTACATCGTGCTCAGTCTGACTTAGTCCTAAAAGTAGCTTTAGTGTAAACTGACTGTAAAATAGAAGGCTTGCATACTCTTACGCATTTCTCCAACCGACATTTCATCTACAAATTTTGAGTTTTTTATATGCGGTGTATATCTATAGAATCACTTCCCAGTCGGAAATTATGGTTGTGATTATAGTAGAACAACTATGATTATGGTCGAGACTTTGGTTGTTTATTATCGATATATCCTCCATATTCAACCATTTATGGGGTGCAGTATGGTAG